>JAAONU010000015.1:22144173-22744173 GCA_012932295.1 Cyclina sinensis
AAATATGTATCAGAAGAAGAGACTACTAAATGAAAATTAAAGAAACATGATTTGTGTTGAACTTATAATTGTTGCACATTTTATATACGGAACCTGTCTGAAAGCTAAACATTGTCATATGGCAAACAATGACAATTTATTCAACAGGACCAAAACATCTGAACTCTTGTATCATATTCACTATAAGAAAAATATCTAAACAAGGTATATATCTACGAATCGTTTTGTTTTAAAATCTCCAAAAAATATTTGCAAATCTGACATTATTATTCTCAGACAGTTTGGGGGTGGGGGCATTGGTCACTTGCTGTGACATCTCTTGGTTTTGTACCAATGAACACTACGGCACACTTTGAACTCCGTTACATCATGCTTTTGAAAGTCATTCCTTTTGAAAGTATTTGCTATGGTGGCTAATGCATATCCTATGTTGTTTAATCCATTTTCTATATATTTCATAATAAAATCCTTACTGTATAACTTGATAATGATCTTGTGCAGTCAGCTGTTGTAAATCAGAAAAGATCATTATCCAATTGATAGTAAGAGTTTGTAAATTACAAATAAGATAATTTCAGTTTCTTAAAAATGAAGTTTTATTGTCAGGGACCTTGAGGAAAGTATGCATAATCAGTCATTTCAGGATGTCTTGAATTATAAGTTTAATAGAAATAATTTTCATTATCTAAAGTTTATGTTCAGAATATGAGTTGATATTAAGAATTGATCTGCTTTTAAAGGGTAGATGTCCACAAACTTGTCAAGAGGTACACTTTTTCAGGGAGGAACTGGATTGCCCTCAAAACCAGACATTTCATGCTAAGTTCTGCATTTACCTTAATTAGTTCAACTGAATTTTATTGGCAGGATTACTGTCTCGGAGAGTTTGAAAAACTCAAATTCAGTAGTAGTTCTAAAGCTAGCTTAGAAATAGAAAACAAGAGTCTGCCTATTTGTCATGTCTTGAATCAACAATACCATCTGGCTACATTGGCCACTGGTAACACTAACATAGGTATAGAACACTAATATGAAGTTTGGTTTCTTTTAGTAAAAGTTACCTTTTCTTGTCATTTAAGATTTTTACATTACAGAGAGTTGGATCCAGGATTGGAAGAAGCTATTGCCAGTTTGATATGGGCTGCACCAAGATTACAGACAGATTGTTCAGAACTGAAAGTAATTGCTGATGAGTTTTCAAGAAAATATGGCAAAGAGTTTGGCCAGGCATGCCGTACAAATGCCCTGAACAATGTTAGTGAAAAAGTCATGCATAAACTTGGTGTTCAAGCACCACCTAAGATTCTTATTGAGAGATACATGATAGAAATTGCTAGATCTTACAATGTTCCCTTTGAGCCTGACCCATCAGTGATGGCCCAAGATGAAATATTTGCTGCAGAGAATCTGCTGATAGATTTGGACGAGAACAAGAAAAGTGGTGGCGGTGGGTACGGCCCAGGTGGTGGTAGTGGTGGAGGGGGTTTTCTTGAGCCTCAGAAGTATCCCCCACAACCTCAGGTGAGTTGCAAAATTTGTGATTTCACTTTTCTGAATTTGTTGGAGATATGTTGGAAAGATATGTATAAATCAAATTGATAATTATTTTATGACCTGAAATGAAATTCTTTTTAGTTGTTACAGTGTAATGAAATTACATGTGATTACATTACATTTGTAAATTACATTACATGCATGATTGTATGAAGATCTGTTTATATCATTTAACTGCTGTATGTATTGTGCAGTATTTCGAGCAGATGTAATGTTTTACTTGTTGCAAAATAAGACATACAAACATGTACTAGTATATCAGTCCTAGGTGTTCTGTCTGAAAATAGTGAGAGTAACTCACAGTTTCAAGTCAAACACATTTCATCAGTCTTTTCTTTGCCCATTTTAACCTTTAACCAAAAGTCCCTTCTGTGATAAACTTATGTATTGAACAAGAGTCAACTTATCTTACATGGTGTCAAAGAAGAATTTAATTTGCACTTTTCTTATTTTCTATACAGCCACCAGGTCCTCCTAGTCAAGGAGCTATGTATTATCCACCTCCCTCACAGTCACAGGTTTGTAAAATATCAAGTATTACAAATGTACTGTTGATCAGCATGATGATTGGCTTGATTGCATTTCAGATGTATCTGTATAGCTACATGTATGACTAAATTGTTCTTGAAATTGTTTTACTGCTATAGATCCCTCCGTAGTTTCACAAAATTCCTGAAGACATGCTAGGGTAATCTAAATCTTCTACTTTAAAGTAATTTTAAATTGACTTATATGAATACAGATTATCTGTTTACCAGTATTCAAAACTTACACATGTTTTAAAATGTTATATTATTGTTTTATCACAGCCTCCTATGGATATGAAGATGCCCCCTCCAGTACCCAATGTTCCCCCAGCTGGTACTGCTACATACCCTCCTTCAGGACAGGGTGCAGGTATGACCCCTTCAGCACCAACTAAGGGCCTTGAGTACTCTCCACCCCCTGCTTACAGTACAAATCCTCCATCCCCTAGTAAGTTTTGTTTATTTTGTTTTGTTAACTTTGCAAACTCATCCCAAATGCTGGATCAAGGGAGGCAAATCCTTGTACCAATCTGAATTTCGACTAAGGGAGGCAAATCTTACCTTTTTTGCTCACAAAATAGATGGAGAAGACCTCTGCATCTTTTAAGGGATGAAGCTGAGCTCTGTAAGGCAACTGTTCGGTGTTGTTAGTAAAGAAGTTTACAATCTGCATGTGTGATGTGAAACATTTGTGAGAGAAACTGCATGTTCATTTTTCTGTCATATACAGTGTATAGGTCTTTTTCCCAGTTGGCATAATGAATAATCTCTGTTTTGTTTTTGGAAGAAATGCTTCTTAATTGTATTATGGAAAAAGTATTCTCTTTTTGCTTTGCTTACAAAGTTCTTAGTATGTCTTGCATAGTTTCTATCTTTGATTTGGGATCAGTGTTATTCACCTGGAGTGGAATAATAAAGTAGTTCTATGTAATATATATATTATATCCTTTCCTGTATTCCCATTTTAGAGTAAATCTTCTGATAAACATGTGCATGTAGTCTAGTGCTTTTAATGCATATCAATGTATTTGTCAGTTCTTTTAAGACAAACAGAAGTTATCTCTGGGGTAAGTTTATTTTACTGTTGAACGCTTTCTTTTTATACTGCCATTAAGAGAAAGCATGTACTTCTTTTTAGCTCACCTGAGCATGCTCATGTGAGCTTTTAGGATCCTTGATTGTCCGGCGTCCGTCCGTCCGTCCGTCATCCACAATTCATTCAAACGACATCTCCTCTGAAACCACTGGGCAAAATTTAATGAAACTTGCCTAAAATGTTCCTTGCATGAAGCTCTACCAAGTTTGTTCAAATGGTTCCGGTTCATTGCATTTCTGGGTCACAGGAGCTAAAAAGAGATTTTAAAAGTTGGACATTAAAAATCTTCTTGTCAGAAACCACAAGGCCTGGAGCTTTGATATTTGGTATAAAGCATCATCTAGTGGACCTCTACCAAGTTTGTTCGAATTATGATCCTGGGGTCAAAAATGGCCCCGCCCCAGGGGTAACTTGTTTTACATAGAGTTATATAGGAAAAACTTTAAAAATCTTCTTGTCAGAAACCATAAGGCATAGAGCTAAGATATTTGGTGTGCAGCATTGTCTAGTGGACCTCTACCAAGTTTGTTCAAATTATAACTCTGGGGTCAAAAATGGCCCCGCCCCAGGGGTAACTTGTTTTACATAGAGTTATATAGGAAAAACTTTAAAAATCTTCTTGTCAGAAACCGTAAGGCATAGAGCTTAGATATTTGGTATGTAGCATTGTCTAGTGGACCTCTACCAAGTTTGTTCAAATTATGCCCCTGGGGTCAAATTTGGCCCCACCCTGGGGTTATTGGTTTTACATAGGCTTATATAGGAAAAACTTCGAAAATCTTCTTGTCAGAAACCACAAGGCCCTGAGTCTTAAGATTTGGTATGTAGCATTGTCTAGTGGACCTCTACCAAGTTTGTTCAAATTATACCCCTGGGGTCAAATTTGGCCCCATCCTGGGGTCATTGGTTTTACATTGGCTTATATACATGTAGTGAAAACTTTGAAAATTTTCTTGTAGAAGGAGAAGTAACATTTTCAGTCCAAGTTATCTGGAAATTTGTTACACAGGTTGTTTCTATGATTTCTAGCTCAAGTTCGAATATGTGTCATCTGGGTTCAAAAACTAGGTCACAGAGCCCAAAAATAGAAAAACCTTGTAAACACTCTAGAGGTTACATTTTCAGTCAAAATATCCAAGAAATTTGTCAGAAAGGTTTTTTTGATGATTTCTAGCTCAATTTGGAATATGGGTCATGTGGGGTCAAAAACTAGGTCACACAGTCTGTATATGGAAAAACTTTGTTAACACTCTAGAGGTAACATTTTCAGCCCAAATATCCTGGAAATATGTCAGATAGGTTGTTCCAATGATTTCTAGGTCAAGTTCGAATATGGGTCATCTGGGTTCAAAAACTAGGTCACAGAGCCCAAATATGGAAAAACCTTGTTAACACTTTAGAGGTCACATTTTCAGTCCAAATGTCCTTGTAATATGTCAGAAAGGTTATTTGGGTGATTTCTAGCCCAAGTTCGAATATGGGTCATCTGGGGTCAAAAACTAGATCACAGACCCCAAATATGGAAAAACGTTGTTAACACGCATTGAGGTAACATTTTCAGTTCAGACAACCTTGAAATTTGTCAGAAAGATTGTTTCAATAGTTTCTAGGTCAAGTTCGAATATGGGTCATCTGGGGTCAATTAACCAGGTCCATAACATCTTTGTTTAAAGCAGTCATATTCAGGTGAGCGATACAGGGCCATCATGGCCCTCTTATTATGTATTCAGGTCTGTTTGAAATGTGTTTTGAAGCGTTAACTTGTGCAGTTTATCTTAGACTGATATAATTTGTGAATGATTGTATATCAAATATCATTTTTCATGCTTTTTTATCACAGGACAAGTGCAAAGACCGATGGACAGTTTTCCAGACCTACCTGCGGTGCCTAACAGTACCCTTCCGGATCCACCAGGATCAACTTCAGCTGGAGGGGAAGACGTTGATTTTGATGACCTTTCACGGCGGTTTGAAGAGCTGAAGAAGAAAAAGTGAATGTTGGAATAATAAACCGACAGTACAGACATTCATGTAATATTGAGATGCATCTAGATGAAATTTGATTAGAATATTATTGACATATGTATGTGAATAGCAGTAAATGAGACATCTATGAAACACTCCAACTGATATGTTACAATTAGTTGTCACAAATGCATGTTTATCTTATAGTGGACTTGTATTTATTGTGGGTTTTTTTGTATATGATTTAAAGCCAATTCATTTCTGATAACTGAATTTCAAGAGAAAGAACACAGTGCCAGTTTATTTGTCAGGTCTCCTGGAATGTCACAAGTGAAATCATTTGAATATATCAGTTGAATCATGCAGGAAATAACCAGTAACTTACTACTAGTTATTTTCTTATTTTATGTTGTAAGGTACATAAATAAAACCATAAAATAAACAATATCAGAATCAATAATTTGACCATCATCATTACAGTTATTGCAATTCCTTAGTTAAACACAATGATGATATAACGTTAATCAGTACAGTAAGAATATTAAGTAATTCCTATGAAATTTTTTTCTTTAAAGTATTTAGTTGTCTTTGCATTATTATTACCCATAATGCAAAGGTGATAATCCCGCTAAAGTCAGATGTAACAAAAATACTATATCTGGTGATGGCCTGTAAACACTGCATATAAACAAGACTGGTTTTCCCCAGTAACTATTGTTGTAACAGCCAGTTAGAGAGCATGTTTTGTAAAGCTTTTGGTAAGGGTAGAAAAGCTTTTGAAAAAATTAGGATTGCAAACCACTACAAAAGCAAATTCTTCAGTGCATTATGGACAAGAATAAAGGTATGCCACATAAAATACACTGTTTTATAACTTTAAACATTACAATTCTCATTTAGATTTCATATTGTCTTCATATTAAAAACTATTAATTTGGAGTGTAAGACATAATATACTTTATTAAGTTGGTTAAGGTCTAGGGAAAGCAAGTAATATAGCTATTTATTTCAGATTTAATGTTTCATAATATTTCTTTGAACACTTTATTTCAAATAGATCTTCCAAAAGAAAATCACTTTTTCCTCATTTTTCATGTGAGAAGCTTTCCAATGAAATTGAAATGTATGCAGTTTAAGTAGCATTTGATAGGTCTTTGTGTAGATTTTGATTATTAAGGAAATTAACCAAAATCAAATCATATCACTTTTTTTTTCAACATTTTTCGCATAACAGTAAAGAGACACTTGCTGATTATGCTAGGCACTGTTATTAATTCAAGGGAGGTAATTTGGTAAAAATTAATTTCTTGAATTGTCTATACTAAATAGAAATAATAACTTTACACCTTTACCATAACATAATTTTGAAGTGTAGTAACATAAGTTACTTATATAAAAGTTTGTAAAATGTAGTTGAAGTGTATGTAGTAATACAGCGATCATACTCAATTCATTACAATGAAAATGGTTAGAGACACGGATTAAAATGTTATCATTTTTAGTTTCATCGAATGTGCTACAGAGACATCTGGCATTTCTTTTTGTAACTCATTGTACCTATGTATACTGTTTATTCAAATTCGTTATAGAAATTTAAAAAGAAAAAAATCATGCAGATTCACATCGATTATTCATTAATAGGTGATGATTACACTTTTATTCCTGATTTAATATTTACACCATGCTTGTTTTCATATTTCAATTTCTATGAAATTTTCTGTAGGTATTCATATCATATTGTTATTGTCTTTTGATATTATTGGAGTAATTTGAAACTGTATGTTATCTGTGAATATTTTGTTAGTTGTCTTGTCAGTCAGAATACAGAAACAACTTTGCTTGAATAATGTTTTAATTGATTTATTTTTTAACAGTTTTATGGCAAGATGGGTTGCTCTTTTCGGCTCAGGGTTTATAGTTTCCAGTGTTCTGTACAGCAAGGAGATATATGTCAACAAGTTTACATCATAATTATGACTGTTATTAGACAACCTTACTGAGTTCTCATTATTTAAGATTTTTAACCGGTGAGTACACTAAACCATGCATTGATTTGAAGCCCATCTACCAACCTATGTTAGAATATCTGTTAATGCTAGCTTTGGTACTAGCATTTCAGTCCTTCCATAATTAAACAGATTTGTGCCTACATTTCCAAACAATAGAGCCATTGTTTTGAAGCACTTGATGTAGTATAAGTGCAGCTTGGTGCAGGTATGTTGGTGATAATTTAAAAGATAATTGACTCTGTGGCTTGGTAAACAAGTTTATGGAGTATCTGCCTGTAAGCAGAAGGCACTGGGTTTGAGCTGCATTTGAACCACAATTTTTTCACCACTAGTTATGTTTGGCGCTTAACATAAATATCCAACAATATATGGTTACTGCTTTTGCAGCTTGAGAATGTTTTGCAGTATTTTCTTGTAACATAAGAACTCGATTTATTTTAAATTTTGAGGGGTATATTAAGTTGTGTACAGGTATATCAGTGATAAAGCAAAAGGTTGTTGCCTGGTGGTTTGGTAGCCACGTTGGTAAGTGTCCTTCCTGTAAGCAAAAGGCCTTGGTTGAGCCACGATGATTTTGCTACCTGTTACATATGAGGGTTGTCCCAGGAGTATGTAAACTTTCCTCATATCTCATGTATTTTTTTGTATAAAAAATGGGTGAAGTATATTTAGATTTATCATTGAGGTGTTGTGCAAATCCTATCAAAATACCTAGAACAGGTAAAAAGTTAAAAAAGACTAAATAACATCACCTGAAATATCACCCTAAATTTGTTCAACGTAATCACTGCCAGTGGGAATGCATTTTCCGATGGACAATTTATTTGTTGTACAGATGTTCTTGATACCCCTAATTCCGAGGATATAGTGCAAACAGTGAACTGCCGGACCTTAACTAGAATGTCTCTAACACCCTACTCAAGTGACATTTTCAGATGCATGTCACTACTAGTTGTCATGGAAACATACTTAATGTACACTGCTAGGTGACACATGGTCTTTTATTTCAAATCACAAAGTAGAATATATGGTAGTTTATCTGTGCGCATCATAAAAGACCAGCATTATGAGGAAAGTACACACACTTCAGGGACAACCCTTGTAACTGTTAAAAATAATTGGTATGTATGGATTCAAAATAAAAGTAAGAACCAGAAAATACTGCATCCCAAAATCAAAATGTTAGGCTATTTGGTTTGTAAAAAAGAGGGCCATAATGGCCCTATATCGTGCACCTGAGTATGACTGCTTTTAACAAAGTTGCTATGGACCTGGATAATTGACCCCAGATGACCCAAATTCGAACTTGACCAAGAAATTACCAAAACCTATCTGACAAATTTCCAGGTTATTTGGACTGAAAATGTAACCTCTAGAATGTTTTCATGGTTTTTCCATACTTGGGCTCTGTGACCTAGTTTTTGACTCCAGATGACCTATTTTCGAACTTGACCTAGAAACTATTGAAACCTTTCTGACAAATTTCCAGAATATTTGAGCTGAAAATCTAGGGTGTTAACAAGGTTTTTCCATATTTGGGATCTATGACCTAGTTTTTGACCCCAGATGACCCTTATTTGAACCTGAGCTAGAAATCATCAAAGCAACCTTTCTGACAAATTTCCAGGATATTTGGTCTGAAAATGTAACCTCTAGAATGTTTTCATGGTTTTTCAACACTTGGGCTGTGACCTAGTTTTTGAAACAAGATGACCCATATTCAAAACTGACCTAGAAATTATTGAAACAACCTTTCTTGCGAATTTTCTAGGACATTTGAGCTGAAAATGTAACCTCTTTCTAACAAATTTCTAGGACATTTGAGCTGAAAATGTTACCTCTAGAGTATTTAAAAGTTCTTCCCATATTTGGGTACTGTGGCCTAGATTTTGACACGAGGTAACACGTATTCATATATGAGATAGCAATAAATGAAACAGCCTTTCTGACAAATTTCAGGTTATTTAGACTCAAAAAATGTTACCTCTAGAGTGTTATCAAGGTTTTGCCATATTTGAGCTCTGTGACTAGTTTTTGGACCCCAGATGACCCATATTCAAATGTGAGCTAGAAATCAAGAGACAACCTTTCTGACAAATTTCCAGGATATTTGGACTGAAAAAGTAGCCTCTAGATTGTTAACAAGATTTTGGGGCATGTGACCTAGTTTTTCATCCAAGATAACCCATACTCGAACTTGTCCGAGTAATTACTGGGAAAACCATCCTAAGTGACAACTGAGGCAAAAATGTGACCACTAGAGTGTTAGCAAACTAAGTGTGGACAGACGAGAGATGTCAACAGAGGATGGATGACAGACATTGATAGATCCTAACAGCTCACCACTAGCCTACGGCTCTGAACTAAAAAAAAAAAAAATTCAAATAAAAGCTTTGAAATTTCCTTGATTTTCAGTAACGTATCATTTAATTTGAACAATCGGGATACAGGTTCTCAAAAACTCTGGGCCTATGCCAGAGGGTTTGTAAGCCAACAAAAGAAGTCTATTAGTTTTGCACAATTTATTTTCATACTTGATATCCAAACATAAAACACTTCATGAAAAGTTCATAAGTACTAATTTAACATTGAAATTCAGAAAAATCTGCTTGATAGTTTGTGTCCAAGAATATTTTTTTAAATATAAAAGTTCTCTTAAAGTAAATACCACAAAAACAAACAATGCATGTCAGAATTATATGAAAGAGATCAAATTGAGAAGAAATTGGAAAATGACCCCATTGGCAAAGTTTGAACAACCTTGGTAAGAAGTCTACTGGGCAATGCTTTATGCCAACTTTCAGAACTCTGGGCTCAGGATGGTTTCATACAAGAAGAATTAAAAAAAAAAAATTATATATTTCTTTGTAAAAAAATGCCACCACTACGACAGAGCCAACAGTGACTACAAGAACAAAATTTGAAAAAAGAATGGTACAGGTCCAGTAGACGATGCTCTCTAAAATTTTTTAGAACTCTGAGCCTTGTGGTTTCATACAATAAGAATTTAAGTCTTTTTTTTCCTTACCACAGCAACCAGAGTTCTGCATGGGATTATTTGAACAATTTTAGATGAGTTCCATGCAAGGAACATCCCAAGTTATGCTCAGGTGAGTGAAAAACACCAAAAAATAATGGTTTATGTAATAGCCCTATAAACAAGAGGGCCATGATGGCCCTGTATCGCTCACCTGTGTATGACTGCTTTTAACAAAGTTGCTATGGACCTGGTTAATTGACCCCAGATGACCCATATTCGAACTTGACATAGAAATTATTGAAACAATCTCTTTGACAAATTTCAAGGTTATTTGTACTGAAAATGTTACCTCAAGAGTGTTAACAAGGTTTTTTTTTCCATATTTGGGCTCTATGACCTAGTTTTTTAACCTAGATGTCCCATATTCAAACTTGAGCTAGAAATTATTGAAGCAATCTTCCTGACAAATTTCCAGGATATTTGGACTGAAAAAGTAGCCTCTAAAGTGTTAACAAGGTTTTTCAATATTTAGGCTCTGTGACCTAGTTTTTGACCCCAGATAACCCATATCCAAACTTGAGCGACAAATCATCAAAACAACCTTTCTGACAAATTTCCAGGACATTTGGACTGAAAATGTAGCCTCTATAGTGTTTACAAAGTTTTTCCATATTTGGGCTCTGTGACCTAGTTTTTGAACCCAGATGACCCATATTTGAACTTGTGCTAGAAATCTTAGAAGCAACCTTTCTGACAAATTTCCAGATTATTTGGGCTGAAAATGTAACCTCTAGAGTGTTAACAAAATTTTTCTATTTTTGTGCTCCGTGACCTAGTTTTTGAACCCAGATGACCCATATTTGAACCTGAGCTAGAAATCATAGAAGCAACCTTCCTGACAAATTTCCAGATTATTTGGTCTAAAGATATTAACTCTAAGAGTGTTAACAAGGTTTTTCAATATTTGGGCTCTGTGACCTAGTTTTTTAACCCCAGATGACCCATACTCCAATTTGAGCTAGAAATTGTCAAAGCAACCTTTCTGACAAATTTCCAGATTATTTTGGCTGAAAATGTAACCTCTACAGTGTTAACAAGGTTTTTCTATATTTGGGCTCTGTGACCTAGTTTCCCAACAGTGATAACCCATGTTCGAACTCGTCCGAGATATTAATGAGACAAACATCCTGACCAAGTTTCATGACAATGAGGCAAAAATGTGACCACTAGAGTGTTAACAAACTAATTGTGGATGGACGGACGGACGATGGACAAAAGGTGATCAGAAAAGCTCACTCTGTCACTACGTGACAGGTGAGCTAAAAATGTAATGACTCCTCAAAATATGGAAATGTATAACATGAAAGTACAATACATTGTTTACTTGATATCACACATTTTTAATTCTCTGCAAAAATATACACATAGTACTTGTTGAAGTAGTTTTTTTATTAATAAACTTTTATTAAAGACTTTGATATATTAACAGTGAAGACATGAAATTGCATATACCGGTATACAAATCTAAGCACTAACACAGTACTGCATTTGGCAAATACTTCACAACTAGTACTGTCTGAGCTTATTTATCATCAGTTTCAGCTGTTTGTGTCCCATTTCAGAGGCATCCCTAGATCTTTTACAAACTCAGTGTATAGAACTCACACTTGGGATCTTGGCTTAACATCTCATCCAAAAAACAATAAGTAATGTAAGCAGGGGATCAAACTGGTGACCCCTGTATCTGTCACCCTGGATTATCAGTCCACCAGGTTACCACTTGACTGATCTGCTCCTGATACATTACGATATTGTCTCTGCATTATATATGATTTTATTTCTACCTTCGTTTTAACAAATCAATGGAAAAGTTCAAAATGAAAGTAAAGTCCATTTAAACAAATGAGTTTCAGGTTATTTATTTATCTAATGCTGTTTCATAACAATTTGGTAACAGATTCTATTTTTTGAAAGCTTAATTTAACAACCAGTGCTATAATAGAATATAATTAACCATATTGTAACATTTAATTAATAAAACACACCTGATAGTCACAAAGTCAGCTAAACCTTAAACATGCATTGTGCCATTTGATATCGATTAAATGTGATATATTATGATAATGATTAAAGTAGAATTCTAATGAGAGTAAATAACTACAGTGGAATGCTGAAATGAAAATCGACCTTATTATGTACAAGGAGAGAATATTAATCATGATCAAATTTTGTTCATTCAATAAATTGTAACGGTTTTATTGCCCTGCAGCAGTCAGAAATGCTAGTTACTATTTTTAATGTTGATTATTATTGATCTAAGTAAATCTAGAAATATGTGATGCTAATATGCTATATCCTGCTACGTATACTAGTACAGGAAACAACTTGAGACTTCAAACTTAAAGGCAGTTTTGAACAAGACTTCAAAACAGACAAAATGATGGATTGAAAAAAAAAATAAAAAAGAGACCTACACCTATCTTGACAAAGATCACATTAACAAAATATTTTGAAGGGCAAATGTTTTTACAAATTCTTATTTTGTACTGTTAGTGGTCATAATTCCAGCCAGGTCATATTTTTTTTTGGCCATCCATAAATAAACATGTTACACAAATTGCTGCAAAACATCTTGTTCATCAAAAAACATGTTACAACACAAAAACAATGTCCAGGTAAGTTCAAAAGGTTTTTTTTTTTTTTTTTTTTAAATCCATACTTTCATTTCAGATGTAAAAAAGTGCATTTAAATTCAATAGGAACCAAAACTTCTTTAACAAAACTTCAAATACATGTAAATATTTCGACTGCAGGGGGATACACACTTTTAATTCTGACAAACTTGTTTATGCCCGAACCCCCTGTGAAACACTAGATGAACTTATATCAATACCTCTGTCACAATAAAACGTTTCAATGTATAACCTTCTTACAATTTAAAATGAGTAATAATTCATAGAAGTGTTGCTTCATTAATGTATCTAGGAATTCATTTAAATAACAATACAATGACAACATGATAACACACTGTAACAATTATCTGAAATTTCTCAACAAGTCAACAGGAAAATACAACTTTCAATAACATAACAAAGAGTGAATATGTAAACTTGGTTTTAAAACAAATCACAGACATTACATTAGCACTTCTAAGGATACTTAAAAACCAGAATACACCCCCATCCACTGCACCATCACCCCACTACTGTTATGAAAGCACTCTTTCTTTTCTAAGAATATTATCATTCTCAACACTTTAAAATTATGAACAAGAACTTTCTTTTTCATATATATAACAACAGAAAGAACTTATTTAGCTCTTACTTAAACATGTCATATCATACTTATATCACGTAGGCCTATAAGGACATTAAAATGTATGACCTTTTTAAGCTTCACATCCAATTATATTGAAAAATGATGAATACTGTGAGAATTTTCTAAATCAGAAATTTTACAAAATCATTCACAAAAAAACAAATATATATAAAAAGAAGTGATGTTAAGTACAAATGAATTCTGATGACATCATTAAAAAAAATCTTTGAGCATAAATTGACATATTGTATAGTCCCCTGTTTAAACGCCCCCAGGGGATATGCATTTTGCAGCCAGTGGGCATTTACTTTTCACCAAAAAAGCATTTTCTTTTTCAAAACAAACATCAAAGAGCCAAGTCCCAAGCCACTCATAAAGCTGGTAAGTCAGAATGTTTGGCTACAAAAAAAGCACCAGTGCATATTCTAAATCTATTAGCTTTGTAATTAAAACCTGGTAAAATGGAAATCAGAACTTGATAAAAGGTAAATCATGTGATCGTTACACATAAAGCTTTTTATTGTTGTTGTTGTTGTTTTTTTAATGTTAGATGAAATGTTGATTTTTCACCAATTGCTGCAGCCAGCTATTAACCTTGTACGATTCCACTACAGCTAAATAGATCTAGATTTAAGTGCCAAATTTGCAAAAATGTCTTTTTATTCAGCAATTTAGATATCTTTAAACTGAAGGTCTTGTAATAATTCATATATTTTTACAACTGGACATTGGAAGAAAAAGAAACAGGTTTATTCATCCCTGTGGCATGCGTAGGGAATGACCACACTAGTCTGTAAAGAATGTAAGCTGTTGTTTACTGCTAATCTCTTTAAAAAGGAGAATTGTTGATGAATTTTGAACTATTTCTGTCTGAAATATCTGCATGTTTATAAGGAAACTGTAATGCATGAAAAAAAAAATTAACAAATATCAAGGCTGGCATCATTCTCCTAAGATCACTGCATGTAAAACTTGCCTGACCCTGGTCAAGTCACTTAAATGAATGAAATACAACCATTTACAATGTAAAATCACTTCCTTTTATTGTGCAAAAAAACAAAGTCACTTCAATTTGCAGTTACCCTCCAATAAAAATGATACTTTCTTTGACCTGTTTCAATTAGAACGAATTCACGAGTCATTAATACTATTACAGAGGTAAATTCACATTTCAAATTTTTGTTTCTTTCTTACTATTGAATTTTTAGTATTAAATATTAAAAAATACATTTATACAAAAAGCTTATGATACACTTAAAGAATGTTTTAGTAAGTCACTTAGGTACACATACAATATTTCCTTCATTTCATCTAAAAAAATCAAACAAAGTTTTGATGCTTACTTGCAAGTAAATGACAATTCGATTCCTCGTAACAACCTTCATTTGGTTTGAAGAACTGAGTTAGGCATGTAGTACAGAAATAATATCACACTATTACTTTCAGTTTTATAAGATGAAGAAGATAATTTGCATCAAGGCCTCTGGCGCGCACGCACGCACGCACTCACGCACGCACACACACACACACACATATATATACACGCATTTCTAAGCTGTTTAGCAGTTGTATAAAATAAATCCTATTGTCACACACTTTTTGAAGATAAACAATAGGTTTTTTTCCAGCCTGATATGAGCATTTGTGTTGAGAGTCCTATCACTGCCTGTATATCTGCATTGCAAGTATCATACACCTCTATACCATCCTGGAAATGGATCCTAATAATGCATGTGATAATAAGTAAATGGTATGACAATTTTCTTACCAGACCCATCCATTCCCCACTGTATCAACCCTCCACCCCTCCCCATCCCTGTTTTATTCTTCCACCAATATAAGGATATGAGCTGTGCTCTAAGGGTGACCTAATTTTAAAGTTAGATGACCCTTACCTGAAGTATAATTGTAATTCTGTGAGTTCTGAATAATCACAGAGTAGTTTCTTTTGTCTGAACACATTTAGAAATGTCCTTACTACTAGTAGTCTATCTAGCTTTCCCTATCTTGTCATCTTTCTCTTCTGGCACTGCCATAAAGAAAACACCACCCTATGATCAGCAAAATGAATCGAAGCAATCAGGTGCAAAAACACCAACAATCGTAGTTTTTATTCCCACTACGCGTGAACAGTAAGAACAAGATGAGAAATGTTTCGATATTTACATGCTATGCATACATGTATAAGATATATAATGAAATGTGTTATACTGCCCTATGCACAGTCAAAACAACCACTAGGCCATAAAAAGCAGAATGTCACTGATACACATGCACAAGCTGAAGTGGATCTCATTTTAGACAATAATAATTATTCTGAACGAAACAAAATTATGGTCTTAGGGATGAAATGGGAGCTAAAATGAAACAAAAGTTATATATAATTATTTTGCATCATATATATTGTGCTACATGTAGATTTACAATCTATATACATAGTTCCTGCTTCATCTCACCCTCAAAGACTTGATGGATTGAAGAATGTCTTCTATTCTCTGCCGATCTTCCACATTTACCTGAAATAAAACAATTCTTTCCTAATTTAGTGGTTGACGATACTTGTATAAAATTACCGAATATATAAAAAAGAATCATGTAGTCTTTTTTTGATACATAAGAACAAATTGATGTACGCCCATTACTGCATGTAGTAGAGTGTACAGTTGAATATACCATATTTTTTATATACATGTAAATAAACTGACATCATACAATGACTGTACAAGTAATTTAATTCAATATGGAAATAACAATCCTGTTAGCCAATTTTCAATGTTTTTTTTTTCTTTTTTCAAAATAAACATGTACATGATAAATAAATTCCAAATTAGATCTATTCAATAATTACAATAATACTTTAAAAAGTACATCAATTAAAATAATAAGAATTAATTCAAGTTTTGTTGAATGAATCATTGAAAGAAAATCACAGTTACTAAAATTTAAGTATGTGTCTTACCTGCCAGCAGGATTCAAGAATTTGTCTTCGGTCCATACTTAAAGACTTTGTGTGAGGCAGGGTACCAACTGTCACACTTTGTATCTGCCTATGTACAGTTTCCCTGTCTTCATGTCTTAGATGATGGAAAATTGGGGTACCAGTCAACATTTCATAAAACAGGCAACCAGCTCCCCAAACATCTGATTTAAAGTTAACTTTGTAATTTGGCATCAATAGCTGAAATATAATACAAGACATATTATTTATATATTAAACTAGAACAGTCACTGAAGATGACAAATACCCCTGCAACTGCTCATTGACTCAACAGCAAATGCAAATCTTGAGTTACTTTAGTAGGAACTTAAATGAGTAGGAGCTTTGATTAGTGCTCAAGGTTTTGTAAGGATCTGTGTTCAGTGTTGCATGTTTCATGCTGTTCCATGAAAGCATGGATATGCATAAAAAAATGTCATGCATACCTACATTGCCTGCTGACCACTTCTGCCAAGTTTCATTTCAGTTGGTTGAAAACTGATGGAGGAGTTAGCGGAAGCAGGTTTTAACAAGAGATGTTTGTAAAACATAAATGTCCACCTAGCCACACCCATAGAAGTATAGGAAGTTAGAAGAACTCCTGACAGGGACTTATGTCAGTACAATAAGTGAAGGATGCCAGGGGCTTCTGATATCAAAAGCTATTGGCAAGTAGATGGATGACAGGAACTGTAGATTATTTCAATGACACTTAGGTTACAAAATGTATAATGTTAAATTACAGTTCTGTAAAACACGAAAGAGTGCAGGAACTGCATGGGTAGATAGGTAGGGTAGGAAGTAGGTAGGTAGGCAGCAAGGTCCAAGGGTTCTCTAGCTATCAATCAGAATAAGTTTTCCACTTTACGGTTAATGGCCACCGTCTCAAAGACAATAGGGGTCATCTCCTGAACAGACCTACCTGCATAGCAAGTCTGAGAAGCCAAAGTTCAAGGGTTCTCTAGTTATTGATTGGAAACCATTTTTCTGTTAATGGTCACTCTGACTTTGAACTTTGACAAAGTGACCCCAAAAGCAATATGAGTCATCTACAGGTCATTATCAACTTGCACTGCAAGTTTAAGGACCTTAGGACAAACCATTTTTCAGTGAATGATCAATATGAGCTTGACCTTTGAGCTAGAGAACCTAAAAACTACAGGTGTCATCTACTGGCCATGACCAACCTGCCTATGAAGTTTTGGGGAGCCTGGGCCCTAGCGTTCTACAGTTATTAATCAGAAACTGTTTTGCTTTTCAAGCTCACTATGACCTTGACCTTTGACCTGAAAATCTATAGGGGTCATCAACTGGTCATTATCAATCTATAAATTAAGTTTGAGGAACCTGGGCCAAAAGGATTCTCTAGATACCTATTGGAAAAGGTTTTGCTTTTCAAGGCCACTGTGACCTTGGCCTTCAACCTTATAACTGGAAAACTACAGGGGTCATCTACTGGTCATGAACAACCTACAAACCAAGTTTGAGGAAAGTGGATCCAAGTGTTCTCTAGATAATGAAATGAAGTGTCCACCGACTGACTGACCAATATTTCCCAAAAAATATGTCCCCAAATTTTCAATGATTACTTTCAATATAAATAAATATTTCTCTAAAAGCAGAAATAATACATTACAATCACTGCATCTGTATACCTCAGGTGGACAGATATTGAATGGAAGACACTCCTTTACTCCACCTATATCCCACACATTATTCACTGGACATGATAAACTGAAGTTGCTGACCCAAATGGTATATCGCCTGTCGTCAGGGAACAGCATGTTTCCACCTACAAAATTACAACACTTTTACACATTGTTACAATATATTGTGGTTTTCGTGAGTTTAGGTGCTATCAAATCTTATTCCTTAATGATTTGTTGCTGATTATCCAAAAATGGTAAGCAGCAATAAATGGTTAACTTCTAACTAACAGATACCAAAAACTCCTTTAACCCTTAACCTGCTGGAAACGAAAGTGATTAGCCTTTGCCACCAGTATAGAGCCAGGCCAGCCTGCATATCCGTGCAGTCTGACCAGGCTCTATACTGTTGGTAGCTCCATTTTTGTATTTTGATATTGAAATCCCTTAAACATGAATGGACTGTTCCAAATTCAAAGCCAGGCAAATCCATTACAAAATTTCAGCATGTTCAGGGTTAATATATCTTACACAAATATATCTGCATAAAGAAGACTGTGAAAAGGGTTGTCTGAAAAAAACAGAATCAGTTTTTCATGCATTCATAGCTTGGTGGAATGAGCCATGTCTGATTAACAGAGTTCACAGCAACTTTAGTGGTCTCTTCTGGAGTCAAAAACTATCCTTTCTAAGGTCCAGCAACTTCTGTGGCTTCTCCCAGAGTTAAAAAAATAACAAATTAATTACTAGTCAAATCCCACAACCATGACATGACAGAATGCCATCATGTTACTTGTTGTTGTTGTTGTTTTGCCTACTGAAGATTTTTCAGTAGGTTAAGGATCTAATATGGGTTCTTCCCAGAGCTTATGTTGACATTTTTACTGCACAAAAGGACACTATTAAAACAAACTGCTAGCCATTTTTTTTTTTCATTTTCATAGAATTCATCTATATGAATGAAGCATATAGTACATCTATTTCAGTTTACTCATTATCAGTTCTGGTTTCTCATAGAACAGATACCCCCAGAAGAGTTTAGTTGTTTCAGATTTTGGGGAAGATACAGACAGGATCCTACTCCAGAGAACTTCTGGGTTTTGTTTTGTTTTTGTTCTGTGTATCGCATTGACACCTTGGACCTTGGTTAAACATCTCATCTGAAAGACCCCAGGATAACAAGTGCTCTATGTTTCCACAGAACGTCTGTTCCACAAACCCTTTACTCTAATAACTGTATGCATGTAAAAATCATTCAAAAACAAACTTACTGCTCCAGTAAAAATACAGGATTCCATGTGTGTGAAGCCACTGTATAGCTGACAATATCTGTTTCATGTAGCATACAACTCTGTCACATGGTAGAGGCCCAACAACACTTAGGTAATCTTCCAGGCTTCCACCTTGAAAATATGTAAATTTTTGTATCAATCCAACAGAAAACTAAGACTAGCTTGAGAAACTTATGTATTCTCAGCACATTTTTAATTAATTAAACCAGAAAAGTTGAGCTCTCAGATAGACACTGATGCATCCCTTTCATGTCCTTAATAACCTTTCGTTCTTTAAAGTTTTGAGGATCCAGGCTTCAGTTTCTCTTCTGTTACTGAGTAGAAACCACTAACGTAGATTTGGTGACTGTGACCTTGACTCTTAATGCAGCAGCCTCAGCATTAAATAGGTCACCTAAGAACCATAAGCACCACCACATAAAGGTTGAGGATCCTGGTTTGACATTTTCTTTAGTTATTCAACTGGAACTGTAAAAGAAACTCAGATCCCTGTTCTCCTGACCTTTGACCCAGGGGTCCAAAAAGGGTCCAGGTTATCTACTCAACATGTCCAACCATCCTGTAAAGTTTTAAGATCCTTGGCACAGTTATTGATCAGTGCCCAGCCCTGTGAGTTTTACCTTTGACCCAGTGGGTTCAAAAACAGGGCTCATTATTCTACTCAACATGCTCAAACTACCTACCCAGTATTAAGTTTCTGTGTCAGTATTCTCAAGTTATTGATTGGAAACCTCTCAGTCTGTTGACAGACAGACATACATGAGCAAGGTAATATGCCTACATTTTTCAGAAGGGGACATAAATAATTTTCCAATTTTGTGAAGGTAGAGGGACTACAACTGAAAATCAGTATAAAACTGAAATAGGGTATGACAAATCAGAGAGAAAAATGATATTTTCCATATACTAGTATACACTCTTCAGAAGTGGATTCAATCTACCTCGTGCAAAGAGAGAGCACACTTGTATAATATCATCATATTCTGACATCCATAATTGTGGAACAATGTTAGCATGGTCAAGATTCTTGAGTCTTGTATACAGTGAAGGCTGGTGTCCACACTCCAGTAATGGATACTGAAATAAATTGTTTCAAATTAACCTACTTATTTTTCAAATATTCTAGCTCTACAATTTTTTTCATTCTAATTTTGCAGTGCAATTCAATTGTAAGATAATAAAGTTTTAACACTAATTTTTGCCTCTAAGGTCATTACTACTACAGGTAAGGTGCCAAGATTGTCTAAGTGACAAACATATTTCACTGTAGTCAAGATTTAAACCCACTAGATCTGGTTCTACCATTTACATAGTTACATAATGAAGTTTCTATATATACCACAATGAACTTAAAAAGTCATGTTTTATTAAACTGTCTCAGTGTATGAAATTTTCATTCATTTCATTTAAGCATCATCATTCAGACTTTTAGAATTCCAAAAAGCATAATACATACTGTTTTCAAAACAACCAACTTCTGCAAATGATTGTCCATGCATACATTAGCAGTTCCAAATTTTCCCAGTGTAAACATGGGGGTATGTGTTTCAAATTCTTTCACTTTCATTTTTTGCAGGTTGTTCTGAAGCTTATGAAATAAATATAATAAATAAGTAAATATCAGTTTGATAAACAAGAGAGCCATGATGGCCCTAGATCTCTCACCAGAGTATGACTGCTTTTAACAAAATTGTTATGGACCTGATTAATTGACCCCAGATGACCCATAACTTTTCTGACAAATTGCCAGGTTATTTGAACTGAAAATGTTACCTCTAGAGTGTTAATAACGTTTTTCCAAATTTAGGCTCTGTGACCTAGTTATTGAACCCAGATGACCCATATTCAAACTCGAGCTAGAAATCATCAAAACAACCTTTCTGACAAATGTCTAGGATATTTGGACTGAAAATGTTGCCTCTAGAGTGTTAACAAGATTTTTCCATATTTGGGTTCTGTGACCTAGTTTTTGAACCCAGATCACCCATATTCTAACCAGAGCTAGAAATCATTGAAACAACCTCTCTGACAAATTTTCAGGATATTTGGACTGAAAATGTAACCTCTAGGGTGTTAACAAGGTTTTTCCATATTTGGGCTCTGTGACCTAGTTTTTGACCCCAGATGACCCATATTCAAATATGAGCTAGAAACCATCAAAACAACCTTTTTTATAAATTTCCAGGTTATTTGGACTGAAAATGTAGCCTCTAGATTGTTAACAAGTTTTTTCTATTTTTGGGCCTTGTGACCTAGTTTTTCATCCCAGATAACCCATGTTCGAACTTGTCAGAGTAATCACTGGGACAAACATCCTGACTAAGTTTCATGACAACTGAGGCAAAAATGTGACCACCAGAGTGTTAACAAACTAAGTGTGGATGGACGACAAACATTGATCGATCCTAATAGCTCACCATGAGCCTATGGCTCAGGTGAGCTAAAAACTACAAATATCTTGCTGCTGTAAGGGAATAAATCTTCTTTTTGCAATGGCTACTGTAGACAGAGAATATTTCCACAAGCCAAAAAGTAAATATGCAATTACACCATTCTTGACATTTCCATTGAGAAAAGTTCACAAATCTTTTGTTGTTAGTCACTGTAACATTAAACAAGAAGAAAGCATAGTTCATCACACTAGTGCCACACCGGTGTGGTCCAGTGGTTACGAGAGTTTCTGAACAGGAAAAGGTGGTAAAATTCATGTAACAACCAGAGACATTTTTTGAGAAGTATGGGCCTATGTAACAAAAAGTCAGAGGAACATTATCTGAACAAGGCAAGACAAAAGTTGATACTACTACAAGAGTGTTAAATACAACATCTTTAACATTTACCTTATAGAATTTACAACTGGTGGGTGGAAAGAGTTTCATCACTGGATTTTTGAAGTAATTCTGTGCTCTCCTTACAAAATTCTTCACATGGTCATCTGATTTATGTACATCCCTGTCAGAAAATTCAATTTTCATCAGTGTTTATAAATGAGTCCAGTCTAAAAGCTGCTAAAAACATTTTGCTTATTTATACATTTTTATTACTCTAAAAAAAGTGATTGATGACATGGGAAAAAGGGCACATACATTGTAGACATAATTTTGTGAAATCAACCTTTTTACTTATCAAAGTAAACAAAAACTGATGGACGGATTGTCTTTGAATTAGGGATGGCAACCAGTAACCGGTTAACCGAGTACTCGATCGAACGTCCGAATATCGGTTAAAAAAATTGATATTCGATTACTCGGAAAAAATATATTTTAATTTCTATTTTTTTCCGATTTAGAAAGATTTGTGTATCCAATTAGTTAAGAAATTCGGAGAAGTACATGTATCTTCATAAACATCTGTTAAATGCAATCAAAACATTCTTGCAGAGGTGCGAAAATGATATCGTAAATTTAACCAGGCGATCAACAGTTTGACACGCGCATGGGATTGAACACCTGTGTCGCTTACATCTTTCGGCTTCTTATGATATTTAATTACCTTTAATTGTGTAACAGTTTGTAGCCGAAACTTCTTTTAAGATAACTGTTTTGAAAACAGCAAATGGCCGGATTGCTATTATGAATGTTAGATTAAAGGTAGTAATTAGACCCGATTAAACGTTTGTTTTTCTTAACTCATTAAAGGAGATTAACACCCTTTTCTTCTTTATACATATAAATCCATAAATATCATTAACTTTTTATATCTTGATAAAGTTTTTGCTTAGAATAAGATATTAAAATTTCCATAGTGTCAAAATGCCGCCTGCAGACGGTGTTGATATTGTGTGATAAAACTTTGAAGATCAGTCAATTTGGAAATCATCCGAGTAACCGAGTACTCGATCGGAAAAATGATCGAGTACTCGAGTATTGATTTTGGTATTCGTTGCCATCCCTACTTTGAATCAATATTAAAGTTTATCGTGCCACACACAATGCAAACTTGGCTGCACTTTGTACGTTCGCTCTTGAGATTAAAAGTCTAAACAGATAGGAAGAAATACTATGTAAATATAACCAGATAAATAAATTATTATTATTTATTATTAATCAAAGCAAAACAGTCACTGCTCTCTATATCCAAAATATGAAACTGTAACATATGCTGCTGTCTTATCAAACTGAATTGTTGCGTAACTAGGCAAGGTCATGACAACTGTCTCTCAAACCACCATATTTAGAGAGACACTGAATTAGGTTATTCCTATATTGATAAATGATCACTTAACTTCTAAGTGAGTAAATGTTATTTTTAATGTTTGAATTGATAGAACTATTTCTTTTGGTGGATGAAAAAAATTCTAGTTGTTGATAGGTTATCTGTAATGAGCTTGTTATCCTTTGTAACATTGTATCAACTGTGTGACAATCAATCCTTAATAAGATATCCCAAGATAAATGTCCGATAATTTCAGTTTTCTTAAAATGACACCATTTATTCTAATTTGATTTCAGATTCTATCTATTTTCCTGTTGCTAGTAAATCAACATGGTAGATTTTATATATTTACATTTTATGTATTTCATTGTAAAATTTGCCAGTTTTTTTTACTGAATCTCAATTCAGTTTATTTCAATAGTGTGATAAATATCTGAGCACCCTTTCTTTCCATGTCATTGCTCAAATAATAGTTTCTTTGAATGTTTTATTTTTCGCTGTTTTGCCATGAACATATTTTTCCTCTCTTGAAATAGGTGTCTCTTTTCAAGATGCAAGCACTACAAAATTCAATCTTAAGGTAAGTAGACCATTGTTACACTTACCATTCCAGAAACTTAGTACAAAACAGAACTGGACATTTCATCTCCTCACATCCATTTTGAGTATGCTGTAGCAGGGCTCTGTAATAACTTTCTACAAGTCTGTACCTTGGGTTTAGGTGTGGAATTTCCTCTTGAAGGATCTTGAACACTTCACTCATCTGCAAGAAAAAAACAAGAGGGCCATAATGGCCCTAGATCGCTCACCTGAATACTTTGCCTTTGGGTCTGCTGTTGAGCAAACATAAGAAGCTTATTTTAAGATTCTCCCTATATAAATCTATATGAATTCAAGTGACCCCCTGGGTAGAGCCAATTTTCACTCAAGGGGCATAATATGAAACAAGAGGGCCATGATGGCCCTGTATCGCTCACCTGAGTATGACTGCTTTAAACAAAGTTGCTATGGACCTGGTTATTTGGCCCCAGATGGCCCATATTCAAACTTGACCTAGAAATTATTGAAACAATCTCTTTGACAAATTTCAAGGTTATTTGTACTGAAAATGTTATCTCTAGAGTGTTAACAAGATTTTTCCATATTTGGGCTCTATGACCTAGTTTTTGACCCCAGATTACCCATATCCAAACTTGAGCTACAAATCATCAAAACAACCTTCCTGACAAATTTCCAGGACATTTGGACTGAAAATGTAGCCTCTAGAGTGTGTACAAAGTTTTTCAATATTTGGGCTCTGTGACCTAAATGTTTTGACTTCAGATGACCCATATTCAAATTTGACCTAGAAACCATAGAATTATGCTTTCTGACAAATTTCCAGGATATTTGGACTGAAAATGTAACCTCTGGAGTGTTAAAAAGTTTTTTACATATTTGAACCATGTGACCTAGTTTTTGATCCCAGATGACCCATATCCAAATCTGAGCTAGAAATCTTTGAAACAATCTTTCTGACAAATTTCAAGGACATTTGGACTAAAAATGTAACCTCTAGAGGATTAACAAGGTTTTTCTACTTTCGGGCTCTGTGACCTAGTTTTTGACCCCAGAAAACCTATATTCAAAACTAAGATAGAAATCATCGATAGAACCTTTCTGACAAATTTCCAGGTTATTTGGACTGAAAATGCTACCTTTAGAATGTTAACAAGGTTTTTCCATATTTGGACTCTGTGACCTAGTTTGTGACTCCAGATGACCCATATTCGAACTTGATCTAGAAATCCTCAAGGCAACTTTTCTGACAAATTTCCAGATTATTTGGGCTGAAAATGTAACCTCTAGAGTGTTAACAAGGTTTTTCCATATTTGGGCTCTGTGACCTAGTTTTTGACCCAAGATGACCCATACTCCAACTTGAGCTAGAAATCATCAAGAAAACCTGTCTGACAAATTTCCAGGATATTTGGACTGAAAATGTAACCTCTGGAGTGTTAAAAAGTTTTTTACATATTTGAACCATGTGACCTAGTTTTTGATCCCAGATGACCCATATCCAAATCTGAGCTAGAAATCTTTGAAACAATCTTTCTGACAAATTTCAAGGACATTTGGACTAAAAATGTAACCTCTAGAGGATTAACAAGGTTTTTCTACTTTCGGGCTCTGTGACCTAGTTTTTGACCCCAGAAAACCTATATTCAAAACTAAGATAGAAATCATCGATAGAACCTTTCTGACAAATTTCCAGGTTATTTGGACTGAAAATGCTACCTTTAGAATGTTAACAAGGTTTTTCCATATTTGGACTCTGTGACCTAGTTTGTGACTCCAGATGACCCATATTCGAACTTGATCTAGAAATCCTCAAGGCAACTTTTCTGACAAATTTCCAGATTATTTGGGCTGAAAATGTAACCTCTAGAGTGTTAACAAGGTTTTTCCATATTTGGGCTCCGTGACCTAGTTTTTGACCCCAGATGACCCATATTTAAACTTGACCTAGAAATTGTCAAAGCAACCTTTCTGACAAATTTCCAGATTATTTGGGCTGAAAATGTAACCTCTAGAGTGTTAACAAGGTTTTTCCATATTTGGGCTCTGTGACCTAGTTTTTGACCCCAGATGACCCATATTTGAACTTGACCTAGAAATTGTCAAAACAACCTTTTTGACAAAATTCCAGATTATTTGGGCTGAAAATGTAACCTCTAGAGTGTTAACAAGATTTTTCTATTTTTGGGCTCCGTGACCTAGTTTTTGAACCCAGATTACCCATATTTGAACTTGAGCTAGAAATCATCAATAGAACCTTTCTGACAAATTTCCAGGATATTTGGACTGAAAAAGTAGCCTCTAGAGTGTTAACAAGGTTTTTCTATATTTGGGCTCTGTGACCTAGTTTTCCAACCCTGATAACCCATGTTCGAACTCGTCCGAGATATCAATGAGATAAACATCCCGTGCAAGTTTCATGACAATTGAGGCAAAAATGTGACCACTAGAGTGTTAACGAACTAATTGTGGACGGACGGACGGACGGACTGACGGACGGACGGACGGACGGACGACGGACGACGGACAAAAGGTGATCAGAAAAGCTCACTCTGTCACTACGTGACAGGTGAGCTAAAAACTTGGGAGATGACCTCTAGCTGATGCTCCATTAAAAATATCTAAGTTCTAGGCTTTGTGGTTTCAGACAAGAAGTTTTTTAAAGTTTTGCCTATATAAGCCTATGTAAAATCAATTGACACCCAGGGCAGGGCCAAATTTGACCCCAGGGGCATAATTTGAACAAACTTGGTAGAGGTCTACTAGACAATGCTACATACAAAATCTTAAGGCTCAGGGCCTTGTGGTTTCAGACAAGAAGATTTTCCAAGTTTTTCCTATATAAGCCTATGTAAAATCAATTGACCCCACAGGCCGGGCCAAATTTGAACCCAGGGTATTATTTGAATAAACTTGGTAGAGGTCCACTAGACAATGCTACATACCATTTCTTAAGGCTCAGAGCCTTGTTGTTTCAGACAAGAAGATTTTCAAAATTTTTCCTTTCTGTTGCCATAGCAAACCAGAGTTCTTGATGGAATTCAATTCTTTGAACAAATTTGGTAGAGATTCATGCAAGGAATATCCCAGACATGTTTTATCAAAGTTGGCTTAACGGTTTAGGAGGAGAATTCATTCAAGTCAAATTGTTGACAAGGCACGATACACACTATGTGCTCAGGTGAGCTAAAAATAGGTGGAGTAGTTTTCCATATATATCTATTTGAGAACAAGAAATTGGTAAAACCAAATAATGCTCCATGAATTATTTTTTTACCAGAATGGCAAAAAGTAAGAAATGTACTATCAATTGTATTTCAATGACATGTGAAATTAAATACTTATTAAGTTATAGTAAGGATAATCATGATGCAACATATTTGAGGATTTATAGTATAAACTAGAACTCCGCGAGCTGGACGTGTTGCCTGATGGTAGCACCAGTTATTTACTTTTCTTCTATGGAATGGGGAATTTATAGGCCCCGGACAATGAACTGGAACTCTATGAACAACTTTGATAGAACTTCATGCAAGGAACATCTCTACCAAGTTTCTCTAGACAAACTGGTTTAGGAAGACACATGACCAATAAAAGTTATGCATTTGTTTTTTTCTAAGTCATATACCTGTTAAACTTTATTGCTCACATGAAATCTAAAATGTGATTTATCATATGGTTCTGAGACCTCTCCATTTGTTCAAGTCTGAAGAAACCGTCTTAATTGTTCTGATATCAATATCAAAACAATGTAAATTAATTACAATGGGGACTGAGACTTCCACAGTCAAAATATGATTCTATAAATTGAAAGAGGAACTAAACATTTTGTCACAAAATTGCATTGTTTCACTATATCTCATCTTTTGTTCCTACTCAAAGTACCGACAGGGCCAAAGAATGTCTCCATTGTACACCATAATTCTATTGTACTGCATTTGTTCAACTGTGGAAATAACCTCATGTTTTATCAGTGTATAGAATACACCAGGGGAACTCCAAGTGGGTGGAATACAGTACATACATTAAATACAAGAATGTTCAGTTTATTTCGTATATTTACATTTATATTGTTTACTATTATAAAATTGAAAAGCGGTAAAATACTAGGCTGTAACTTTGATTTATTTCAAAGAATTGCTTATACACATGTTTTGTGTGAATAATGGAACAGCCATAAAAAATAACTGCTTATACACATGTTTTGTGTGAATAATGGAACAGCCATAAAAACATAGGTTTACCATGTAACCACAATTGTTTTACAACTAATTCTAAGTACCACTGAACTCAATTCTGTTTCTTAGAAAATATGCAGCAATATTCTGGGTAAAACAATTCTTGATGTCAAGATATATGTAACACTCCATAAAATATCAAAGGATGAACTAACAGGAAATATTTTTCTTCAGTGACATCATCAAGTACTGGATTTTCATGGGATTTTTTTTTACATTTCTATTAGTTAACAATGTATCAGTCCATTCAAGAGTGTATCATGATGGTGTCAGTGTTTTTATGGGGATATGAATTACATTTTCTTAATGTAAGAGTTACCTTAGCTTTTATTCAATTTTTTTAACATAATAATTATAAAATCAAAGAGGACAAGGGTGCCATTGTCACAAAATACACCTGTCACAAAAGCTTTGCAGAAGATGTGGGCATAATGGATAAAAAAGGTGTTAGTAGGGAAGCAAGTTTGACTATTTCTGGTGCTGGATAGTGAAACAAACATTTGAAATGAACATGATTTGAAATGAACATCCCACCTCTAAGTGTGACACTGATCTTTGACCTAGAGACCTTGTTCATGCGCGCAACACAATGTTTCATGATGGTGAACTTTTGTATCAAGTAATACTAAAATCTCTCAATACATGTAGAAGTTTTGCTCCGGAAAAGGGTTCTCCATTAACCTCTAGGTGTGATATTGACCTTTGACCTAGGGAGCTTGTTCATGTGTGCAACACTACGTTTTATGATGGTGAACTTTAGTATCAAGTAATACTAAAATCCCTCCATGCATGTAGAAGATATGCTCCGGACAAAATCTGGACATTTCATCATCTCTAGTGACCTTCACCGATGCATATATGAACCTGGATTGTGCGTGTAACCCTCAGTCTCATGATGGTGAACATTTATGTTAGAATCCCTCAATTCATGATGAATAAATGATCCGTACTCACATTTTCATATTTTTATCTGACTTTTGACCTCTGTGTGTGACCTTGACCTTGGCCACAGGGACCTAAATTTTGCAAGTGACACTCCGCCTCACAATGGTGAACATTTATGCCAAGTTATATTTAAATCCCTTAAAGCATGTAGGAGTTTTGCTGCAGACAAGCATTTCTCTCTGACTTCTAAGTGTGATCTTGACCTTTGAGTTAGAGACCTGGTTCATGCACCTGACACTACCCCCAATGTTATTGAACACTGGTACCAAGTATCATAAAAATCCATCCATGCACCTTGAAGATATGCTCTGGACAAAACTGGATGCTGCCCACCCGCCATGGACGTCCCCTTTTTTGAACTGGCATATAAAAATGTGTCACATAAACAAATGCCCCCCAAAACATGGCAATGGTCACATTCATGGTAGCTTATAACTTGATGTTACCTTCAACATTTGTGCCAAAAAATTTTGCAGTCTGTGAACTGAACAAAGTACCAATATGTCTAGATATTAAGTAAAATTAATCAAAGGACAATAACTCCACCAAAAATATTCAAATTGCAAAAGCCCAAGTATATACAATGCAGAACTTGATAATGATTATCATGTGAAAGTTTGGTGAAAATCAAATGAGAATTGTAGGAAGAGTTGCCCAAAAAAGATCAGATGGACCAACAGATGGATTAAGGGACAGACAGAGTGACTGTTATATGTCACCCTTCTGGGGCATAAAAATATAATCTTACCTTTAAACAACATGGTTCTTGGCAATGAGAATAGCTACATCTTGATGCCCTGACCAAATCATCCTGTAACACATCCTGTAAACAGAGAAATAAAATGAAGACTTAAATTCTGCAGATATGACCAGGTCCTTTCATGCTAACTTTATCTGCAGGCTTCTTCACTCACAAACAAAATTTCACAGTTTTATGTCTTTCATATTTGAGTGTTTGAAATTTTACACATAAATAAAATGAGTGCATCTGTGGACAAGTGGTAACACAAGACTTAATTCAGAGGTCCCATGTTCTATCCTTTGCTCCTCACATAATACAGTCTTTAATACGGACATTGGTCATATGGGCAACCTGTGCTGATGATAAAGAAACTCAGACTGATATGAACAATAAATCCAAAAAATGACCACTCAAGATTTTATCTCACTTAGGTTTACAGGAACTTACCTTAGGTGAATCACATCTTTCTCTATCTGAAAATTGGAAAAGATAACCATTAACTTACTATGTACTTATCTTAACCCTTACCCAGCTGAAGGCAATTGACCCTGCCTTTACAACTATGAATATGAATCATTATGAATCTGATACAAGACAAGCGCCACCACAACAAGTGACAAATATTGGTACTTTGTTCAGTTCACAGACTGCAAATGCCTTTGTTCAGTTCACAGACTGCAATTGCCTTTTGTGTAGGAAGTAAAGACGCTCTATTTACACATCTGCCTCAATTACTGGAGAGGCCCCATCAGGATCTCTCAAAAGCTTTGGGATTAGATGCATGTTCATTTAGACTGATCTACTACTTTCACAGTAACAAAATGGAATAGCAGACAAATACTTTCAGGCAGGCAGTATTATGTATTACCTTGCAGTACAAAGGAGAGAACAGCCAGATAGATGGTTTGTAATACATTGCCTGAATATAAGGAACAGTTATGCCAATTTATTTTCAACTCCTGTCATGTCCCAATGCATGAGGCCAGACACAGTTAACATAAAAGTACTGATATTTTATATTATCTGGCAGTACAAATGAAAGGACAGGCAGATGGATGGTTGGATGGTTGGGGACAGGCTGCCTTTATCTGGTGAACATTTGTGCCAAATTACTTCAAAATATACCACAGAGTAACAAAAACACAAAAGCTGGCAATTTTCTGTATCAATATTTGTACAATAATTTCCCACCTTGACTTTGGAAACCCTGCTCCTTTATGCTACAATCATGATGACTCAATGTGAAAAACATTTGTTACAATTTTTATCAAAACCCTATAAACTGGAGCATAAAATGAAATTATGGATCCAGTAGAAAATTCTAGTTACTTATCTTGGTCTTGTTTTCTTTATATAATACTAGTACCTACCATGGCTACCTGGACTGGATAAGCTGTCTGGTCCATGCAGGATTTGTTTTATTTTCTCTAAAATACCAGGACTCTCACCATCTCCATAATTCAACAAGACTTCTTCAAATTTTTTAACTGAATCTGATGGACTTGACTGGAAAATATTAACTTTTTAATGTAACTGACACAGTTTGATATATTCAGCAAATTAACTGAATGGTTACACTAATATAAACATCAGGTTTTTTTATTCAGAGAGCATTTTTGTGTGGACCAACACATAAACATGACACAAATCTCGAAACTGACCCTGGATGGCATCACTATGATGTAATTTATTAAGATCTATGAATATCCTACAACATTATTTCAGTTGTGCAGGTAGGCAGTGCCATTAGCATACCAATAATTATGCTTGTCTAGCCCCCATTTTTCCAAATTATGGTCAATGTGAATGACTTACTATGTGAACCAGGTATTATGTGTACCACTTTGGTCAATGTAGACCACTGACTATGTGAACCATGTACTATGTGTACCACAAATAGAATATATAGGGGCAATCAAATTAGGTTTAAATTTGGTGATAATTGTGTTAATATAGCAGCAATTATCACAATGCCCTGATCAAACAGATGAAGAATTTACTTGCTGTAATGTTTCTTATTAGCGCATAATTTATAACTGCAGAGTAAAAACCAATAATCCAAAAAGGTCCTGTGACAGGTAACTACCATAATTATGAATTTCAATAATTTTGGGTGCTTTTCTGAAATTTAAAAATGAGTTTGAATTATTTATAATAAAACTTTTGTATGGAATAAAGAATTCTTAACAGGTCCTGGTAAATAAGATTTGGAATATTTTGGTTTTTGGTTACCCAATAACAGCATATTTAGTGGTTCTATTTAGCGCCCCCTTTGGAAAAAATGCATGCCTCTGGGGCCGGTAATTGGAACCAATACGGTATTTATTTTAATATAGATATAAAAAATCAAGCTTTAATAATTCAAATTACTTTAAATATAATCAAAATATATATGAAATTATATTTAAAACTGACTTTGAAAAAAAAATAACAATCATTCATTTTATATTCCTTTTTTTTCATCAATTTCTATTTTCATACAAATACATTTCAGTTTAATAAAGCTTTAATTTTGTTTCTTTAATGTGATCTGAAAAATAATACCGTTGGAGAACTTAATTACCCCAATTATAATACAATTATACACTTGGTCCTATACCTGTAATAAATCCCTATATATTCTACATATGGTACACATTGGCAAAGACAGTGGCTCACATCGACCTGAATCACATTGACTCATTGACCAGATACCCATTTTTCCAAACCAAGGAAAATTTTACTAATTCTTTTGCCTATGCCACTCAATCTGTAAGAAGCTCAATGGCTGAAATGAGTTAGTGTCAGAGCTAAAATACTAGACCAAAAGGTACTATAGCAGCAGAAATTTGTTACATTATAAAACGCACATTTACCTGATTGCTTAAGCTTGATCCTCTGCTTGGAGCTACAACACTCTCAGGTCCCGCTGCCTGTAAGCTTCCCTCTCCTTCCCTGCAATACTTACTAGTAACAACCATGCGATTTTCATCCTCTTCTTCCTGGACTTTTACCAAAGAGGACCCTTTTAAACTGAAGCTTTCAAGAGTAGAAAAATTTGGCAAATTGCCACTTGGTAGTTCATATGAAATAGGTGATTTTGATTCCACTGCATGTTCTTGTTTCACTCTGACAGAATTTTGTTTTAGAAAATTCAAATCTGGATCAATATTTCTGTCATTCTTTCCCTCTTTGTTTCCATAGTCTGTCTGTAAACATCCAAATGATGAGTTTTGTGATTTATTCCCTGTATTCATTTTACTTAAATTAGGAACTTCATTTCGACCTGAACCCTGTTGGTCCTCTGCAGAAAGATCACTTTGAACCTGGGACTTGGCATAAGGGAGCATCTCACCAGTCTGTATCTTAACAGCCTCATAAGTTCTGGCATCAAGGACTGTATTTACACTGCTTCCTGTGCTGACTGAGTCATTAAAACCACAGCCAGAGGACAAAGGTGAAACATTCTGTGTCTCAATACTGCCAAAGCCATGTGGTGATAACAACTGTGAATCTGATGGAGGCTCAACAGGCAGCTTTGAATCCTCATTTGTTTCATCCATAATGTCTGTCTTTTCAACACTATCCTGAGAGGTCCAAACACTTGAATTACCTTGAGAATTCTGGGAAATCTGTCTACTGGTTCCTACTTCTGGTTTGTCTTGGCTCCCAGCTTCACTACTTCCTGTAACATATCCACTACTGCGAATCCTTCTTCTCTCTTCAGTTGGTGTCACTGGCTTTTCCTGTGATTTTGGTGATACATTCTCATTTCCAAATTTCTTGTAATTTGTGACTGGAATAATTTCAACTTCGTCATTTATGCTAACAGTCCTCTTTATTTTTGGTTTCTCTTTTAATGTGGGCATTGCACTATCTCCTTCAATCTTCTTTTTCAATTCATACTGCTTTTCCAAATTTTCTGGGACATCACCCTCAGCTGTAGGGAGGCTATGGTATTGTGGAGGAGACAAGGGTGATTGGGTAGAACAAGTTATAAGGTCTGGTAAACTGTTACTTTTCTGTACATGAGACCCTACTTGGTACTCTTCTTCATCAATTGTGTAATCAAAAACCTCCCCACCACTGCTGTTCCTGTACTTCTCTCTTCTATTATCAGCAGATATACTCCGCCCATCCCTAAATCTCATTTTAAAATCACTGTCGTTTCTATCATAACATTCAAACATACTATGGTTGCCAATGTTTTCTTTGGCATGTTTGCCTTTAATATCATCATTTAATTCAATAAATTTTAATGGTTTGGGGGAGTTTGTTGACTCAGAATCTGAACCAGTAGACAGTCCCAGCAATCTGAAATCTGGAATACAACCGAAACTATTGTTATTGCCATCATCAACCCTATCAGACACTTCTTCCTTAATTGCATTTTTAACAGTTCCTTGATGTGAATGTTTTTTATCTTCATTTGACATCCTGCCCTCCCCAAAGAGGTCTTCATCACTGACTGATGACTGTCTTTCATAGAATATCTCTTTCCCTGCTCTTGAGGTCACTTCTTTCCTTGTTGCCATAGTCACAGGCTTTTTGTAAGCTGATACTGTCTGAAGGCCAGACTCAAATAAGTCACATGGATTTTGGCAGTCTACAGGATACTTTTGTTGATTTGTGGAAGACTTACCACCTGCTACAGAGGTCTGTGGGTTACTGACTGAAAGCTGTTGATTTATTGATAATTTTGGGTAAAAGATATGTTCTTGCAGCCTCTGGAGATTGACTGTTGCCTCCACCAAGTTAAAAGATTTATTTGAAACTGGTTTTTCATCTATGGATAGAAATTTATAACTGTTTTCCATATCTTAACCCATTTCAAATTAAAGAAATACAATGAACTTTGACCACTGCAGAATAAAGAGTCATTTACACATTATAGCATGCTGTCATGGTATGAAGTTTTCAACCACTTCCTGGGACTTACAACTGACCAGAATCTTTTAAAGCTTGTTGCAGAAAAGGTCTTTATATCCATAAGCTTTCCAGTCTCAGTGTCATCAAATAATACAAATCACCTGAAATTACAATTCATACCTGTACAAATACAGAAATATTTGCTTAAATTTTCAAGGGAATTAAAAGATTCATTATCAAGAATATGATGTAAATGAAAATGAGGGTATTGATTGTCCTGTATCATAAAACTTGAGCCATTATCATTATTGAAAACTTATGATCAAATATAATGTCATACCAAGGTAAGATTTATTTTTAAGTCAGACCATCTCTTTTTTTCATCCCATATAACTTAATTTCAATCTTAAGCATGTATGAACCAACTTAAAGTGTACCAAAATTTGGTTTAATCAAAAATTGATCTCTAAGGTGTTCACAAAGTTTTACACTGACCTAAGATGGTACTTTCATATTTTCAAGTTTAAAACTCATAAAAGAAGTCAGCCACAAAAAAATTCTGACCAGGTTACACGATGACTGACCCAAAACATTCTGACCAAGTTACACGCTGACTGGGCCAAAACATTCTGACCAAGTTACATGATGACTGAGCCAAAAAGGATAAAGACTGGTTAAAAATGTGGCCTTAAGAGAATTCAAAAGGTTTTCCAATGATTAGAGCTAGTGACCTTATTTTAAACCCTCCAGACCCTGAGTTTCCAACACATTCAAGAGATCAGAACAAAAATTCTAGGCAAGTTCTATGAAGGCTTGCTTAAAAATGACATCTCGAGTGTTCACAAGCCAAAATGTTGACAACAGGCAATAAACAATTTCAAATTAAGGCCAATCCTCAAGCTCAACATGAGCATTGTTTTTATTATTTTAAAGCAGCAACAGTTTGAAGAGAACAGTGTTTATATAAATAGATTTTCAATGAATGAAATATTAGTTTAACCTAGTGAATTAAAGTTAAACTTACTCAGCTTATCTAAAGAAGAAAAATAATGTGGTTGAAGATCACACAATGTTTGATTTCTTTTCTCTATGGCTGTTTTAGAGTTTTGATGGGTATTCTCTGACATCTTCAAACCAGTGTGCAATGGTGAAAACACCCTAGTTACTCTGTTCACAAAAGATTTTTTTAATTAACTCTGTTTACACAAGAGCTGTCAGAATAACAATAATGCCCCCATCAGGTGCTTTGAAAATTCATAAGATAAATAAGGAGTGTTGACCCATCATGATTTTCTTTTCTTTCATCCTGGCTACAGTAATTCTCAAATTATTTACTGGAAACAACTAATATTTTTTAGAAATTAAAAAGAATCTTTTATTTAAGTGCAGGTCTCTGTTGGCTTGACCTTTGACCCAGTGGGTCTGCAAACTACCTAGGTAAATGGTAATTTACTAATCATGCCTGTCTTGTGACGTTTGTAGGTCCTGGGTGCAGCTGTTATTGAGTAACTGATCCAAACCTGTTTTCAAAGATCAGTGAGCTTTGTGGCTAACCTTTGCCTTGGTGTGCCAACAATCAATAGGGACCATCTATCAAGAGGTGTTGAGAATTACTTACAAACAAAATCCTGTCATGTTCCCATACACCCTGTATGGCATGGAACTGAAATCCACTAATACCACTACATATTTAGGTGTTATAATTCATAAGGATTTAAACTGGTCTGAACATATTAATACCAGCTATCTCCTCTAAAGCTAATAACTCTCTTAAATCCATCAAAAAGAAACTTTCAGACCACAAATAAAAAGGTCAAAGAGAAAGCATATAACACCTTTGTTCATCAGCAGCTCAAGTATCACTCAACTGTCAGAACCCCTGGTGAAAGTCCCTTTTATACAAAGTGGAAAAAGTGCAAAGATCAGCACCATAGTGTACCATAATGACTATAATTATTCAAGCAGTGTAACCCAGCTGATAAACACCCTCAAAATGGCAAACCCTAGAACAACAACACATACTATCTTCACTCCCTTATCGTTACCTGACTTGCGCCTGCCTAGTTGACTCGCGCCTGCCTAGGATAGTCAGTATTGACTTTTGGCAATAATAAGTTGAAGTTGAAGTTATGAAATCCAAAATGATTTAGTATGCTTCGACCACAACTATCTTAACCTGACCAGTCCAGCCCAAGCCTTAACATATTTGCTAAGCGACTGTAAGACAGTTTTCAATTATTGATCTTTCAAATTCACTTGCCTAGTATAGTCAGTATTGACTTTTGGCAGTAATGAGTTGATGTTTGACATGAGTGGCGCTATCACCAACCAAAAAGGTCAGTATATCCTATCCCTAGATACCCCAATTCATTATGCTTAAACCTCCAAACCGATTTTATAGACCTCATTAATTTAGCTGATCAAAATTTTTAGTGAAAAAAAAAAAAAAAAATATCAGTCCGTGAAATCGGTTCACCTTTTCAAAGAAGTTTGCCTAAAAATGATTTTGGTTAAAGATAAATTTTGAGACACAGAACCAATGCTCGCCATGCCGTACACTGGCGCAGTTGACACACTTTTCTATAAAACCACGAGAAATCTTAATATACATACTCGTAATTTTGCAATGATTAGTAATAATATTTCCGCAAGATTCTGACTCACGATTGCCGACAAAATTTTGGTAAACTTACGTGATCTATTTTTAGAAATAATCCAGTGACAAAATAATCACGTAACAAGCTAATCTAGTTCTTTTAGTTTACAGAATGCATTCCATAGAGAAACACAAAAATCATGAATTTGCAAGTTTATTTGAGTAAAGATTTTTTAAATGTTTGTTTACATTTCTAGGAACGATGAAGTTCTTTCGCGGAAAAACGGACCATCCCTTTTTCGGAATGCTTTGGATTCAGCGACATCATTATTCTGCGGTCCTGCGGTCCTATTTGCGGCCCTCTTTGCGCCCTATATAACCTGAAAGGTTTTGTCATCTTGCATATACATGTACTTGCATCCTTTATAAATATTTACGTAATATATTTTCAAGTTATTCTGTAGTAAAATCGTGTAAATCTGTTGTATTATGCTTTGTACTTACATTACACGATCACTTTAAAACGACATTCAAAAGGTTTTCTTATGTTGTGTAGATTTTACTTTCATCCTTTATGAATAATATTTACATGATGATAAAGTATTTTATTCCATAGTTTATATAATTACTAATTAAATTCTGCTAGAATTATGTTTAGTATATTTCAATTTCATCCATTATATATTATATTTACATGAAATATATTTAATAAGTTATTATCCACTCGTTATTATTTGTTGTAACATAGGCCTGTACTATGACAATTACAGAACAAAAGGTGATAAAACTAAAGCCGCAAATGAGGCCGCAAAGAGGGCCGCAATGCCGCAGAATAAGGATGTCCTGGATTCATATTTTCGAATTACTTTTACCGACACAGTGTTACTTCCCCTTATCTGCGGGTCATGCCTTTACAAAAGACAGGTGTCATATTTTTGGAATAAAAAGACATTACAAATGAAAGTTCTTATATCGAAAGAAGACGTTTCTGATCAAATAGTATATATACAAATAAGATATTAAGTCCTAGTCTCACTATTTCGCCTCCGAATGTGAACCTATTTTATAGGCTGATATTTTATAGTTTTTCACCTTCTTAAAGGCTGAACAACTAAAAAATATCAGATCAGTATATGGGTTCAACACTTTAAGCCTATTAAATTAGGATAATTAATTCCAAGACTAGCCTAAAGAACTGATTTCACAGATATCAACTTCAACATGATTTTGTACAAAAGTAAATGAAAGCTAATGTAATAATATACGGCCACTAGTATTTCAACAACAAACAAACACCACTTCATGCAATTCAGTATGCTTCAGATGATCTGCCTCACCTGTATCAGCTTTTATCAGTGGATTGAACAAGTTTTATGGATTTTAAATAAACATAAATGTTTTAATAAGATCTTTAGTAAAGATCTTATTTACACTGTTATTGTCAGTTATAATTTTAAAGTTCCTGACACATGCCTGACTAGTATAGTCAGTACTCACTTTTGGCAGTTAAAAGTTCAAGTTGAAGATAGTGTTTTGACAGCATTGATTTACGGCCATTTTGCTAGAAAAAGTAGCCGGTTATCTAGACTGTATTAATGGTCAAGGGTACTAATAGACAGTATGAATCAAGTGCATGTTTGAACTCTCAACAAATTTTTTTGAATATGTTGTTTTATTGTTTTTCATTCTTCAGAATCATGCTCTTGTTCTCAAAATAAATCTCAGGGACACTGATGTTGGTGGCTTCCAGCTAATACAAGCAGTGAACAGATTCCACAAAAACTACTGGCTCATTTACTTTACATGTGACGACTTTAATGATGTTTTACCAACAAAGAGCAATGATGTTCTCATGTAAAGAAAACAACTCTGAATTTTGTTCATTATATTTTATTTTCACAAACTTACCATACAATTAAGCTTAAACATGGATACATTGTCCTTGAAGACATAAAAATATTCTAGCTCTTTTCAGGTGATATCTACTAACTTGTATAAATGTTTTGTATTTTCTAGACAATCATTGCTGCCTTGTTTTTGTTAAATAAGAAAAGGAGTGACTTAATGCCTCTCCATCCAATTTCCATAAACATGTAAATACAACATATCATTACCACATAGCAACTAAAATATTTTTGTGTGTGAATCAATTTACCATACTCTTAAGATAAAATGCCAAGCACTAGACCATTATCCTTTGAAAGAAACTACCAACAGTGTGAAAATGAAAAAAAGATGTTTAAAGATACAACTTTATAATTATGTAAGCATTTAGAAGACAGTAAGATAGAGACAAGAACAGATATATAGCCCAGAAAATAGAACTAACAAGTCACTAGTGTTGCATGCAACTCTTAAGTCCCCTTCCAGTTCCACCTTATAATGACCAGACATAGTAGATGCATAGACCTAGACTGCAAATGACCACATAACAGGTTTTGCCTTCTTTTCTATTCATTATCATTTTTCTGAACACATGTTGTTGAGTATAGTTTTCAAATATATACATGTATTCAAATATACATTTTAGCATAATTTTCATTGACTGATAGGCAACAAAACAATTTTACCTGACAGAAAAATAGGCATGTAATAATTTGTTCTGATGTCAATTCTGTATGATAAAAATTCACATATACACAACAAAAATCAAAGATTACACATATAAATCCATCTGTAACAGTGAATATCCTATATGATTCCTATCTGTCACAATGGTAAATGTGTTCCTACCACTCACAAAATGAAGAAACAACATCATAATTAATGTGTAAACAAACCTTGGTAAAATGTTTTTGACAAACACTAACCCTGTACCTGTCAAACAGCTTGTTTAGATTTCATGTTTCATTCCTTTCTTTTAAGAGACTAAGTAACTTTTTAACTCTACACTAGCCACAAAGCATAGAAATCAAACAGGCTACTGAAAATGTTTTTTTTCATTTCTCCCTGTGAATCATGAAGCATTGAAGAGCACAAGCCATTAAAATTCTTAACAAAGAACAGACCTTTGTTTTGACACTATACTTTAAAACTATCTATTGTACAACTTGTTTCTCATGTACATGATGACTTTTTTTGTCTGTCAGGGGCTTCCTGATTGGATGCTGGAAAGTCACTTATATTAAGGGTTGTGAGGGGTGTCCGTATGTGTTTTACTTGAGTGCTGGGCCATGGTGCTTGAAACTTGGGCTTCTGTGGATCTGTGGGTTTATCTGTAGTTGACACTTGTCCAGTCTGAAAATAAAATATACACACTGTTACTAAGTACATTGGAAGGGTAAAAACATTTGCAGGTTTCTCAACAAAAAAGAAATCAATCAGGTTAATTTGAACAATATGGAATGATTTTGCTGAGTGTTGTTGGTTTCATTTCAAGCTTATATTTTTAAGCTTAATATTAGTATACCTGAAAGTGGCTTGGCAGTGTACAAGTACCAGTGCTGGCCCTCCTATCCTCATTCAGAAACTCAAACTACTGACTAATTTCACAATCCAGTAACTGATTTATACCCAAGTTCTTACAACAGGAAGAATGTACAGTGACTGACAATTCAGTACCCTGAAACAACTTGGCCATAATGTGTTTCCAAATATTATAATCTAAATTAAAACAAAATGGTCATGTTTCTCACCTGAGTATATCGTCTAAAAACAACCAATGTTATGTAAGGGTTTAGCGGTTATTATACAATAAAAATATCTAGAAAATACTGCTGTTTACTATTTTGGTTTATGAAGAAAAAGACTTTAAAGAGTCAATATTTTTGTAATTTCCTTTTTATGCAAAACATGTGACCAAAATAATACCAGAGGCATAATTTGAAACAACTTGGTAGAGGTTTACAAGACATCACCACTTATCAAATTTCAGAAGTCTCAGTCTTACAGTTCTGACACTTTGTCAAATTAAGTCTCTGTAAACAACTGACCCCCATGCACAGCCAAAAAATGACCCCAGAGCCAAATCTTAAACAATCTTGGTAGAGGTCCATTAGGCAATGTTTATGCAGTAGTGACTCAATCTAAATAAAATTGGATGAGGTCCACTGGGCAATGTCACACAGCAAATTTCAGAGCTCCGAGGCTGATGGTTTTAGACAAGTAAGGATTTTAAAGTTTTTCATACTAGTTGCCAAAGCAACCAGTGTTCTGCATGAAATGAAATTCTTTGAACAATTTTGGTAGAGCTTCAAGCAAGGACAAGGAACATCTCCCTGCCAAGTTTCATCAATTTTGACCAAGTGATTTAGAAGATCTTGTTTAAAGTAAAAACACCAAAGGACACAGGCTGATCACAAAAGCACCTTGAACACATTATGCTAAGGTGATCTATAACTTATAGGCAAAAAAAAAATACCTACATTGCCGGATTTGGGGTTCTGTAAACTCTCAGGTGTTTTCTGCAAAAAGACGTGAATAAGATGATTTGAAAACCTTTTTTCGCAGAAAATATAAATTGATAACAGTATATAAATGTTATCACTTAGTAAAACATAATACCCTGTTTATCATAATGCTGACAAACAGTCAGACAATGATAATAATTAATGGCCCTCCTCCACCATTTTCTAATACAGAACATCTGATGCAGGGGCATAAAAGTTACTTTTGTTATAATCAATCAATAGCTGTATGAAAGTGCACTTATTTTCTTCAAAAATCAACTTACCTGACTTCCATCCATTGTTTTGAGAACAAGGTCTCGTATTCCACCAGGGGACAGAGCGTACTGATCAGCTAATGTGTTGATTAGTGCTTCCATCTTCTTATTGTTCAATTTGATAGCAGCTGGTGAAGTTGCCTCCTCTTTACCTTTCAAAATAAATGCAAATTGTTGCAGAAATTCAAGACCCCTAACTACATATATATTTCAACTACATTCTGTAAAGCTGGAAAACCAACTATATCCAGTGAAATTGTATTAATACCAAACTGGTCATGACAGGTGTTTTTTTTTCACAGTTCGAACAGAAATGCTGATTCAGGAAGAAAAGAATACCCTATTACCCATTTGGCTAGTGACTCAACTTCTGTACATTTTGCCTTGTATTTTGACTGACCAGCTTCCATCAAATCACATTTCACAATTACAGTAGTAATTTTAGCATTATAATTATGCTGACATTAATGTTCATTCTGATGATTACACATACATTCCCCATGGCACTCTGTATTTAGATGTTTATCACACACAGAAAGAGCTTATATGAAACAACAACATTTCTTCAAGTTAGTCTGTATGAATGTCTTAATTGTTTAGCATATTTAAGGTGGAATTGGAACTTTCACAAGACAAAGACAGCTGAAGCAGTGTATGACAATCTTATAACTCAATGTGGAATTCCTGTAAGGTAATGTTCTGTAAAAGGTGAAAATTTTCAGTCAGATGTAATAAAAGAATGCTGTAGGATGGAAGGAATGTCTAAATCCCATACATCTCTCTATCACCAAATAGAAAATTCTGTCTTTGAATGATTTTAAAGGATGCTGTTAAACATGCTTAGGACACTAGAATCAGACAAAAAGACTGACTTGCTACATTAAGTCATTGCATATACATATATATATATATATATACATAGTTAAAAATGCAGGAAACAAAAAAAGGTATATATTTCATGAGCTTATGTCTGAAAGAAGGTTAAGGCTGCCTAATGACTCTATATTTAATGTTCTGATGAATAATACAGCCAACCAAACAACGAAGACCTAGATAAAAGAAATAAAAGAAAACCTAGGATATAGTTAAAGAAGTGATAGAAAAAAACTAGGACAAAAATGAAGTTTACGACAGGAGTGGGAGTGCAAAAGCAGTGCAAGTAATTGTAGGAGATAAAGTCTTTGTCAGGATTCTCAAATATGAGGGCAAGCATAAAATTGCCAACAAGTCTGAAGACTGTTTATGGGGTAGTAGACAAACAAATCAAGACTTCCTAGTTTATGAAGTCAAATCAGAAGATGGGGTTGTCAAGAAACTACATAAAAACCATATTTTCCTTCTTAATTTCATGGATAGTGAAGCATTACCTTAAGAGGATAGAGATCAAACAGAAGATTGGTCAGACATTACTGACATACTGAAAAAGTCAAGAAGCTGAGGCAAATTGTATCACAAAATGTGTAAAAAGAAGCTAAATATTATCATGATGATGATAATGATGACAATGGTAATGATGCTGCTGCTGAATATAGTTTTAAACAATGTGAAATCAGTATTTCAGAGTGGGCACTGCCATAAAACTGTAATCAAGGCAGAGGTGTTATGTCAGGAAAGTCTGTTAACAACAGATAAACTCTCTATTATCTAAAACCCCTTAACATATAAGTACTTTATACAGATGTACATACTTTTGTATTTATGTTCTTGTAGGGTATGCCTGTATACATTAGACATTTAATTTAACATGTCATAATTTACATTGCAGAAAAACTACTTCAAACATTGTAGAATATTTACTAACACATGTTGAAATCCAGTAGCTACATTTATATATCCTGATATTAATGCTGATTCTGACGATTACTAATGTTTAACGTTTTATGTTATTTCTGGGAACAGATTGACCTACCTGCTTTGTTCACCTTTAAGTAGGGATGTGTAAGAAGCTCATCTATAGAGGGTCTTGCTTTAGGATCTCTGTTCAAACACCTCTGAAACAGGAAAATCGCATGACCATCACATATTTAGTTGGGATTTTAGAACATCTCCAACACAATTCAACCATATAAAAGTGTAATACATTATGTAATTTCTACATGTAATTTTTTAAAATCACTATGGATTTTTATTATCAAGACACCGTTTGTATTTCAACCAATCTTCATACTGAAAAAAGAGACAGAGCCAATAACTCCTCATAACCTATACTATTTTCTATTGGTGTCATGTGTCACTTCTAGTAACAGAAGCTTTTTGCCCATCTCTGTTTAAGTGATTTCTACCACAAGTGGTGTCTTGAACACTTATGTTGGAATAACTTTATTATATCTCAGTTATAACATATTACTATAAATCTACTTGTGTAGATAGTTTCTACTACTGCCTAGCACAGACATCATCAGCCAAGTCTCTACTTGTTACTAAATGTCCATAATTCAACTAAAATATACAAAAAACTAGAACTGTGTCCATAGGACACGGATGCCCCCACTATGCATAAGTGCTCATAAACAAGAGCATGTATATCCTGTATGTAAGATTTTTTCTGTACATATACCTAAAATGATCTACAGGTAACCTTATGTACATGTAAAATTAAATTACAAATGTAAAATTTATATGTTCAATTATTTATATGGTATATAGTGAAAAAATCAACAAAGTGCCATAATTCTGTTAAATATGGTCACAGCAAAAATTCCTTCCTTTACTACCATCTACACATTAAAGCTGTTCATCCCTGGAAGTTTAAGCAAAATCTGCCATCCGGTTTAAGAGGAGTTGCGTTCACAAAATTTCAATATGGTATATAGTGAAAAAATCAACAAAGGGCCATAATTCTGTTAAATTTGGTCGCAGCAAAAATTCCTTCCTTTACTTCCATCTATACATTAAGGTTGTTCATCCCTGGAAGTTTAAGCAAAATCCGCCATCCGGTTTAAGAGGAGTTGCGTTCACAAAATTTCTATATGGTATATAGTGAAAAAATCAACAAAGGGCCATAATTCTGTTAAATTTGGTCGCAGCGAAAATTCCTTCCTTTACTACCATCTACACATTAAGGTTGTTCATCCCTGGAAGTTTAAGCAAAATCTGCCATCCAGTTTAAGAGGAGTTGCGTTCACAAAATTTCTAGTGAAAAAATCAACAAAGGGCCATAATTCTGTTAAATTTGGTCACAGCGAAAATTCCTTCCTTTACTACCATCTACACATTAAGGTTGTTCATCCCTGGAAGTTTAAGCAAAATCTGCCATCCGGTTTAAGAGGAGTTGCGTTCACAAGATTTCGGGACGTACGGACAGACGGACGGACAGAAGGATGGACAAGTGCAACGCTATATGCACCCCACTTTGTGGTGGCATAAAAATCGTTTAAAGTTTGGTTCATTATAAGCTAAGTTAGCATAGATACAAAAATATAATTATTTCCAAACTCGACTAATCTCTCTTACCCTCATTACATCAATGAGATGCTTGTTTGGAATGTTGGGGAACTCTATGGGGAAATCTGGATTCATGATGGCCTGTAGCTTGAACAGATCATGTCTGAGGTGCTGGAAGGGGGTTCTACCATACACCATGTTATACAGAATACATCCTAATGACCAGACATCACTCTTCACTCCAATCTGTAATTGTAGACATCTTAAAGTACTGACCAACTGATTTTAGAACTAATTTTAAATTACATGCAAAATATTATTTTATTCTATGATTAGTCCAGGAATTCATGATGACTGACTTCACATGACTTCTTTATTAAAGATTTAAATATGTAATAATAATAAATATGCCTTAAATGTACAAAGCAGAGTTTGTAATATATCAGTTGCATTAAAATGATTTACATTTCAGATTGCTAATCACCCCTTTTCACATCAACAAGTTACCTTAAATTTAGGTTTTCCTTTTCCCTGTGAGTCCCCACAGCTATCCATGACTGCCTCAGGGCTCATATAGTTCAAGGTTCCTATCTGTGTCTCGAGGATTACACTAGTCTTGTCTTGCTGAAGTGCCTTTGCTATACCAAAATCTATCAGCTTCAAGTTTCCTCCAACCAGAAGAAAGTTGGCAGGTTTGAGATCAGAGTGAATAATGCCTAAAGGAAGGGAGGTAAAAGAATGTTACATGACCCCTTGAAAGTCACATCAAAATTTAATTATTCATGCAAATTAACATAACACACAAATTTCAAATGAAGTAGAAGTCAATATAAACCTTACCAGTAACAAACATGTTTATACTTCTACACTCAACTGAAAATTTTAACATTTTTTTCCCTACAATTCCTTATTTTGGAATAAATAATTCCTTCTTTTTTAATTTGCTTGTCTTATTGATCTTTCCCCTGATTTCTGCTATCCTGTCTTAAAATTTTTTTCTGTTATGTTCAGTGAGCTCCTGAATTAAAAAAAATAAACTTAACAGTTTCTACTGCATGTGTGCTGTTTTTAATATGGACCATAATCCATTAAATCTGTTAATTTGTTTTTTGGCAAAAATTCATTTTAAAATGCTCAATAACATTTTCATTATTCACCCTGAACAATACTTTACCTTCTTTGTGTAATGCCTGTACCGCCTCTAACATCACCTCCCAGTAGAAACAAATCAGGTTGTCTGATAATGGTTTCCGGTTTTTTGTCCGACTTCGAAAAAATGAAGACAGGTCCTCATTACCACATTCCATAACCACATACAACTCATTTGTGTCTTGTTTATATTCACTGAAAGAATTACACTTACATCTTTAGTATCACAAATTGTCAGTTTGACATCAGAAACAAGGTTATAAAACCACTGAGTTTGACACCACCTGCTCAAACAAAGTCATCATTCTAATAACCAGTTTTCCTGATTAAAAATATCCAGAAGGTCAATAAATTTGTTTTGTTCCATATTCTGTTAACATACTTCTAAACTAACTCAGTTATGTAGGCAGGGCATCTACTTTACCATTGCTCCTATGAGAAGCCAGTTCTATACCTTCAGCTCCTTTTAAAAAAAAATAATTTATCACTCACAAAACATTTTTTGTCAGAGGCTCAGACATAGTACAAAGTTGTGATATTACACACAAACTTTACCTTTGTCCCCAGAGACATTTCTTGACATAATTACACTACAGAGTTTTTATTTCTTGTATTTTTTGTTTACAAATAACAATACACTTTTCATAAAGCTCACCTGTCATACATTTTGATCACCTGCTCACAATACTGTAGTCGTTGTAAGAGTTTGATCTCATTCTTGTAACCTTCAACAATAAGGTCATTAGCATTATTCAGATCTACCACTTTTATTGCTTTGATTTTGTGGTTGTTGTCAAACACTTGGTATACCTGCAAATATAATTACACAGTTCTCTGACAAACATGTTCATTACTAGAAGTAACGCTATTCACTTCTCTAATTAACAAGGTCATTACACAAAGTAATGCTTTCTTCTCTAATTAACAAGGTCATTACTCAAAGTAATACTTTATTCTCTAATTAACAAGGTCATTACTCAAAGTAATGCTGCTTTCTTCTCTAAATAACAAGTTCGTTTCTCAAAGTAATACTTTCTTCTCTATTAAATAAGGTCATTACTCAAAGTAATGCCTTATTCACTTATTAACAAGGTCATTGCTAAAAGCTAATGCTTTCTTCTCTAATTTACAAGGTCATTACACAAAGTAATGCTTTATTCTCTAATTAAAAGGTCATTACTCAAAGTAATGCTTTCTTCTCTAATTCGCAAGTTCATCACTCAAAGTAATGCTTTATATTCTAATTAACGAGGTCATTACTCAAAGAAATGCTTCATTCTCTAACAAGATCATTATTAAAAGTAATGCTTCTTACTTCTCTCATTACTATAAGTAATGCTGTCTTCTCTAATTAACAAGGTCATTACTTAAAGGTATGCTACTCACTCCACTACCATTCCCTAATGCGACTGGAAAATCTTCGCAAGCATTAATAATTCTCAAGGTTACCTTTTTAATTTTCTCTGTTACAACAATTGGAAGTCTTATTTCTAATATATGTAAATTTGTTAAAGAATTCATTTTAGTAAGTAACCTTTTGTTCAAAATCTTACTTTGCTGTAGGTAATCCTATGTTATAATTGTATAGCTTTAAAACAGAAATGATGCATTTACCTTACTGGAACCGCCTTTGCCCATCACACCTAATACTGCATATTGTATGTCATTAACTGTTATAATCTTCATATTTGGCTGTAGAGAGAAAAAACCAAATCCATTTTATGTATAATTCAGTTTGGTTTAAATTCTTTCTTAACTGGAGTTCAAGCTAGCCCAGATAATTTCTTTTATAAATAATCTCTAATGAATTAAATTGATCTGTAGTTCTGCCTATCTCTCCCACATCGTAATGCTAGAGATAAAATGTATGCCAATTTTTCAGTTTTATTCCACTGTTAAGATTAACTTATAAAAGATTTTGCAAATTATTTTATGGCCTCAGTTAATTCATTTTGACCTGTCTTGCCTTGAACATCAGTTCATGGTTCATACATAACTTCCAACAAAAAAGTACTTGGATTTCAGAAATCAGAAAAAAAAGTCCTGGAAAAGTACTTGAATTTTTCATGGCCTATAAATGCAGCTGTGATTAACTTACCATTTACAGAAAATAATGACCAGATAGAAGATTCTTTAAAATACTACCTGCAGATTAAAGCTTTTAAGAAAATGATCTAATAACATCACTTCAAAAACTTATTATCAAAATTTGAATATTTCAACAATATTTAAGTACTTTTCAAGGATGATCAAAGTACACTTACTGTCTATGTGAACCCTGTTTCCTCTGTGTTTAATATCTTTGAAAACAGAAAATAAATGTTAATAAAAAGTTGATGTTTTGATACTTTCAGGGCTTACAGCCTTAACAGAAAATTACACTTACCATGGGGGTAGTGACCTTTGGCAGGCTCTTATTACTAGGGGTTTCTGGAATATCAGCCCTAGGAGGGGCCAATGTTGGTTTGGGCAATACATCCATCACTGGTTCTTCTTTTATCTTTTCTTCAGTAGCTTCTATCTTCTGAAATTTTCAGAAATATTGACAAGTATATAAAATCATAATAAAATAGCAAGACAGACATAACTCTTTTATTTTATTTTGTATTTGATATTACTTGACTGTTACTAATAAACCAAATCCTAATCCAAATCCATTTAGTCCTATTTAATGTATTTAAAGTCGTCTTCTTTTTGGCAAACTGAGGTCATTTCTTTTTTCCTTTGTTATTATACTCATTGTCAACTGATGAAGCTTATGCGAAACATGTATTGACAGATAAATTATGAACTTTATTTTTTGCTGTGTTGTTATTTGATCTGCAACTTACACTAAACAAACACTATGTTCGAATGAATGCCATGCCCCGGCGGGCCTAATGTTAAATTTTGGTGACAAACAAACAGACAGACCAAAAACAATATGCCCTCCCTCCAGGGGCATAAAAAGGAGTATACATTACATTGTAATATCAATTTATACAGTTCATAAGCACAATCATTTGTACATTTAGATTATCAACAATTAAAACAAGAGGGTCATGAGTGCCCTAGATTGCTCGCCTGAGTACAACTGTTCTTATTGCAAAACTAATGGTTTAAACATAATCTGTCACACAGAGGTAAGTTTTTTCATTCCTTGTAACTTGGTAACAATCATAGCCTGTGTGACCCTGTTTCAATCTATCCCCTAAGATCATCTAGAAAAATATTCAAACCAAGTCTAGTCAAAAAAGGGAAAAAAACTTGACCTCTTATGTGCTCAAAATTGTTCTCCATTTTCCCAGCAAATTTCGTGAAGACTGGCCTAAAATTGTGACCACTAGATAATTCTCAAAGTTTTCTACTGATCTGGTGACCTAGTTTCAAATGCATCCTAGATATCATCAAAACAATCTATCTCACAAAATTTAATGAAAACTCTGGCAAAAATTCAACCTCAAGAGTGTTCACAAGTTTTTCCACTGATCATAAGACCAAATATTTTTAGCATGATTTTTGAAGATTGGACTGAAATTGTGACCTCTGTGTTCAAAACTTTGGCGGCCATCGATCTGAGCTGGTGACATATGTTTTAGACCCAATGTGACCCAGTTTCGAACTCTTCCAAAAGATCAATAGGAAAAGGATTCCGAGCAAAGTTCATGAAGACTGGGTTAAAAAATCTTGCCTTCAGAGTATTAACAAGGGTTCTTTTGATTTCTGACAAGTGACCTTGTTTCTGAACCCACCTGACCCATTCTCAAATCTCTTCAACAGACTCTCAAAAAAACTTTCTGAACAAGTTTTAAGCAGGCTGAATAAAAAATGTGAGTCTTCATCAGTTTAAATGTTGATGAGGGACAAGTTTGACAGACAACCGACAAAGTCTGATCACAAAAGCTCATTCAGAGCACTATGTCTCAATGAGCCAAAAATTAAGACTTGTTTGTTTATTTCTTCAGGGTTTACTGGCACTGATCCTATCTGTTATTTTAGTAAAGTTTCAATACTTTCTTTACAAAAAAAGTAAACCAGTTAAGTTTTACTTACAGGTATCTCTGGATGTTTTGTGTCCATGGGTATGGTTGAATCAGCAGTCATACTCAGGTAACCAGACGTATGTGCATGAGCATTAAATGACACTGTAACACAATGTGTTTACATATTATTTTATCATTGTCATATATTAGTATTGTTTATGATAATTTTTCAGCATTTCGGCAGGGGTATCATTTGATTTAACTTCCTAGTCTTTGAATAATGTATGCATCACTTCTGCCACATTAACTTCTACAAACTAAGACCCAACAATATAAATGTAAAACTTCATGTAACAGAGAGCTGGTATTGTTCTGTTTGAAGCATTCAGAAGTTATACAGTTTCCAAGAAATTATGTTTCCTTAGTCAACCAACACCTCTGGAAAGGTGTGTCTTATAACTGCTACATTCAGAATACAGCACAAATCTGATAAGAAACAAACCTGCTTCAATACAATACTATCCTTCTTCCAAAAGATATAACCAAGCAGACACACATAACAAGCATGCTGATTTATAATTTTCTCAATAAATATTATAGCAGTCAAAAGTTACACGAAATAAAGCTAAGCCACATGAATAGGTTACTGAAACACCAATTCTTTTTTTATCTTCAGTGGCAGTAAAGTATTATCATGCAGACAATACAAACCTCCTTTTGTATTTTCAAAAGGTTTAAAACAGTCCATGGTGTTCATCTCTTCCTCTTCCTCATCCATCAAAGGCTGAAATGGTTGATTGATCTTCTTGACACGTCCTGGCAGACCTATATTCATATTCCGCCTGTGAAAGAAATTTTGAGTAGGAAATCCTTGTTTAAAGTCACTATTTAAGATCAATCGCAATAAAATCACATAAGTCTTAGGCTATTTCATCAGTCTTATCATTCAGTTTGTATCTTAGATATGACAGTATTTCTGTTTTGTTTTTTTTTGGAATTGAAAGTTCAATAGATGATTAAAAATGTAAGTAAATTAAAGCTCAAACATGCATATCGGAAATTTAAATACATGTATATCAAATATTCTAACAATATTTGCAATTTGCCAACATTAAACAAAGGAGAAAATAACTAATATATACTGTATGTTTTATCACCCTGAATACAAGGGTGCTCACTGATGTCACTGCAAACTATTTTCACCTGTTCCTGTCAATGTAAACTTCCATGACTTTTTGAAATATTTTTATAAGTGAAATATTGTTAGTGACTAAATTATCTTCTCTGAAGTTCATCAATGATAAAATAATGGATATTTGCTAATACTTGAATTATTAACAATAAAGATGATGTTATTTTCATTTTCACATGGAAATTAAATAGCGAGTAATGGGATAGTCAGGCAGGAGCAACAACTGTTAAAAAATGACTAATGTTAAGTGGTGCAAAAAATTGCACACCTTATAATATATATACTTGTTAGAATGAAAACAGATTTTACAGTTTTCGTGATCTACTGTCGAATGTATCATGGTTTCTTGTTCAGCTGAGTAATTATCTAATCACTCAGGGCTACAGTCTTTGTGATTAAATCACTATGCATCTGAACTCGAAACAGTGTTATATTCAAAGGCGGATCACTCAAATTTAAAATCCGTTTCCTAAATTTAATTAACTCGTTTAGATTCTAACATGTGAGCTTGACCGACTTAAAGTTTACTCCACTTCTAGTGGCATGTTTGATGGATTTCGATCTGATGTTTGACAGCTCTAAAATGACACTGAAATTTACTTGAAAACTGATGCACACCTGTTTAGATGATTTCATTTTATAGGGCAGTTATAGAAACTTTCAGAAAAGAAGCATTTTACAATTATGGTAATTTTTGTAAAATTATATGGATTTACCACTAAACATGCAAGCTCAGAGAAAAAGAAGAGCTTTCACTTTAACTGATAAATGGCCCTAAAGGGTATTGCCTGTAAAGTATTTGGCTTAAAGCAGTGCTATCTCTGTAAGGACAAATTTAGACAAAAACATACAATGTTTACCAATGGAAGTTCAAGCCCACCTTTTCTCACTGTTTAACAGTGGTGTACTTCTGGAATATCTTGTCATACACTTTTTGACAGAACTATCTACCATGGCTGGAGGTTCCATTTCTGTCTTCAGCTGGGGTTGGCTCTTTGCTGGTGGAATACTGTAATGTAAGACAGTGTGACAGTCCCACATCAAACACACAAACACTGTGATAACACGATCAAACAAATTGAAATACAGCAAAATTATGGTGTACATTGAATGAGATCATTTTTCGGTCCTCTCAATACTCTCTTGTGGTAACAAAAGATGCAAAACAATGAAATGCTCTTCTCTGGAAAAATAATCAAACATGCTTACATAAACAACTTGAATTTCCTTCTAAATGACCTTGATGTTTGTTCTTGATAATTTTTCTAAAGTCAAAGCTGTCTTATCTAGAGGCATAATGGGTCAAGCATGAGTCTCAAACCTTCGTTCTCCCAATCTTGTTTGCATAGAATACATATGCATATACCAGTGGTATGACAGACTTCAAACGAAGACAGATGCAGCTGGTTATGTCAAACCACATGAAGAGGAAATGATTTTCAAGAAAAAACCCTGATGTTCAACAACTTTCAGAAACAATCAACAGACATTACCTGAATGACAAGTTAGCTGACAGGTTAGATGAAATGTTGTCAGTGAGGTTTGATGTTGTTCGTATTTCTTCTGATGACTCACTACCTGAAGAACCTTTCCGTAACATTCGATCTGTAACAAACAAGATCTAAATCACGACCTTTTTTACTGATTGGGAAATAAACTGTTTGCAGTTTGTTATTTATATTTGACACTCTGTTTCAACTTATTTGCACAGTAATCTATTGATGGCAGAGTGACCAAGAAATAATCTGGCAATAGCCTGATTATGTACTCTCAGTCATAAAAGTGCAATTTAACTTTAAAAATAAGAGCTTTGGACTTTCTTCCAAACTGTTAACAGTCTATAGCTTTTATTGCTTCAATATATACAAGGTGCTAGATGGGGCGAATACAGTAGTACAATGTGTCAGTGTCGATGACTTTGCCAAGTTTCTTAGCTGTTACTGAAAATTTTATTTTATGAAAATTGTCTTAAAGAAATTTTCTTTCAGTTTTTTAAATACATTATTTGACAACATCAGACCAGATCTTCATCCACTGTATTTTAGAAAATATTATGAAATTCTATCATAAAGCTTTTTTTTTTTTTTAAGTGGCTATTATTTCTGTTTGGGCTCAATAGTGCATGTACATATTTTCCGAAAAACTTAACTTCTTCAAAAACCAACTTTTCATTACTTTTGAAAGAAAAATTCTGAAATGATTCATATATTGTCATTAAATACTGACTGTTTAATTTCAGAAGTGGCAAGAGGATTTTAACTAAGTAAAACAGATGATTGAACACATATCCATCCTGATTCATCCTGAGAGAACCCTGCTGTCCCAGTGCTTTAACTCACAATTTCATTCATTTGGTACAAATTTACATGCTTGCTGAAATTCAGTTAATTTATCCTACTATTTGTATAGAATAATTAATTATTACTTTTTGAAAACTTTGTCTGTTTGGAAATTTTCTTCTGAACTGGCAAGATTTACTGGGTACTTGTAAGTGTTAAGGTGTCCTTTTTTTGGTACATCTTTAATTCACTGATATTGTCTTAACCTTTTTACTAAGTACCAAATCTGATACACTAAAAACCTCTTATCATCTGTTTATCCAATGTAAGCTCAAGGTAGTGTAACGAAATAATTCAGTTTGATTTATTTCTGCCCAAATTTATAGCCAAATGTGACACCAGAGCTATTTTTATTTGCTGTCTTTTTCTATAATAGAGAGTCTGTTATACATGTATTTAGCAAGAAACAATGAAGACAAATAATATTTCATCAGCCATTGGATTTTCTAGCATCTGGTAATACCTATTACAGGTCTAAATGCTTTTCCTCTTCTAATACAGACAACAGTTTTTACCTCCATCATATTTCTGTAGAGTTGGGGACTTGTAGATTTCCCTTTCACCCTGTTTCAATTTTTTCAAAGCTGTCTCAATGTTCTCTCTAGGCTTGGCTTCAAACAGTAAAGCCTTCTCCAAAATCTTCTTTGCCTTGCCTGGATTGTCTGAAGAAAATTATAGAAATGGTATTAGTTACGGACCATGCAGTACTGTGAGTTACAAATGTCACATACAGAAGAGTACTTGTTAAAGGGATAAGCCCTAAAAGAAACTGACCCATACAGAAGAGCTTTGTTGTTTAAGGGATATGCCCAAATTTCAATTACTAAAGCTTTATTCTCCTTTTGTTACATGAATTATGCAATATTCATGCATCATACACATATAAGAAAATAATATTCAGTATCTTAATAGAGATTTGAGGTGCTCCACCGACAAGCTATAGCACACATCATGGTGTTAATAAATAGTGGAGTCATAAATTTGCGCATCTGCCATGGTGTGAAAATTACACCAACATGAAAGTTTATGATTTCAAAGTAACCTAAATTATCAACTGAAAGTATGCAACCGACCTCTTTCGAGTTCAAACTGTGCTGATGCTATATGAACCATAGCAAACCGTCGCACAATGGCTCTGGCCTGATTGAATAACATTACAGCATCTTCTGGAACATAGTTACTGCAAAAGAAGAAAACACTTATGATTTAGTCATAGAAGAGTAAAGCTATTTGATCCAGACAAGACACCAAAAATTTGCTGTTGGAGAAAAAAAAAATCATTTCTAATTTGTGCTGCAGTCAACACTATTTTTCTATTTAGATGGACAAAGAGAAATAAAGGAGTAATCACTAATAGTATGAGAATTCTGATCTTCTATTTTACCTTTTCAGTCTTGCATAACTAACAAACAGCTGCGCATAAGCTTCATTGCTTTTATGACCAGCAGAGTTCAGCTCCTGAAAATAACATGGAAACACTTTGAGGCTATACCTACTTAAAACTAAGAAAAGCCTTTGAAATTAATTGATAACCCCAGCTTCACTTCACCTGTATTATTTTACAATCTGCTGCAACAGAATAATTATGCAGAATAAATTCAGAACCTGAAAAAGGTTAAAGGGCTTTCTCAACAGTATATTACAGCTATTTTACATAAAAATCTCCAATTTCACAAAATATTCTTTGATATTCAACCAATTGTTAATACATGGGTGAAGTTTACTATCATCCAATTTAATCAAATTAGTTAAAAATCTGGTAAACTGAATTTTCTATTGTTTTTTCTAAATCCTGGTGTTAACCATATATTAGTGGTATAATAACAGCACTGTTCACAGAAGTAACCCATACCTGAAGGGCTTTGTCATAAAGGTCTGAAAGAACCTTGTGCTGTGTTAGATCATTGGGAAAGTCAACATTCTCTCTCACATGTTGTATATACTCCAACCAGTCTTCAGGCTCTTTCAGGTTCTTGCAGTCTGCAAAACATAGATGATTATGCAATAAAGAATATAAAACAGCTTGGTTTTTTTCATTCAAACTGTATTTTTCAAAAATTCTATGAATTAGTTTAAATTGTTTGCCATGACTAATTTTATATGCTTAAGAGTCTGATTAATTCAATATGTAGTATGTCAAAATAATATTTTGTCAGTACTAGGTACATGTTCATAAAATGACAATCATTTTATCATTTAAAAATTCTTATTAACTGAGTCACAAATGCTACTGGGCAAAAACCTAAAATACCACAGATTGTCTACTTGTGTAAATCTCACAAAATCTTTTGGCTGCTGGATAAGATCTTGCAAATTCTCAATTGATTTATATCTCAAACATCTCAAAAACTGTTTATGATGAAAACAAATTGCATAATGCCACAGAGCATTCGTCTACAAAATTATACCTTACTGTACAAAATCGAACCAGAAATGATAGTTTTATGCAAAGAAGAAACCACCTGTGTGGTAAGAAATATTTGGAATCTATCAGCATATTATCTGCATCATGACTCCCTAAAATGCAGAATTTCTTCAACATAAAAAAAAAATCGAAGTAAAACCTTTTTCTTCTAAACTGAATTGTTCACTTTTTAATATGCTATTAATTTTTTGTTAGGGTTTTTAGAGCTCATTTAGTTTTAGACAAAATGTTGACTTGCCACTTAATGAAGTTAATTAAACAGTGTATTCCTTTGGCTTATAGAGGAGTTTGGAATCTGTGGTACTATAGGTCTTTTTTCTACTGGGTCTGTCATATCTATAAATAGCAGGGCTGATTACAAGTTGTTTTCACACACTAACATTTATAACATTGTATCCTTTCTTACTATTGTTATGTGTATAATTTAAAAACAGTTTAAATAGATGTGAAATGCACAGTTCAGTGTTGTGTCTTTCACATATGCTAACAATTTGTGTTTCTACAATTCTCTGCAAATAGTCAATTTTTTTTTCAACATGACCTCAGTTGAGTCGAAAGTTCTTGATCTTTCTCAAGGAGCCTACCTGAGAGGTCAAAGGTGAAGGTATTCTCTGAGCGTTTCTTTGATATCTGGCTCAATCTCTCCTTCAGATGCGCTAGACTCATGGTGACCTTTTGTCACATTATCCAAATACTAAAACTAAAATGAAAATCAAACATGAAAAACACAAATGTGTAGAGCTAAGGCAACAAAAATAAGATTTCAGGTGAAGCTGAATTTAATAAAACCGTAAAAATGTTTAAAATCACTTGCACAAATGCAATACTGTGAGGATTTTTATTGGTCACTTTTTCTAAAGAAAGTGCTTAATATTCACTTACAGCAAGGGTTTATATTTCTAATACCTGTAACAGATGCACAAAAATAGGAATTTAAACTTATGCTGTATGGGGAGATAGACCATCTTGTCAATTTCTACATCATGACAATGTTATCAAAGTTTGTCACTTATTTTCGCGACAAATGCCTGCACAAATAAAGCATCTGTGATTCGTACAAACATAAGCATTTTAATCTGCTATGGAAAAAATATTATCAATTTTTTGTATGATCAGTCACTAAATACGTAGACATTACAATTTTACTTTTTCTCCTTCGATTTTTCAAAACAAGCGCATCCGGATTTGATTGGTTATTTTGACGGTGCATGAAAAGCTGAATTTGTGATAAATGTCTTTGGTAAGATACACATAATTGATGGCTTACAGAAATTCTATATCATTTAATTTATATCATTGCCATTTATAACAAGCAAATAGACACCAGTTCTCAAGAACTGTTAGTTTACCTTTGAAATTTATAGTTTATAATAAAATAAAATAATATGGACAAAATAGTTTGTGAAATCTGATATGACTGGGTGCTGTTTTTCACAATTTCCGCTGACTTCCAGACAAACAAACAAAAAACCTGTCATAAGATAAGATTCTGCAAATATCTTTAATGTTATATTAAATATATACCTGCTTTTGTTACATATGTAAAGTGTAATCAGCAAAATTAAGATTTTATAATAGATGTATTTTAATCTTGTACTGTTTAAACGTCAAACGGCATAAAAGCTGCACTTTTATAAAAAAAAACAAAAAACAAAAAAAAACAACGGTTAGTGGAATGAGAAGAGGAAGCTTCTTTAACTAAGGTTTTTCTCGCAACAACTGCAAGGAATACAAGAAAAAACATTCAAATTAAAATACAGATTGAGTGGTTCATTGCCGGGTATAGCATTTAAAGCGTTACATACCTCAAATGGAAAAGAGATCATTTTCAAGAAAAAATAGCATAAAAAATGTATTTTTTTATAAATATCAGCAAGCGTGCCTTGTCTGGATGTTGGCTGGAAAATTCAGTCCACAGGGTTATATTAAGAAAATATATGTAGATATATTTATATTGAAGAACAAATTGATATAAAGCATAAGTGTGATGGAAAATTTTTGTCTTTTTTTGTCGTTTTAAAATAAACAAGACAATTTTGACAGATTGTGATACAAATACCGAAGTGACTGGGCGATCTTCTTCGAGTTTGGTTTACAGACACTTCACCACCCAGACCCTTCACCCCTAGCCATTTTTTCCATGACACTTCACCCCTCATTTTATGAAAATTGCCACAGACATTTCACCCCCTATTTTTAGTTACTAATAGTTTTATGTCTTTGTGTATTTTGGGTCATTTAGTATTTTAATGTTTATTTTTTAAATGTCTCTGTTGATATCAACTGGTAACTTAATATCGTTGCAAAGAAAGATTGTCAATATAATTACCTGTAACCCTAAAAATACCTTTGAAATGTATAATTTTTGTTTTCTTTGTTGTTATATGTCATTTATTATATCAGAATAATTAACTAATGTTTTATTCAATGCAGTAAATTTTATCCATTTCACACCTCCTTTTATCTCAAATTATTGACACATTAACTGTTCAAATGTTGACATGAATAATGTGATGTAATTTTTGTTTGAATTAAATAATGTGTTAACATATAAAAATAGAAAAAAAACATTAATTAAGTCTTAATTTTTTAGAATTAGTCAAAAATACTTAAACGTCTTTAGTTTACATATATTTCTAAAAATATTTACACTCAAATATACATAAAACCTTTAGTTGACATACATTCCTAAAAAACTGAGGGCTGATCTGTCTTACCGATTTTGGGGGATTATGTGTCCTGGGGATGTGGGTGAAGTGTCTTCGGGGGGGGGGGGGGGAGTGAACTGTCTGCATTTTTGTGGGGGGGGGGGGGAAGTGTCGGGGGTGTAAAGTGTCTTGCTGCCTCGAGTTATATAGTCCTGCTATAGAAATATCTGATTGAAATTGTTTCTCATGTTTGATTTTTTCCAGAAATCGGCGATGGTAGCATGTTAAAAAGACAATAAAATGAGATTGGGACTTATGCTTCAATGAAATACTATAGGATTACACCCCAAACAGTGTAAAAATTAAGGAAAGAAAAAAGTAAAACTACAGTCCGAAGAAAGCCTCACTATTCTCAGTATTAACTGTCGTTCTGTCAATAACAAAATTCCTGAATTGCACCAAGTTATTGATCAAATCAAACTTGATATAATCTGCTGCACTGAAACTTGGTTAAAACCCAGCACCCACACTGCAGAAATTTTCCCCAGCCACCTTGGCTACAGGTTTATAGAGATGACAGAACAACTCGCAAGGGTGGAGGTGTTCTCTTTGCAGTCACATATAAATCTACTTAGTGAAGAACAGCCAGACTTAAAAACAGATTGCAACATGATATGGTCAAAAATTTCAATAACTGGTAACATCTGCATATTGAGTGATTTCAATCTCCCAGACATGAACTGGTGAAATGAAACACCAACAGATACATGTAAATTCAAAGACATGTATGATAATTTTGCAGAGAGCATTATGAATCATAATCTTGAAAAAAATGGTCAAAGTTCCCACACAAGAAAAAATATCCTAGATCTCTTTTTCACGAACACTCCTGGTCACGTCCATGACACAAAAGTCTTACCAAGCTTAGGTTCATCAGACCATGATATAGTCTTTCATGAACTTAAGGTCAAAAGAGGGCGAATCAGGCAAACCGCTCGATTGGTCAAATCATACAAGAAAGCAAACTGGTCTGACTTCAAAAATGACTTGGTCACTTTCAGTAGGACGTTCAACCAAAATCAAAATGAAAATCCAAACCAATTATGGGACACGTTCAAAAGGTTATCATCCATATACATACCGTCAAGACAATGCAAAAATAAAGCTGATTTACCATGGGTTACTCACGATATTGTCAAACAGATTAGGAAAAGGAACAAACTCTTCACAAAAATAAAAAGTTCTCGGTCACAGAATTGTCAGAACATAAAGAAATTCAAGCATCCTAAGGCATCAGTCCAAAAACAAATAAGATATGCTTATTTGTCATATCTAGAGTCAATCAACTTCTCAGATAATACAGATCCAGGTCATAAGAAAAAGTTCTACAACTTTATTAAACACAAAAAAAACTGAAAACACAGGAAATGCACCACTCAGCACTGATGGTTATACTTACAGTGACCCAGTGTCAAAGGCGAACATACTAAACAAACAGTTTGAATCAGTTTTCTCAAAGCCTTAACCACTCAGTCTCAAACACATAGCTACAACTTCAATGTCATCACTTTATTACCCACCGATGGCTCCCATATCCACCTCAGTTCAAGGAGTTGAGAAGTTATTGACAGGACTAAACCCCCATAAAGCCCAAGGTCCAGATTAGATCCCACCTAGGTTACTCGAAGAGCTACACACGGAGATAGCACCAATCCTTAAAATAATATTCCAAAGGTCACTAGACACAGGTATTGTTCCTAAGGATTGGAAACATGCCATCATTACACCAGCATACAAAAGGGTCAAAACTAAAACCTAGCAATTACAGACCAATATCACTTACATGTATAGCATCAAAACTAATGGAACACGTCTTTGTTTCAAACATGATGGATTACTTTGACAAACACAACATACTTTGCCCCCAGCAACATGGATTAAACGTCAAAACATAGCTGTGAGACACAGCTCATCGGCTTCACACAAGAAATAGCTGACAACCTTGATCAGGGCCAACAATCTGATGTCATTGTAATGGACTTCAGTAAAGCTTTTGATAAAGTAGACCACCACAAACTCATACACAAGCTGAAACACATGGGAGTTCATCCACACATCAGTTCATGAATACAAAACTTTCTCAAAAACAGATCACAACAAGTATTAGTGGAAAACAAGGTCTCCGACAGGCTCCCTGTGCTTTCTTGTGTCCCGCAGGGGTCGGTCTTAGGTTCGTGTCTCTTTCTTGCATACATCAATGACCTACCAGAAAGTGTCAGGAGCCGAATGCGTCTATTTGCCGACGACATCATAGTTTATTTAACAATTAAATCACAAGCATCTGCACAAACCTTACAAAATGATTTGCACAACCTTGCAATATGGGAAAAAGAATGGTCAATGGAATTCAACTCTGACAAGTGTGAAGTACTCAGAATACACAGGAAAAAGAAACCGGTCATCTTTCCCTACACCCTACATAACACTGTACTGAAAACCACATAAAATGCAAAATACTTAGGAGTTACTATAAGTAGTAACCTAAACTGGTCATCCCATATAAACAATATCACAAACAAAGCAAAAAACAGCTTAAGGTTCATCGGACGAAATGTCAAAACACATAACAAATAACTCAAAGAAGCAGCATACAAAACATTTGTCAGACCACAGGTTGAATACTGCTCAACTATAATTATGGCATCCATGGCAAAAATATCTCACTCACAGAATTGAAATGGTCCAGAGGTCAGCTGCAAGGAACGTTCATAATGATTACTACTATACAAGCAGTGTAACAAACATGACTAAGGAACTAAAATGGTCAACTGTAGAACAAAGGCGAATCCATGCCAGCCTGGTCATGCTACACAAAATAAAAAAACAAACAAACAGGTCAATGTCGATCCCAATCACCTTACAAACACAAGAAACACAAAATTCCTCATCCCACAATCAAAAACACAACATCACATGAACTCATTCTTCCCAAGGACTTTACGACTCTGGAACGAATTACCGACCGAGATTAAGGTTACCAGAACTGTGCCAGCTTTGATCATTGGACTAAACAAGTTTTATAGGTTTTAAGCATTCAAAATAAATGTTTAAGTAAGATCTTCAGTTAAATCTTGTTTTCTTTGTTATTATCTTTTATAATTTTAATTTTCCTGACACGCGCCTGCCTAGTATAGTCAGTATTGACCTTTGGCAGTAATAAGTTGAAGTTGAAGTTGAAGGATTTGATTGTATGTAATCTAAATACGATGCGAATTATGAATTTAGTAGTGTCTCACCCTAAAGTGAATTTTCGACATTTCCGGTTCCGGTCCAAACCGAAAATTAGAAAACAACTTCGAAGAAATCTCATTTCAAGAAAATGTCAGCTATAAATTACAGTAAATGGGACCATATAGAGGTAAAGTTTAGGCCGCACCAGTCGATTGCAATTTATGTTTGGATATTGCCTTCAAGCTGTTAGGGCCGTTGAAAATAATGTGTCTAACTTGTAAACATTATGATTCTGGAAGATTCTCAGCAAACCATCTATATATCGGTAGTCAGACTATTCTCCCCCTTGCCAGTTCCTCCCCTGACGTTTCCTCCCTGACTGTTCCCCCCCCCCCCCCCCTACATCGGGGGAGAACTGTCTGCATATGTGCAGACAGTTCCTCCCCATTTTTATTTTTATTAATACATTATTATTGATGTTTTTAGATGTTTAATAAATGGGTAAGCTTATTATAAATTGATATAAATTATATTTTTTTATAGCAGATTACTACACAATATGAGTTAATTATTCTGAAAAGTTTTTTTTTAATTAATTTTATATTTCATCATGTATTTATGTATTGTACAATTAACAAATAAACAATTTTTTAGGTGTTTGGTCATCGAAAATAATAATTAATAAATTTACTTGATAAGGATGATGATCACAATCATTACATATAATTTCTTAACATAAAAAAAACATAAATTCATATTAATATAGCATTTCTCATTCATATGTATGCTATTTCAATTATTACTTTTCTTCATATGTAAATCATAATTAATGAACAAATTTGAGTTAATTTCCTTTACATTCATTTTATTAGAATTATATAAATATGTCATTAATTCTTTACTCCAAGCCTTTACTTAAAGTCATTTTTTTTAGATTGACAAATATCTAAGTTCATAGAAGAAAAAAATCTACCAAAGCTGTTTTTTCTCTTTATTTTGGGATTATTTATTGTTTCATGTTAATGACTTTATATGTTCTTTTCAATTTGAATAAAAAAGAAAATGTGATTGCATACCAGTTGTGGCTTATTTATTTTCTAGAACATACCTTTTACCACCTTATTAGCTATTTAACAGATGAATGAATATCACTAGACCTTAATGATAATTACAGGTGTTTATCAATCATCACCCCATAATCTTTATCTCTCACAATGAAGGTGTTGATAGGATTAAAATACCTGAAAAGGGGTTAAATTGTATAAAAAACTTTTCAGATAAAGATACCAATTTGCACTTAATATCAATCACATTCATTTAAATAATCTTCATTAAGAAATATGTGATCATTAGATCTTGTCAAAACTAAAATAATAACTTGGGAAAAAATGGGGGGGGGGGGGGGGGGGGGGGGAAAGAACTGTCTGCATATTTCAAATTTGGGGGAGAACTGTCAGGGGAGGAAACAGTTTGGGGGAGAACCGTCAGGGGGAGGAACTTACCTGGTAAGGGGGAGAAAAGTCTGTCATTCCTATATATCTACCTATCTATCTTTGAAAAACTCATGGAAGTTATGGAATTGACATGTATATTTGTTTTATGGGGACACAAGCACGAAGATACTAGAGTAGTCAGACCAATGCTCAGCGTAAGATCAAGGACTTTCTTTGAAGAGACTAAACAAATTACTCATTTCATGTTATGAACTAATTATATTCAAGAGTAAACTTTGCTCAATCCTTACGAAGTTTCCCCATGTGAAACAACCATGACGTAAACAACAGGGCAGTCTATAAATAGACCAAGTAAAACATATGCGGTTTGCACAAAATTGTACCAATGCCGAGCATTGGTCCAAGCACTCTAGTAACAATATTTAACTTAAATGTATCACAGATGTTAGCAGGACTAAATTTGGGCTGGAATAAAACACAAGTTGAAGCCACGGTGCAGATGAATTCATGACTGGTAACCCTTAGATGATGAAGTTTACTCACCAAGTTACTTCACCCAACTTTTTATTTAAGATGAAACCCAGTGTTATTTGTTTTTGTTTTTTTTTTCATCGAGTCGGATTAAGTCACTAGAAATCCAATTTTGCTTAAATGGTATCAAAAATTCCCAATGACAAAATTATTCATCTTCCAGCTGCACTCTATTCTGAATGATTGAGCTTTCTGAAGCCCAGAAACAGGGAGCTATGTTGTTGAAGCAATACAAGAAAGTGTAATACTGGTATTATTAATTTTGTTGTTAATTTGATATAATTACTCGATGGTAGTTGTGAATCATATTTTCCCCAATTTTGTGACTTCAAAATTTGCTGATTGAGAGGTCATGGACTTGATACCAAAAGATTAAGAAAAACACTGAAACATAGTGAGCAAGTGACTGGTTGCTTAGTCACAAGAGCTGCAGACTAGTTTCCCCAGGGGTCATGAGACATTGGAAGCTCTTTCAAGTTTAAATTAACTTGTATTTGAAAGGTATTACTTTGAAAAGCAGAATAATATGGTATACATATACCCTGGTATAGTCACTTACAACTGCAGTATACAGCTGCACTTTTCATATGTACACTGGTACCCCTATATCCTAGGTAACGATATTACTGTTATTGTTGTCTAGAGCATGAAATTCTGTAGATGTGGCACATCATTTAAGATCCTAATTTAAGTGCAATTGGGACAGTTGCAGTCAACAATGTCAGTGACTCACATAATTTTTTCAATCATTTCTCACTTTGAAGTACCTATTAGTGACAATTAACATCCCAAATAAAGGGTGAATTGTAAAGTTGCAATCAGCAAAATAATCATTGACATGAGTAATAAGTCCTATCAGTTCTCACCTCAAAGTCACTGGTAATAATTGGTAATCAGTAAATTTTCACACTTTGACTGACCGAGTGGAGAAATACATAGGAAAATTTACAACAGGACCAAAAACTACGATCAGCATAGCACATGTCAAATTCAGCTTAATGGGAGTTAAATAATATAAATAAAGAGGGGTTATTGACGTGACCTGAAAATTAATTTGACTCGACCAGAGATTCGACTCAAGAGATTTTGACATACCAAGTGTGCACTTAACCTTAAAATTCGAAAAGTGCCCTTTATTGCCCCAGAAATTTTGCTCATAGCAAATAATAAAAATCGATTTTTGAAACAGATGCAAGCGGAAAATTTAAGCGCATCTGAACGCAACATGCTTATGTAAACTTGTGATTGCCTTATGTTTGTTATGCATTATTGGTTTTAGATTTAAACAACAACTCCTATTATACCACTTGGTCAAAGTTGATCAAACAAGGCAGGGATGTTCCTTGCATGTAGCTGTTCTGAAATTGTTCAGAGAATTTATTCTATGAAAAATCTCTGGTTGCTATGGCAATGGAAAATGTTAAAAACAACCAAGCACAGTGCTCTGAAATATAGAGGAAACCCTTTAAATCTCTTTTTGCCTGAAATCACACAGCCCAGAGTTAAGAAATTTGTCATTCATGAAGCTTTTCCTGGTGAACCTTTACCAAGACTGTTAATTTTTTTGCCCTGAGATCAACTTTGGGTTCACTCTTTGGTTCATATTTTTAACATACACTTGTAGTCTTTGAAAGTCTGCTTATCAGATACCATTAGACTGTCACTTCTGAAATTTGATATATATCATTGGCAGTTGAGTCTCTACAAAGATTATTCAAATTATGCCCTTGGTTGATTACAAGCATTCACTTTTTTACCATAGAAATATATGGGAAAATCAAACTCATCTAGGCCTAGGGTTTAGAAGTTTTTTAGTGAAGCATTGTCTAGAAGATCTTTACCAAGACGTTTCAAACTTTGCACCTTGGGTCATTATTTGCTCTGGCAAGGTGCTCAGACATTTTACATTGGCTTGTTTAGACAAACTACTGAAAAATCTTCCTGTCAGAAATTGTAAGGCTGAGACTTCTGAGATATAGATTTTAGCTTTGTGTTATGAAGCTCACCTAGATTGTTTCAATTATATCCCTGGGGTAATTTTTTGCTCCACCCTAGGGCCCACTTATTTCTCATAAAAATATATAAGGAAATTTCTAAATGTCAGCTAGTCTGAAACCACATGGTCCAGAGTTCTTAAATTTGGTATAAAGCATTTCCTGGTGGACCTCTTCAAATATCACTCAGACTTTGGCCTTTTAGTTATTTTTAGCTACCCTGGGAGTCTTATATTTTACAGACTTTTAATGACAACTTCTAAAGCTATAATACCGCTCATTAACAGAAATATAACAATATTGTAAATTTATTCAAATATCTGCACTACTTGCTAAAAAGAAAATCTGCTGTTTATTTTCACTTATTAACTGTGTTCATGGATGTCAGTGGATATAAAAACACCTACTTTTGTTTTCTGAAACCTCTCCACCATTGCCCGGATTTAGTTGGAAAAGGCTTATTTGCATACATAAGTTACTTTTAGAAACTTAAATTTACAGGACCTGACAGATTTTGTGCTGAAAAGTATTCTTAACAGATCGTACTTCATCCTCTGTAATTTTTAAAGCTTTTTTTTTTCAGTATTGTAAAGGTTTAGACGACCACGCTTCTGAATATATTGTTGTGTATCTATTTTTTGGAATGAATAAATTCAACATACATTTCAAATGATCCACTATTGTTGTCTATGTCACATATTCTAAATTGATTATGTGACATTGACGACCCATTTCACAGGTATTGGCCAAGTGCGTTCGGTATTTTCCTAAGCAATTTAAGACCAGTGGGTCATAAGATATTTTTATTAATTTAATCCTGATGTATCTCAAGCACTTTTTGCCATCAGAGAAAAATAACCATGCAGATAGGGTGCAGATAACATTTTTAAGGATTCTGGAGTTCTTCTTATTTTTTTTTTATTACGATTTTGGCAAGTATTTTAACTTTAGAAAATTTTTTTTAGAAACATCTGAAATTCAGACTAAATTTCATTTTTATTTCTCTGTTATTAAATCTGAGTAATATCTATGAGCATTTGTTATCCTAGATTAAGACATATTGCCAGTTGTACTTCACCTCTTCCTTAATTTCTGAAAGAAATTAAATACAGATGAAATCATTTAAAAAAAGATTGATTAATCCTTTTAATAGTTCATTTGAATGTAACAGAGTTTCATAAAGCATTGTTTAACAAATACTTCTCCTAAAATCATATAAAAACCACAACTCATTTTAAAATGACCTCCCTTTAATAAACGCTACTGTCATGCTCATGAGAATAAATGATGAAGAATGGGGCTTGGACAGATATGTACACCTTCCAGTCTTTTGAGTAATAGTACCTCAGTTTTTTTATGGTGTAATTCATCAGTTAATCAGTTTCTGAGGTCTGCTTGTAAAGATATTGTAGTTGCCATTTGGGCTCCAGTGTTGATCATTATGATCATTATGGTCTTATTCCTAGTACTCAGCTCAGAATGAAGTTTTTCTTCCATATCGACTGGTACAAAATTGTAGTGTTTCAGTCATTTGGTCATTTCAGTCATAGGGTCTGAAAACTGATCAAATATCTATACAGGATATAAAGTAGAGGGAATGCATTTATTCATGTTGGTATTTGATTCTTTCAGTTATCTAATTCTTCCCTAATCACGAAAGAGAAAGATGTGAAACTTTTGCTACATGTTACATGTACATCAAAGCAAAGTTGTTTACTGTCTGCATTAATTGCGTTCAAGTACATGTAGCTGACTGTCAGATAAACCAACCTGTTTTTCGTAGATAGAGAAACAAAACACACATTTGAGGTTTTTCGTAAAAAGAATTTAATATATGCTGCTTTAAATAAATACGAACAATAACAAAACAATATTTCATTACATTTAAGACCAACAAATATAAATAAAAAAAGTTAAAGGATATAAAAAAAAACGAAAAGGTAATTAAATGTTGTATTTATAAATGATAAATGACATGATGCATTGTTGCGTTAACATTTTATGATTGACAATGCTTGTACAATACACTTAATTTTATTGTTGATGTTTAAGTTTTTGCCTAATGAATCATGCATAATGAAGACTTGCTCTGGTGCCAGTTGCTGTCGAAAGATAATGTAAATGTTTTTTATCCGTATGACTTCCACAAATGTTTTTTCTCAAAATGGCTTGATGTGTAAAACGACTGTCCGTGCTAACAATGAAAAGTAACATTTATGGATTTAGTAGCCAGTTTGTGAGGGATAGAAGGGTCCAGCCCGTGTCCATTTAAGATGATCCTGGGTCAGTCGTCTATGCCATCTGCTGCATGCAAAGTATACTTGGCAGGTTCATGAACTGACACATCAGCATTACACGGGCATTGTCATTTCCTGTAAACAGCGGAAAGAAAAATCATATATGAAAAATGAATGCAAAGAAAAGATGTCCAGAAAAAAGCAAGAAATAAAATTTATATCAAACAATGTCAGAGAAAATAATTCAATTCACATCCTCTTTTGTTTGTCATAATGATAGTCACCACTTCCTACATTTTCTGAATTACAAGCTATCTAAAAATTGAAATATCACAATCATTTCTTTTTTTTTTTTTGTCTTTTTTTTTATAATTCACTGAATTCGTCAAAAGAAAGTGTAATTTTTCTTAATTCAATAAAAAGAGGTTTGGACACGAAATTTTCTTTTCTCAAAAGAATAAAAGGTTCTTTTTCTAAAGAATAAAGAAATTACACCATGTACAGACCTCGTCTGAGAGCACTTTTCTGATTAAAAAGCTAATTGTGAAATGAATAAAAGAGTTGAGAAAAATTATTTACTGGAATTGTTCGAGCAGTTCTTGTTTATGCACACTGTATTTACAAACTAAGACAAATGAAATTGTTTTGAATATTGTTATATTTTATTGCTAGAGAGTCATAAAGTAAAACAAATTGCTATGTTTCAAAATGTCATTAATCATTTTACTCTGACAATGACATATTACTTATGCGAATTCTATTTAAGACATTATTTGTTAGTTCAAAACAAGGTACATGTGATTTGTTTGTTTAATTTAAGTAGGGTCTGAAGGACACTAGCTGAAATTTTTAATATTAACAAAAAGCTATAGCATTTTTCATTTTTCTATCAATAAATGACATTTCAAAGAAAATCCTTGTAAAATAAATACAAATTAATGAATTTCTATGAAGTTTCCATTATAATACTCTTAACATAGTTATAAAAAAATCCCTGGCATGTAAGTATTTCAGATATTACTAATATTCCGAGATAACTTTTGTTCTTAATTTTAGTTTTTCGTTTGTTCTTTTTGGTTTTTGGTTTTTTTCTCTGAGAAAAAAAATGATAAAGTAATGAAAATATTCAGTCTGACAAGTACTAGAAGACAGTTCCATTTTTTTTTAAGTAAAAATGTAGTATGTTGGATTAAAAATTTAAACAAAAACGTTTCAGAAATTAGATATACATACAATTTACCCTTTGCATCAAAAATACAAATTAAATGATTTTTCTTAAAAATAAATTTAGTGAACAAAAAATTATTATCCAACTTCAAATGCTTTAGCAATTTTTTTATTTTTTTTTTTGTTTTTTGTTGCAGTCTGATTTATCACATAGAAAAAACAATAATACTGCATTTTCTGAAGATTAGATGAAAGCATAAGAATTTGGAAATAAAAATATTTATCAACTTACCATTTAAAGCTGCCATTAAAAGCACTTGGTTAATATTTCCTCCTCTCGCAAAAGGGCTCGCACCTGAGGTCCCTGAACCAGATCCTCCTGTTAAATCTGTCTGTGCGTAGGTCATAGCAACAGCAATGGCAAGAACTAAACAGATTACGAATTTCATTTTTATTTTTATTTTTTTTTCCAAAGAGGAAAATGTGAACTAAAGCAAAATGCTCTAAGTGAACACTTGAAAGTCGAGTAGCCGAATGTTAGAAACAGTGCGAAGATTTGTGCTTATATACGCTGATTCAAAGATGGGTCAGTAGGGTCGTTGAAATATAAATCTTTTTGTCAGAGACAGTATGTGATATATCACATGAGAACTTAATTATTATAAGGTGTCATGACTGTCTTTAGGGTGGATAAATTACAACTAAATATGTCAATCAAAATTTCATGTATTCGTATTGGTACCATAATATATTCGTTAGTAACATTCTTGTGGATGATGTTTAATTTGTTGTCACTTTTATTGTACAATGATAAACGGTCAAGTTTGTTCCAGTTTGAAATATGGCCAGGTCCAGTTTTATCCGGTGACGTCAAAGTGGGTGTTGGGTTGGTGTATGCGGTTAATTGTGGAATATTTTTGACCACATACGTGACTTAAGAAAAAAATATACGTGACTTTAGAAATAAACAAATTAATTGTTGTTTTGAAAAAATAAATTGCTGAAATGTGTCAGTATTATACTGTTGTCAGAATTTTGACATTGACTGCATATCATACTTAGTAGAGTTTTATCATTATGACAGAACATGAAATTAATTGAAAACACTTGTTATACATTGTGGTCTTTAAAGAATTCAGTTTTGTCAGCTGAGTAAAATGCTTTTCTTTCACTAAGTCTTGTTCATGCAGTTCTGACTGTCATGTGTAAAGGACAAGAATTTCAAGTTATAGATCAATAGAGGGGTTATAATGTCCAAAATTAAATAAAACCATATATATAGCAAAAAATTGGTTTCATGATCTAAGGATAAAGTTTCCTATATAAGTTTAAATGGCCACTCAGTTTTTAGTTTTCATCAGGAAGGCTCATTTTGAGCTAATGAAGCTTAATTAGCTTATATCTTTTGTCTTTAACCTTAGATGAAAGATCTCTACATGTCCTACTCCATTGCAGGTTCTTATTTTTTTAGATTGTCTGAACCAGCCTCAAAGTTTCTGCTAAAAGAACAGTATAAAGCTGAGAAATCATTGACCTTTCATTTGTTAACCACAAAATCACTCTCCACATTTGACAAGCATTAAAAATCATAATTATATAGTTGTTTTTTTTTTTTTTTCCAAATTACAGTATTGCGAAACTATAATTGCCTGCTCTTTGATGTAACTGTCTGAAAATAGATGAAAATGCTTGAACACATTTTATTTTTTCAAGAATAGTAGTGACTGATAATCACTTAAGTTTTGACCACAGTTGAAACTGTTTCAACTTCTTTATTTTGCCAGCATTTTTCATTTCACTCCTTTACATTTAATTATGTACATGAACATGTATCCACCTACCCTTTCATCTTCCTAGTTCATGGCTCAAGGTCATAGAAAATGTTGTTCATTGCCAGAATTTCATTAATGATGAAATGTTGTTTGAAAAGTTCAGCATATTGGCTTTACAAGAAACAGAATTTGCGGAAAGGAGTAAGAGAGGAATAGTCCTGGAGGGGAACTTTCCTATGTTTTTGTTGGCAAAGTATACAGAACTAGATACATAGAATCCAGTTGTCATTAAGTCAAACAGCTGCTGCTGTAACAGTAATTTACAGTGCACTGCTGTGACTGTCACCACATCAGCACCTTCAGTGCTTTGATTAACAATGCCATTACAGTTGTAACTGTTTTTCAGTATCAAGCTAGAATAAACCAGATTGTAAAGTCTCATTAATTAACGAATTAATAAGTCTCGTCATTTGCCAGTAAAAGCCTAAAGAACTTAAGTTGTGACCATGGTAAACCAGTTTAAACCGGATTGTACAAAGAAGATGTCTTGACAACATTTTGATGATGATGGATGATGCATGCTTTAGTAAGGTCAGCGTAATAATACAGGTGCGAATGCTTATTAGCTATTTGTACATTATTAGTAAATGTGTGTGATTGTTTTACCTTACCTGTAGTTTTATGCAAATATTCGGCCTAATAAATGGTTTTTCTGTCAAATAACAGAAGAATTATTATAAGTGCTCTCAACTTGTGGTGTCTTTTTGCTAAATACTTCCTATCGGCAAAAAACAAAGGCATGTCCTATTGTAATGATCATGCACATTTTATATTTGGTGGGAATAAAGGGTCAGTAGGTACAATGTGCAGTTTTGTTGTCTGAAAGGTCAAGGGATTCCAAATAACTAGCATAGGAAATTCAGTGACAGTCACATAGATTGCTATAATCTAATTCCAGATATCTGATGACGAAGATGATACACATCCAAACATTGACACACCAAGTCTGTTCCGATGGCGTCACCAGGCAAGAATCGAGAGAATGGAAGAGGCGAAGAGAGAGAAAGAAAAAGTTACAAAAGAGCACCAAAGGTGAACATCTACTTAGAAAAACAGAGTAGGACTGTGACTGTTATGGCTGAATATGATAAAGATATATACATGTATTTTTATTGAAGCCGTTAATGACTTAACATTCCTAAATGATTTCAAAGAAAACAAGCAATAAAGCAAGAAAAGATATATTTTGTGGAAAGTCTCCATTAAAATTAATGATTGTTAAAAAATGATTAATAGTAAGCCTGCACATGACGAAAGACATTAGGCAAATTAATCATATTAATACTAATGCATTACTTGATATGCAGTCATTTTTCTTCATAAAATCCTTGGTAATGCATAATTTTTTTTTTTCATTCATGTAAGTTGCAACTGTTTTGTACAGTTTTAATAACAGTGTCATCATAGAAGTATTTCACACCAATCTTTATCTAAGTTTATGAACAGAAATACTGAAATGGATAATTTATGTTCTTAAGCTGAATAATCATGTGACAAAATATATCTGTAGTCAGACCTGCTCAGTCCATAGATTCTCAATTTGAAGGAAGAAGATGGACTTTTCACCAGTTTTAAAATATTTTAAAGTCCTGGAACAAATAATGGACAATAATATGAAATTCTGTGTGAAATGTATTCACTGTAAGTTATTATACTCGGAATTATAATATTATATTCTTCCATGATTTGTTTTGACATGCATAAAATTGATCAATTTCATGCAATATTTTCACTAGTAATGTGAACTCAGTGCATTACATTTTCAAAAACCAGAAATGCTAATGCAAATTTAATGCATTACTTTTCTAAGTAATTTGCCCAATGTGTGTGCTAGATGCTTCTTTACTTCTTTAATACATTTTGTTTCCTTTTGATCTTGCTCAGTTTGTTAAATTGGTACTAAATTGAACCTTTGCAGATCAGTAGGTATAATATGATATATCAATTTGTTGTCACATTTTGAAAATTCTTTTACATATACAATGTTTGTTACCCCAAATTAAGTAGTCTCCTTCGTGTGCATATTGCTATGTCTTTGATTGAGTGTAAGATTCCAGTTTCAGCTTCAAATGATCTACATTGTCTTGTGTCCTCGGTGTAACACTTGCAATTTACACTGGCCTTTGGCTAAGGAGCAGTTTGTCATTTTCAAATGACTGCATACTGTTGTATGTTACATGGTTTGAAAGAGCAAATTAGTAATTAAGGTTTTGTTAATAACTGTGCTATCATTTAATTTCGCTAGCACGAAAGTTTGCGCAAACGCAGAAAATGACTATTTCTCGTGGACGTAATTTCGCGCAAATTCGTTTTTTTTGTAAAATAAAAGTTGTCAAATACACTGTCAATGTTCTAATCAGTCTTGGCCACCCTTTCTACAGTTTCTTCTGTTTATTTGATTGAGCGAGCTAGCCATGTGTCAAAAATAACACCCTTTGTTCATCAATTATCATATTGTTGTTTATTCCATTCTGCTAAGCTGCTCATGTCATTTGCTCAACAATTTACAAATATAATTGACCGCTGTTTGTCTCAATTACACATTCCAGTTATACCAAGTGTCACTTAATTTAATTATTTGACAAAATATATAAAAGTTTAAATTTGCAGACGTGTTTTTCTCCTTGTGAAAAATGAACTCTGGAACTGTATGAGATGACAATGACATTTATTTAAATGCCCGACCTGCATATAAAGACAAACTTCTACGGTGATTTATTTGCAGTTGGATTCATGTTCTAATGAAATACTATTCACTTAAATTCTGTGTTATCTATTAAATCTTGTTTTGACTCAACCAACTGCCTTGAGACATCGACGTGGGCGAAGTAATGTACCAAGTGTATAATATTCGGATAGTAAGCAATTTCGGATACGTACTTGGAACAGTCTTTTATAGAAAGTTAAGCATAAGGTTTAAATGTGCATATTCCCCAGAGCGCGAAATACGCGAAAATTAACCTTAAGCGAAATAAGATGATACCACAGTAGTTGTAAAGGTTACTGACTCCTAAACCTCTGTGATTACTCAGTGATAGGGGCATAGTTTGAAACTCTAGAGCAAATTAGTAATTAAGGTTTTGTGAATGAGTAAGTAAGGTTACTGACTCCTAAACCTTTCTGATTAATTAATGATAGGCGCATAGTTTGAAACTCTAGAGCAAATTAGTAATAAAGGTTTTGAGAATGAGTGGTTCAGGTTACTGACTCCTAAACCTTTCTGATTACACAGTGATATGGGCTTAGTTTGAAACTCTAGAGCAAATTAGTAATTAAGGTTTTGAGAATGAGGAGTTAAAGTTACTGTCTCCTAAACCTTTCTGATTACTCAGTGATGTCGGCATAGTTTGAAACTCTAGAGCAAATTAGTAATTAAGGTTTTGTAAATGAGGAGTTAAGGTTACTCACTCCTAAACCTTTCTGATTACTCAGTGATGTCGGCATAGTTTGAAACTCTAGAGCAAATTAGTAATAAAGGTTTTGAGAATGAGTGGTTCAGGTTACTGACTCCTAAACCTTTCTGATTACACAGTGATATGGGCTTAGTTTGAAAATTTAGAGCAAATTAGTAATTAAGGTTTTGAGAATGAGTAGTTAAGGTTACTGACTTCTAAACCTTTCTGATTACTCAGTGATATGGGCAAAGTTTGAAACTCTAGAGCAAATTAGTAATTAAGGTTCTGTGAATGAGTAGTTAAGGTTACTGACTCGTAAACCTTTCTGATTACTCAATGATATAGGCATAGTTTGAAACTCTAGAGCAGATTAGTAATGAAGGTTTTGTGAATTAGTGGTTAAGGTTGAGGACTTGTAAACCTCTGTATTCACTCAATGATATGGAGTCAGAAGAGTGAATCCTGCCTCATTGTATGAAAAGAATTGTCATTTCCTATGATTGATAGTGTTAGTTCGTCCTGTGATCAGTTACAGCTTACAGTGTGCTAAACATAGTTGTCACAAGGCATCTGATAGTGTATATTTGTCAGTGAGTGCACGTTGTGTTAGTGTGAGCATGTTTGCATACCTCCCAGGGAATAAATTGGTCATGCTTGAAGGGATTTAAAATATACATTGGCGAGACCATTTCTGGTGCTCAGAGGTCAGTGTAACCCTGAGATGTCAAAGGTAAAACTAAATGCAATTTGTGCTATGCTTAAAGAAATTTTAAAATATACACCTTGGCAATACATATTTTTGCAATTAAGAACCAGGTCTGTTGGTCATGGTCACACTGAGATACAAATGTAATTAGTCCTGTTTAGCTTGTCTGGGCTTTAACTTAGTCATGCATTTCTTGAGTTTTAAAATAACTTTGCATAACAATGCCAACAAGTCATGTGTAAGAACAAGGGCTGTTGCTCAAAGGTCAAGGTTAACCTTTTTTTTTCGTTAATGTCCATATTTCAAAAAGTGTCAAAGATATTCCCTTCAAACTTGGAATACTTGATCACCAGCAAGACCCCTACAGAGATTGTTCATACCCATGTCCCTGGTGTCAAAATTAGCCCAGCCCAGGGGTCACTTGATTTTGCTTAGACTTATATAGGAAAAGACTTCTTAGCCTAGAAATAAATTATTTACTTAACTCCCCATCAGACAACATTTCACTTTGACCTGTTGTTAGACTTAGCTTATAATTTATTATCCAACACTGAGAAAAGTGGAGCATGCTGTCCATGGACAGGTCTTGTTTACTCATTTTAATGAAATGGCCTGCTTTATGGACAAAAACTGATGTATTTTAACATCCTGTATTACTGCACCAACAGCACCTGTGTTTCTAAAAATGGCAAAAGAAAGGGGATTTGATTGATATATAGCCAAGTCTTTTTTGTAGTTGACAAAATAGATTATATTTCTAGCTATGCAGCTTTACATTTTAAGAAATAGGTGATATTTGTTCTTAATGATAAACTGTGATTTTCAAGCAAGGCTGCTTTAATTGTAACAAACTGTCAGAAAGCAACAAAACAATATCTCATTGCGTTCTCAAATAAAATACTTATTGTAAATATGTTATTATTATACAACAATAAAACAAAGGAATGAAATTTTAATAAGCTTTCAGGACTGGCAGTATGTCTTACCATTGTTCCTTGGATGGTAGGATCTACTCAAGGTTCCTGTTTTTCAAGACTTGATTGACTGTTAGCTCACACGAGCCAGAGGCTCAGGATGAGATATAGCCATCACATTCCATCTAGTGTTGTGTATTGTCCACCACAACATCCCCTCTGAAACCACTTGGCCAAACTTGATAAAACTTCTGGGGGGTTGTTCCAGGCCTGAAGCTTTACAGAAGTTGTTCAATGAATTTAATTCCATGCAGAACTCAGGTTGCTATAGCTACATGAATGAAAAACTTTAAAAATCATCTTTTCTGAAACTACAGGGCCTAAGTCTGTATATTTTGTAAATCTACCAAGATTGTTAAAATTGTGACACTACCATCAGAAGTGCCACTGCCACAGTGGTTACTTGGTTTTACATTGACTTATTAAGTGAAGGAAACAAATAAAAAACCTTGTTAGAAATGGTAACCATTTTGCAGTATTGTATAGTATATAATGATGAATACCAAATGGTGTCACAGTCCAGTCCTAATTTGCAGTTATTATCCCCCGCCAAAAAGGTGGTGGGGGATATGGTAATTGTCTCTGTCTGTCTGTCCTTTCATCCCACACTTTTGTCTGGAGCATAACTCAAAAAGTATTTGAGATATCAACTTGAAACTTCATAGGCAGATAGATCTCATTGAGGAGGAATGCAATGCACAAGAATAATAACTATTCCCTTCTTAATTTTTTAGTTATTGCCTTTTGTTATAGGAACATTTAATTACCATTTCAGTACTCAGCAGAAGATACAGCAGATGAGACAGAAAGTAAAAGAATATGAAGAACAGGTAATATATTCTGTATCTTCTCTGATTTTTTAAATTATGTCAATATTTTGCCTTTTTATACCCCTCAAAAGTTCTCAGAATATGTTTGTAATTTTTATTTTTTGGGCCAGAACTTCTTTTATATTTGAATTTGGGCATTTATACCAACTTAACATTTCTTAGAATTCTTGGTAAAATGACCTTGACCTTCACTGTGACCATCAGAAAGGTCAAAGCAGTTCAAGTAGTAACAGAATCCTCCTGGTCTGTAGGAGCATTTGCATTTTTTTATGTCACTAAAGACTAACATCATATCCATGATTTGAGATCTGTTTTCATCATTATATAGAGGATATTTGTTTGTTTTTGTGGAAGATGAGAATTTATTTCATCGAGTGAACACCATATGTGATATTTTCACGAGTGGCGCAGCCACGAGTGAAAATATCAACATATGGTGTTCACGAGATGAAATAAATTCCCATCTTCCACTAAAAAACAAACAAATTTTCTTTTTATTTTATGCCAACACGTCAAAAATGGGTTTTTTTATGACATTTTTAATCAGGGCCTTCAATAAATTCCCCATGGTGAGCCCCAAATCAGTTAATGCGTACTTTGGTTACTCCGCACAAAAAAAAGTGCAGACAATCTCCAATACATATGATAACTTTACTTCTGCTGAAATAAACTGAATACACTTTCATCAAATAATATTTATTTTTGTCTACACAGTTTATCAATATTTATTGAATTTTGCCATACATACTTTAATTATAAAAGCGGATTAATACTCAATATTCAATAGTTCGGGCACAAACATGTATTATCACTATGGTAATTAACTGATTCAAAACAGTGTATTATCACTTTTATCTCACTGATATTTCCCTATATTTCATTGGTAGGCATAAAATAAAACTTGTTTGCATTTTAAACAAAAACTTACATCTGATTGGTCAGTTCTAGTCTTGACACATGCCTTCATCATCTTTTGTACTGAGATGTAAGCACAAGTCTTTCATTGTAATATACTGTTGAGAGACTTAAGGACAGCAGTATTTTATGACTCTGCATGAACAATTGCAAATGTCTCGGTGCAAAATAAGGAACCCTTTTAATTGCTTATGCTTGAAATATAATGAAGAACATGGATTGTAAACAACTTAAGTCTCGAAATCACAAGTGGTTGTTTACCAAAAATAACCATGAAATCCTGTGAATTTTATGAATGAGGATCTTGACTTCAGCCTACTACATTATTATGTTGTCTGTATACACACTGTTTATCAAATAAATTAAGTAAAATATTACTGACTCCTTAAGATGAAATGGACTAAATACAAAATATTGTGTGTTTACTATAATAATTATTATTCCGGACAGACAATCTTTTCCACTGTTAAAATGGGTTAATTTGTTGTTTACACCAGATATTTTGGTATTATTGGATTTAAACTATGAAAATGGGTCCAGGTTATTGAATATTTCAGCATGTTATCGAAACAAGGCGAATCAGTAAAAATAAATAATTAAGTTGTAATCATTAGAACTGAAGGAATTTTTTCCCTCGTTTCATATAGGTATAAATGTTTTGCAAATTAAGTGTAAGATCATATACTGGCACCTCGTTAAAACTCAGGTAAAGCAAATTCAGTTTTGAAGTTTGTGACCAAGGCTGTTACAGGCTTGATACCTGGTGATGTGTGTTAGACCTTGTTAGTTGGTCTTTCCATGTTTGAAACAGAGTCAAAATACTGTCTTAGAGGGTACGTCAAAAATTGAAAATGAAGGTATGCCAAGAACTGAAAACAAAGTTTTTAGAGGTGACTTATTATGCTTAAAATTTATTTAAATTAAATATATATATATATACAGAAATGAAAAATACTATTCTTAAAAGGGCCAAAGAAGGTGTCAAGAACTGAAAATGAAGTTTTAAGAGGTGACTTGTTGCTGATAGTATATAGACGAAATGAAAAATATAGTGTGATTGAGTTGAAGCATGGAAAAGGACATGCATTGAACTAAACTGGACTAGTTCATCATGGCCTCTCAACTAGTATAAGTATGTAAATTTGCCAGTCAAATTTATGACTAAGATGTACTTAGTAGGTAGGTCATTTACCTCTCTTATTATCAATGCAAATACATTGAGAAATAGAGTATGAAGAAGAGTGACAGCATCTTAACACAGAAGAATTAGTTCATTGTATTCTTGTATCATTTGCTGGAAGAAAGAAAAAGATAGTGTATGTAAATGATTAAAGTATGACTTGATTGGAGACATTTTTTAATGTCAAATCATGTATTTGATCATCATTTCGAAGGCTGTTCACAGGGTTGAAAAATAAAAGTAGATGAGAGTTTGTACTGAAAATGATCTAATTGTAGTTATGGCTTCCATAAATTCTTATGATTTACAGTTTATGTAGTCAAGAATTTACAGTCTGTTTGTAACTGTCATTGTTGAAAAGATGTTGCAAGTTTATTAATCTGAATAAAGCAATACAGAAAGCCATATATACACACATAAACATTAATAACTGCTGGATGCTTGTTCAACTGATAAATGGTGATGTGTTACTGTTACTGAAAATAGAAAGAATAGACTTCAGAATGTTATTTTGAAGAATACTTGGGCTGACCTTAAACAATTACTTATTCGACATTTTTCAACCAATTCATGAAAACAGGTCACATAGAAAAAGGTTGTTAATAAGGTATTTACCCTTGCATCAGTATATGAAATGTATATAAAATGTTAGAACCATGTTAGAATCAGTTGCAGCAGAATTTTTTACTTTGTTTTATTTTTAATTATCTATATATTTTTTTTTTTTTGGACAGGAATGGCAAACTGCCTGAAATACACATGACTGTGATATGAAATTGCTACTAAAGTGACTTTTTGATTGTCTCAGTCAAGGAAAGCCACTCGAAATTTAAAAAGTCAGTGCGAAACAGAAGTTTTAAATGATTGGAGGCAATGGCTCTTTTAGCATATAACAGAAAAAAAATCTCAAAAAAGAGCTTTGGCTCAAGAAAAGTGAGAAACATGAAAAAAAAAAATGAAACAACCACCCCAAGTTGATCAATTTGCCCTTTCAATCCCTTGATACCAAATCTGTTGAGGTGATTTTGGCTTATAAATGGGGCTATTGAACAGGCATGTTTATAAGAACATTAATGGTGAAAGTAATATATACTTTAATAGCATTTTTTTATGAAGTCTTCCTTTGAAAAATACTGAATTTCCACCATTTCACCTAAACATCTACATGTACTTTAAATATGTGGCAATTTTACACTAGTCTTACAGGAGTACCATATGACTGCTTGGTTAAAAGCAGGAATTGTCTGTGTGTGGGCTGCATGAAGTACAAATATGAGAGATTTTAGCTCTTCATAGATACTTTAGCACTGACCTGTTGTGTATGGTGGAAGCTAAGAAAGATAGCTTAGGATTCATCAGAGAAACCAGATACTTTTGAAAATTAAATGATACCAGACTAAAACAAACCACACAGGAATGAAGTACAAGTGAAGGTGTTAAGTTCATTAAAATATATTCTTGCTTTTTAGCTCACCTGAGCATGCTCATGTGAGCTTTTAGGATCCTTGATTGTCCGGCGTCCGTCCGTCCGTCCGTCCGTCCGTCGTCCACAATTCATACAAACGACATCTCCTCTGAAACCACTGGGCAAAATTTAATGAAACTTGCCTAGAATGTTCCTTGCATGAAGCTCTACATAGTTTGTTCAAATGGTTCCGGTTCATTGCATATCTGGGTCACAGGAGCTAAAAACAGATTTTAAAAGTTGGATCTTTAAAAATCTTCTTGTCAGAAACCACAAGGCCTGGAGCTTTGATATTTGGTATAAAGCATCATCTAGTGGATCTCTACCAAGTTTGTTCAAATTATGATCCTGGGGTCAAAAATGGCCCCGCCCCAGGGGTAACTTGTTTTACATAGAGTTATATAGGAAAAACTTTAAAAATCTTCTTGTCAGAAACCGTAAGGCATAGAGCTAAGATATTTGGTGTGTACCATTGTCTAGTGGACCTCTACCAAGTTTGTTCAAATCATGGCCTCTTGGTCAAAAATGGCCCTGCCCCAGGGGTAACTTGTTTTACATAGAGTTATATAGGAAAAACTTTAAAAATCTTCTTGTCAGAAACCGTAAGGCATAGAGCTAAGATATTTGGTATGTAGCATTGTCTAGTGGACCTCTACCAAGCTTGTTCAAATTATGATCCTGGGGTCAAAAATGACCCCGCCCCAAGGGTAACTAGTTTTACATAGAGTTATATAGGAAAAACTTTAAAAATCTTCTTGTCAGAAACTGTAAGGCATAGAGCTAAGATATTTGGTGTGCAGCATTGTCTAGTGGACCTCTACCAAGTTTGTTCAAATCATGGCCTCTGGGTCAAAAAAGGCCCCGCCCCAGGGGTAACTTGTTTTACATAGAGTTATATAGGGAAAACTTTAAAAATCTTCTTATCAGAAACTGTAAGGCATAGAGCTTAGATATTTGGTATGTAGCATTGTCTAGTGGACCTCTACCAAGTTTGTTCAAATTATACCTCTGGGGTCAAATTTGGCCCCACCCTGGGGTCATTGGTTTCACATAAGCTTGTATAGGAAAAACTTCGAAAATCTTCTTGTCTGAAACCACAAGGCCCTGAGCCTTAAGACTTAGTATGTAGCATTGTCTAGTGGACCTCTACCAAGTTTGTTCCAATTATACCCCTGGAGTCAAATTTGGCCCCACCCCGGGGTCATTGGTTTTACATAGGCTTATATAGTGAAAACTTTGAAAATCTTCTTGTAGAAGGAGAAGTAACATTTTCAGTGTAAATAATCTGGAATTTTGTCAGACAAGTTGTTTCTATGATTTCTAGCTCAAGTTCGAATATGGGTCATCTGGGTTCAAAAACTAGGTCACAGAGCCCAAAAATAGAAAAACCTTGTTAACACTCTAGAGGTTACATTTTCAGTCCAAATATCCTGGAAATTTGTCAGAAAGGTTGTTTTGATGATTTTTAGCTCAAGTTCAGAATTGGGTCATCTGGGGTCAAAAACTAGGTCACAGAGCCCAAATATGGAAAAACCTTGTTAACACTCTAGAGGTAACATTTTCAGTTCAAATAACCTGGAATCTGTCAGAAAGGTTGTTTCAATGATTTCTAGGATAAATTTTAATATGTGTCATCTGAAATCAAAAACTAGGTCACAGAGCCCAAAAATAGAAAAAAACTTGTTAACACTCTAGAAGCTACTTTTCAGTCCAAATATTCTCGAAATTTGTCAGAAAAAATGTGTTAATGATTTCTAGCTCAGATTCGAATAAAGGTCATCTGGGGTCAGAAACTAGGTCACAGACCCCAAATATGGAAAAACCTTGTTAACACGCATTGAGGTAACATTTTCAGTTCAAATATCCTGGAAATTTGTCAGAAAGATTGTTTTAATGATTTCTAGCTCAGTTTTGAAAATGGGTTATGTGGGGTCAAAAACTAGGTCACAGGGCCAAAAAGTAGAAAATCCTTGTTAATGCTGTAGAGGTTACATTTTCAGTCCAAATGTCCTAGAAATTTGTCAGAAAGGTTGTTTCAATGATTTCTAGCCCAGATTAGGATATGGGTCATCTGGGATCAAAAACTAGGTCACAGAGCCCTGAAATGTAAAAACCATTTTAACACTCCAGAGGTTACATTTTCAGTCCAAATATCCTGGAAATTTGTCAGACAGGTTGTTTTGATGATTTCTAGCTCTAAGTACTAATATGGGTAATCTTTGGTCAAAAACTAGGTCACAGAGGCCAAATATGGAAAAACCTTGTTAACACTCTAGAGTTAAGATTTTAATTCCAAATAACCTGAAAATTTGTCAGAAAGGTTGCTTCTATGATTTCCAGCTCAGCTTTGAATATGGGTCATCTGGATTAAAAAACTAGGTCACAGGGCCTAAATATTGAAAAACTTTGTAAACACTCTACAGGCTACATTTTCAGTCCAAATGTCCTGGAAATTTGTCAGAAAGGTTGTTTTGATGATTTCTAGCTCAGGTTTGGATATGGATCATCTGGGGTCAAAAACTAGGTGACAGAGCCCAAATATGGAAAAACCTTGTTAACACTCTAGAGGCTACACTTTCAGTCCAAATAACCTTGAAATTTGTCAGAAAGATTGTTTCAATAATTTCTAGGCAAAGTTTGAATATGTGTCACCTGGGGTCAATTAACCAGGTCAATAGCAACTTTGTTAAAAGCAGTCATATTCAGGTGAGCGATATAGGGCCATCATGGCCCTCTTGTTTTTTTTACAGCAAGCTTTAGAGAATCTTGAGAAATTGAAGAAAGAATTGAAAGATCTTGAGAAACAGGAGGAAGAATACCAGAAGAAAGAAGAGGAACTGAAAAAGAAAGAGAAGGTATTTTGTAAATGTGGTTCAGTGTGACAACTTGAATAAGGAATTAATTACTTAGTGCATTATGGTGTAACACCTAAATGGGTCTTAATCTGAACTATGGTACTCTGAGTCTTTAGAAGAAAATGAAATAACACGAACATGTGTCCCAGTAAATGTATGCCTGTCAATTAATTTCATGATTCCTAGGAAATGCAATTCCAATTTATTGACAATGTTAAAGAAGTACTACTTTTAATTTACATACCTGATTTACAGATAAGAATTAATTATATTGATTATTATATTATAATAATATATAATTATTATATTAATTTATTATATAAATTAATTACTGTTAAACAATAATGTGAAGATGGAACTCTTTTTTTCAAGGTTTCAAGATTTAGTTCTTTTTATATTTTTCAGCTTACACCATGGAACATTGACACAATATGCCATGAGGGAAAATCCAAAACAGTAAGTTCTAAGATTCAGAAGTTGTAATAGCATTTTAAAAATGCATTTATTGCCAATTTGTCAGAGAATATGTATTACATGGTTGGATTTAACTTATTTTCTCTTACTAAATATTGGAAGAAAAGCTGAGAAACTTTTTTTGTCTTTCAGGCAGAGTTTGATGAGATCCTGTTCAGTTGTGAGAAAAACATAGGCCCAAAATTTGTCTGATTAAGTCTGTATTGAGACAGGCTTGTGCTGATAAAAACCAAGCATACAAGGGCTAATTTTATATCAGTGTTAATGGGAAATTGCCATGAAATGAATAAGCAGATAGCACTTTCTCCCATTCATCCCACAATATGTAATTTTACCACTCCCGTCTTAAAAGGTAGAACTACTGAATGTGAAAAAATGTTACTTTATTCCTTAGTAACTTGGGACACTATTTGTCGAGATGCAAAGTAGCTGTAAGAATATGTCATATCAAGTGTTGACATGGTTGATAATAGTCCGGGATTTTAGATTGGTGACATTTGGAGGCATGACAACTTGATAGTTTTATGATAAGCCTGGTTCTTTCTTGTTACCTGGACAAGAATTCCAAATTCTATTTATGTGAGAACTGGTTTAAACTGGTATTTTCTGGAAGGACGTAGGTTAGACAGAGGATAATATTTGTAATGCATGGAAGTTACAGCTGTCTGTTAATGTCACACATTACATATCACACCGTGGACATAAAAGTCAGAATGGTAGTTAATATTACAGGATGGTACAGTTTGCCTGCATTTGTATGTCTCCTGTTTTGTTGTATGACAATTCAGTTGCTTTGAAAAATGAAAACGAAGATTTATGATTCATTTCAATGTTCTCTTGGGGTTTGGGCAATGTAAAGGAAGGGTTGGGTTGGTGAGTCCATGCTCCTGCTGTAGGGGAAACAAAACTAGATAAGTTAATTAGGGTATATTTCATTTGGAGGGTGCGGGATGATAGTTAAAATATTTTAAAACAAAGTATCTGTACAAATGAAATGCTAAATTGCATCTATTTGTGAAAAGGATATTTACTGCAATATTATTTTATGATAAGGAATTTTTTAATATGAAGTTAGAAAAATGAAACATAATCAACCTTAACCATAGAAAATTGCATTTATAATGTTGGTGTATTAATTCAGTGATATGGTTTGCTGTGAAGATTAATGAACCATTCTTATAGTATCTTATTGTTTTAAATGACAGGTGATTAACAAATATGACAAAAAAGAAAACAAAGAATTGACAGAAGAAGAGAAGGCTGAAAGACAGGTAAAACCCATTAAGTAACATAAAATAGGGGAACCATAACTTGATTTTTTGTTTTCACAGTTTTATCTGTGTTAGTCTGAAAAAGATCATTCATAGACCGTCTTCATAGTTACAGGAGGGAAATGTGAGATTAACCAGCATCTATTATTATAAGACTGCTTAAGACATTTCCTTGTATGTGAGAAAAGTTTTACAACAGGTTCTTTCAAAGTATAAGGGTACATGTACAGTACTTATAATTACCAGGTCAACATAGCTGATACTACTGATGGGTGTCTTTCTAAACAGTCCGGAAATTGAAAGCAATTACAATTTGAGCAAAGCTGTGTGCTAAGTTTCTAAGATTATTTTTCAATTATTATGAAGGTAATGTTTTGAATTATGCCTCTGAAGGGATGAAAATAAATATCAAACTTTCCATCCTATCTGTCTGTCCCATATCTCCTGAAAACCTTGAAGAATTTTGAATTTATTTTTTAGAAGTGTTAAGTAAAGCCAAATGATGGGCAGAACATATGCTTCAGTTGGCTCCATTCAAGTTCAAGGTCACACAACTTAAAATATTGCATCTATATCCTATTGCCTTTCCACTCCCTATCTCTTGAACACTTTGGAGGATTTTGAAATCACATGGTGGAAATTAAGTTATGGGTCCAATTTCTAAAACCCCAAGGTTTATGTGAAAAATGATAAAAATATCTAAAGGTCTGAGACCATTTAGACATGGTTCTTAACTGTTGCTGGCTATTAATTAACCAGGAAGACCTCTTTCTTGAAGCACTTATTTAGCCTTTGCACCAATGCATTTGTGAAGTCTGTATTGTTCTCTGTTCAGAGAAGTTCTCAATAAATTCCCCTGTAAACTTTAACTAGGTCCATTTAAATTGTGTGAAGGACAAATCCATTTAAGAAAATTTAGCAAAGGCTAGATTTGTTTTCATTTCTAGCTCACTCAGTGCTTAATCCGTTGTATGTATAGTACAGCCTCTTTAAGCTGCACCTGTGGTAAGCAAACACCTTTGTACAAGGAGATTTCTTTCTCTTGCCACATTGGTATTTCTGTGATAAATATATTGGTCTCTCTACTGTGCTTGACCTACAAAAACAAACTGTCTTTGGTCAGCAAAATCATGTTTTCTATGGATAGGTTTATTTTTACCATAATTTTGAGGATACACCAGTTCTTTAGCCTTGTAGTCATTGCATGGGCTTTAGAAGTGGGAGCTTGAAGGGCCAAAAGATAGGTTGAGGATGTCCAAAAAATTATATGTAACAGGCATCTCTCAAATGCAAAATTTGCCCTTTGAGCAAAGTAGACATTATTTCTTAGTAGTGTGCTTACTTATATTAAGTGATGTTATTTTTGCTGTCTCATAGGCAGAGTTTACAAAGCGTCATAAAACAGAGGTGAAGAAGTATGGAATGTTCAGTAAATACGATGACAGCCAGGAGTACTTGTTACAACATCTGGACCTTGTATGCGAAGAGACAGCAAACTATCTAGTCCTCTGGTGCATTGATCTTGAAATAGAAGAGGTACATCTCTAGTCGCATATATTTTTTGAAATAACTCTTCTTTACTTTTGAAAAAGTTACGATAAGAAAAAAAGATACATCCTGAATTTACTTCATAGGAGGGAATCATTTATACAAGAAAGTTTTCATCTATATTTGAAGAACGTTTACCCAGGTTTCTTAAGATACTGTGAATTGTAGAAAAAATTGGAGAAATTGATCATGTGAAATAGTTTTGACGTAGCTTTAATCATGTCACCTTTTTTAGGGCCATTCCAGTAAATCATGTATGCCAGCCAAAGAAGGCAGCTTAAAACTTGGATGGTGGGGGAGTAGGGGTCTTGTCAAACTTCTAAAGGGGATTGGTCCATATTGAAAGTGCCTCCTTGGGTTGGGATATATGTTTTACTGAAATGGCTCTTATAGAAAAAAAGAGAGAGAAAAAAATTATGAAAGACAGTGATAGATTACAACAGTAAGGGGAAAAAACACTTTTCAGCCCCTGCTTATAATTTGGCTAAAAACAAAATTTGAGATTTGTTATACCCCCACTTTGAAGAAGTGGGGGGTATACTGTTGTTTTTTTTCATTGATATCAAAAATTAGTTCATAGCATTCTTTCTATCAAATATCATGGGCAGTGCTTTTGTTAGGCTGTATGATATTACTGAATTCATGTAATAAAAATAATGGATTCTTTTTTACTTCAGAAACATGCACTGATGGAACAAGTGGCCCACCAGACCATTGTGATGCAGTTTATTCTTGAACTGGCTAAACAAATGGAACTTGATCCAAGAAGTTGTGTTCGACCTTTCTTCTCTAGGTATACTGCTTAAATGTACAGAATTGATTATCCTAGATTCTGCTGAAATGGAATACTGTAGATTTCATTCAAAGCCAGGATTTGATCGTAAAAGTGTATGAAATGATGACCACTGTGAGTATTAAAGTTAACTTAAAAGAGCAGCTATGGCTTTGGCTTACAGCAAATGGTTCCATAATTATATTGATCTTTTGCATTTGTATGCTGTTCATACACTTGAAGTCTAGCCTGTGATGTTGACCTTGACATTGTGGAATTGTGTGCACTTGTATAGAGTCCTGTAGTTTTGCATAGACTATTGAATATGAAATTTCATATCTAAGATAGATTTTCAGTTGTTCACTTACGTTTATTTCAGAATCAAGTTGGCCCAGAAGGAATACCTCGATGCATTCAATGATGAGCTTAATGGTTTCAAAGACAGAATACGAAAAAGAGCAAAGCAGAAAATTGATGAAGCCATCAAAGAACATGAAGAGGTTTGAACTCTTGTTTTTGAATCTCATTTTTAGATTTTTTTAAGTTTTGATTATCGTATTAAAACATTGCCAAGGTAACATTTATTTCGAGTTTGAATTACAGGTTAAAAACACATTATATATATTCTAAAAGACTAAAGGAAAGTTTCAGTTTCTGTCAAAGGTAATTGACCAATTACTACTGATCAAAACTTTTGGGAGAAAGACACAACTTGTCTTTAAATGTAACTATTTACTAAGAAGCTTATGTAAATAAAGTAGATTGTCCCTGTACTCTGAATAAGATTTGTTTGTCTGTCTCTCTGATAGTACAAGAAGAGACCTAGTATAACCTACATATAAGAAAGCACTTTCACATTGTTTTAAAACAATTTCCTAGACTTCATTGTAAGCTTAAATTGTAAGATTTCCTCAGCTTATAACAGATTTAATGCAGATATCACACAAACTTATTCATACTCCGAACAATATGAGTTTTTTTTGTGATAAAAACCAGAACCAAAAATATTCAAATAACCATTGACGGTGTTCAAATAATATTCTCATATCTGTCTTACTTCAAAAAGGAGTTACATATCTCTGCAGTTATTCAAGGTCAGCAATTACATGTATGCAAGATTTTTCAGTATTGGTTTTCTTGCGGTAATACTTCACTCATGCTTTACAGAAACGAGTACAGGAAATATCAATGTAATTTCAGGTACATTTATTTGCAAGTTTTATGTCATTACTACTGGTATGCTGTTACTTGAAGTTAATTAATGAAAATGACCAACTCTGATGAAGGAATCTAAGTGACATGAATTAAGGGATTGGGATGCTTGAGGCTGTGTTTCCCTTGGGCAGTATGCATACTGTCTCTGATTGTCACTTAGGGTTGCTGCTGGGATGCTGCAGCAATACCAGACACAGTATTGTTGCATACTGACATGTTGGATGTCATCTCAAGTCTACCACTGCAGCTCATGACTGCTTTATTTGTGGTGCCAGTGCAAGGAAAAATATCTATAAACAACAATACGATAATGCATGAGGGTCTGATGTCATAGTTATGGACGATTATGTCCGAACACACAGGGCTATTGTCAGAATGGATTGGTAAGCCTGATGCACAGGCCTTAAGGTCTTTAGTATGCTTCAAGTTGAGATTACTGCTCACTGTGCCCAAGCCACTACTGTTCAAGCTTGTACAGGCACTTTAAGCATGTTAAAATTTTGGAAAGGGAATTATCTTGGATGTATAAATGAATTTGAAGGGAATTGTATGGGAGAGGAATTGTCCAGAATTCTTGCCCCTTCACAATGTCATTTCCTGTTTTCTGAATTTATTTCACATTCACAAAAGTCAGAGGGTTGGTCAGTTTACAGATTTGATCTTCCAGTTTTCCATATTGTTACCCAGTCTTGCAGATGGGTCCAGATAGAGCTGTTTTCTGTTTCTTTTTTACAGGAAGAGAGGAAGAAGAGATTGGGACCTGGTGGGTTAGATCCTGTAGAAGTGTTTGAATCATTACCTGATGTAGGTGGAAGTTTTACATATTCAGTCATTTCTTAGATGGAAGTTGAATTTTAAACTTTTGTTTATAGCTTAGCTGAGCTCACGGTGAGCTTTGTGATTTCTCTGTGACATCATTGTGCATTGTCAACTTTTTACTTTGAAAAACATTAACAATTTTATTATTGATTTTACTTGGGAAAGTAATGATGGAACTGTTAGCTCTTCAGTTACTTGGCAGATGCAATACATTTTGTCTGTTTTACTTCAAAACCCATGGTTTAGTGTTTTACATAGCAAGGCAGCACCTGAAATTGATACAGTTATAATAGTCCAAGTGACAATAACTGTTCAAAGACTTGCAGTTATAGTAAGTGGTCATTAACTTGCAAAAGTAAGAGACTAAACCAGGACCTGGAGTTTAAGTTTTTGCTGCAAGCTAGCTGATAGTTAAGAAAACAAGTTTAGGTCACATTCTGCCATTATGGCATGCCAAGATATAGTGGGTTCTAGAGATGATATTCCATTTTGGTTTAGTCAAAATTTCTGATTTTCTGATTATTTTTTTTTTTATTTGTAAACACTTTGCTCATGACATATGTGTGAACATTTCATGTCAGTTGGATATAATTACTGTGAATAACTGAAATTTTAGTGGTCAAATTATTTTGGTTGGTTACATTAATGCATTGATATAAATGCCAGATTTTATTACCAGGGAGAGAGGGTTGAAAAGTTCAGCCCCCTATCTTGATTATAAAAATTTCAGTCTTGTATGCAAAATAGAGTCATAACTTCAACAATTCCTTCCATTAAAGTGAGAGTTGGTACTGGGCCAGAATTTATGTGATAGTCAAAGTAAAAAGGTTATATAAGGTTGTAGCACATTCATTAACAGATGATATGAAATGAATAAAGTTAAGCAGATTGTAACCTGAGTAGGGAAACCTTACAGTTAAGTCTTTTTGTGATCTCATCTTTATTGAAATGCTCACAATGTGAGTTTTCCATTTACTTTTCAGGAGCTGAAAGAGTGTTTTGAGTCAAAGGATATTTCAAAGTTACAGGAAGTGATTCTGAAAATACCAAAAGAGGAGGCGGAGTATCATATGAAACGTTGTGTTGATTCAGGACTTTGGGTGCCGAATGCCGCTGATGCTGCGGGGGAGGGAGGAACAGAGGAGAAAGAGGAGGAAACTTATGAAGAAGTCGACTGACATTACAGCATGTAAACAAAATGAATGACAAGGAAACATCATGCTTTAATCATAGTGATTTACAGAAAGACAGCATGCTGTTAGCAACATGATTTACAGGAAGACAACATAATGTAAACAACATGATTCACATTAAACAACATGATGTAAACAACATGATTCACTTTAAACAACATGATGTAAACAACATGATTCACTTTAAACAACATGATGTTTGTGTAGTTCCGACAGTGAAATTGCTATGAAATTCAAATTTGAGCTTCATTTGAAAATTAATTGCAGTGGAATCATTTTTTTGTAAATTTTGTATGGAATGAATTCAAGTGCATATTCTGCTTATATGAGTAGTTAATTGTTTTTATGAATGTTTTGGCATTGGTCTGTTAATTCATATTCTTAAGGAGGGGACAATTTTTGACTCTCACATGTTTTATCTTTCTAGAATAATTCTTCTATCATGATTTATCAATAAAGTCATCTTGTTTTGTTTTTTTTGTTCTTCAGCAATAAAGAAATATAACATTTGTTGAAGTTTTACATGAAAGATAAATTGCAATTTTAGGAATGCATGAAAATCTCAGTTATATATTCAAAGTTGTCATTGAAATTGGCCAGAAAATTCTATATATGCAAGACAGATGTTTGCTTTACTTGAAAGTTTGTTGAATTCATGAAAGCAGAATTTCAGAATGTTTTTAGCTCACCTGTCACGTAGTGACAGAGTGAGCTTTTCTGATCACCTTTTGTCCGTCGTCCGTCGTCCGTCCGTCCGTCCGTCAGTCCGTCCGTCCGTCCACAATTAGTTTGTTAACACTCTAGTGGTCACATTTTTGCCTCAATTGTCATGAAACTTGCATGGGATGTTTGTCTCATTGATATCTCGGACGAGTTCGAACATGGGTTATCAGGGTTGGAAAACTAGGTCACAGAGCCCAAATATAGAAAAACCTTGTTAACACTCTAGAGGCTACTTTTTCAGTCCAAATATCCTGGAAATTTGTCAGAAAGGTTCTATTGATGATTTCTAGCTCAAGTTCAAATATGGGTAATCTGGGTTCAAAAACTAGGTCACGGAGCCCAAAAATAGAAAAATCTTGTTAACACTCTAGAGGTTACATTTTCAGCCCAAATAATCTGGAATTTTGTCAAAAAGGTTGTTTTGACAATTTCTAGGTCAAGTTCAAATATGGGTCATCTGGGGTCAAAAACTAGGTCACAGAGCCCAAATATGGAAAAACCTTGTTAACACTCTAGAGGTTACATTTTCAGCCCAAATAATCTGGAAATTTGTCAGAAAGGTTGCTTTGACAATTTCTAGGTCAAATTTAAATATGGGTCATCTGGGGTCAAAAACTAGGTCACAGAGCCCAAATATGGAAAAACCTTGTTAACACTCTAGAGGTTACATTTTCAGCCCAAATAATCTGGAAATTTGTCAGAAAAGTTGCCTTGAGGATTTCTAGATCAAGTTCGAATATGGGTCATCTGGAGTCACAAACTAGGTCACAGAGTCCAAATATGGAAAAACCTTGTTAACATTCTAAAGGTAGCATTTTCAGTCCAAATAACCTGAAAATTTGTCAGAAAGGTTCTATCGATGATTTCTATCTTAGTTTTGAATATAGGTTTTCTGGGTTCAAAAACTAGGTCACAGAGCCCGAAAGTAGAAAAACCTTGTTAATCCTCTAGAGGTTACATTTTTAGTCCAAATGTCCTTGAAATTTGTCAGAAAGATTGTTTCAAAGATTTCTAGCTCAGATTTGGATATGGGTCATCTGGGATCAAAAACTAGGTCACATGGTTCAAATATGTAAAAAACTTTTTAACACTCCAGAGGTTACATTTTCAGTGCAAATATCCTGGAAATTTGTCAGACAGGTTTTCTTGATGATTTCTAGCTCAAGTTGGAGTATGGGTCATCTTGGGTCAAAAACTAGGTCACAGAGCCCAAATATGGAAAAACCTTGTTAACACTCTAGAGGTTACATTTTCAGCCCAAATAATCTGGAAATTTGTCAGAAAAGTTGCATTGAGGATTTCTAGATCAAGTTCGAATATGGGTCATCTGGAGTCACAAACTAGGTCACAGAGTCCAAATATGGAAAAACCTTGTTAACATTCTAAAGGTAGCATTTTCAGTCCAAATAACCTGGAAATTTGTCAGAAAGGTTCTATCGATGATTTCTAGCTTAGTTTTGAATATAGGTTTTCTGGGGTCAAAAACTAGGTCACAGAGCCCGAAAGTAGAAAAACCTTGTTAATCCTCTAGAGGTTACATTTTTAGTCCAAATGTCCTGGAAATTTGTCAGGAAGGTTGTTTTGATGATTTGTAGCTCAAGTTTGGATATGGGTAATCTGGGGTCAAAAACTAGGTCATAGAGCCCAAATATGGAAAAATCTTGTTAACACTCTAGAGATAACATTTTCAGTACAAATAACCGTGAAATTTGTCAAAGAGATTGTTTCAATAATTTCTAGGTCAAGTTTGAATATGGGCCATCTGGGGTCAAATAACCAGGTCCATAGCAACTTTGTTTAAAGCAGTCATACTCAGGTGAGCGATACAGGGCCATCATGGCCCTCTTGTTCTTTTGTACCAGTGTCAGATAACTTCTACAAAGTGGTGTTAAAAATCCTTATTCTATTGATTACAAAAGGGCTTATTTATTATAGTGTCACCTTTACTGAAAGGTCCAACCACCCATGCTATTGAGACACCTCTACTTGTGAATTCATTTTCTTCCCAATTCCTTTAATTGCAAGGCATCAAACAAATACCAATTCAGCCACCATTTTCTAGCTGGTGGTTCACCAGTGATTGACCTTGTCAGAACAAGCCCCTCCCTCACCGTAGGTTTATGCCTTAACTATTAAGCTACAGGGAGAAGTTATACCCCCCTCACCCCTTGCAAGCATTATAATAAATAGAAGAAATAAAATGGAAGGAGAATAGAAAATGGTACAAATTGTAAAGTTCAAGGGAGGTTACTCATGCTGATAAGGTTGATGGAAAATCAAGTGTTTCTAGCTTCCCTTATTGCCCGCTTACCATGATTTTGAAAGAAAGAGGTAGCAAACAGAAGTTTTCTTATATAAGAAAAAATACGTTATATTGGTCACATTTGTACAGGATCTGCATGCTAACAAAGTCATTTGCATCTATTTGTAGGTTTCCTGTTCCCTGATAAAACACATATATATACTGGACAAATTTATCCTGGTTATATTGCCAAAGTGAGTGGGATTGAGGAAACTAGACACACAGTTTCACATCAAACAGAACTGAAAGTGGACAATTTCCTTGTTTTAATTTCATATAACCTATCATCATTCACTATTCAGGGAAAATGAATATGTTTCAATGCTGTTGTGACTAATTCTGTAGAACAAAATCTTAAGTTTACATTTAATAGGAAACTACCTCCATCATTCTTTATGACTCAGCATGATATTAATGTCCCTCTTTGTTCTAAACAGTTGTTGGCAGGATTGTGATTGTTGTGTTTAAAAATTGATTGATTACAAGAAGATTGAATTGTAAAACATGAGTTTAAAATATATTCATTAGTTCATTCTTTTTGAAATTTTTTTACCCCATGACCTTTTAAAAAGTGATATCATTTTTATGGTGGTTTTAGTCTATTGAAGATATAGAGTATGCTACAGCTCAAAAGTTTTCCTTGCTTACATTATGTGGGAATACCATGGTCTAGAAAAGAATTGGTCCTTAGTGACTTTTAAACCCTGAAATATTCTTGAGTAAAATGCATTGTACGGTCATTTCTCAATAAAGTTGCTTTTGCAGAAAATGATTATTGGAAGAGGGGGAAAACAGCCAAACATAAAAAGGTTACAAGCTACAAAAACCAACAGAAAGGAAACATACAAAACCATCAACATTTCAGCTGTCATCTTTCACAAGATGGCATTGTATGTTGGTCGTACTGTGTATATATATAACAATATATACCCTAACTTGTGCATCCTGTCAATTTAACTTTAAGACTTAGGCTTGGTACTTTGCTGTAAATTTGATATTGAAGATGTTACACTTTGGACATTATTATTTACCTAGTATCTTAAAAAGTTTACATATCTCAACAATATAAAGTATCATCACTTGTAAGTACTTGTACGAAAATAGAAAATAATTCTGCTTGACATTGTGTAACCCATTGTATGCATGTTTTGACATCCGTTTCTACTTAAAATTCTGTATACTGCAAATACTGGTATATCGGATAAGACATGACACACTGGAAAAAAAATTAAAAAATATGAAATAGTGTTGCAATACATGTAGTCTCTTTTTGTTCCCTTTTATAATTGCCGATCTTGTGTGTTGTAGTTATTAGTCCTCCAGCCTTAAAATCAAAATACTGAGACTTATCCCACCTTCAGAATTTGACCTTAATAAGTTCAAGGCTTATGAATCAGTTATTAAAATTTGCATTGCCATTACATTTATTTGATCCCCATTGGTCAGTTGTGCATAAATTAATAAACAAATTACATTGCCAGTATTTTCAACATTTGGTGCCTGAATGTGCGATGCTTCAATTTAATGACATCACTAGATGTGACATCATGACAATAATTCAAACTACTGACTGTAACACTGTAGTCAGAATGGCAATGTGGCCCAGAAAAGTGTTATAAAATATTGTGTGGAATGGGGAATGATTCAGGGCCAGACTATTTGTGAGATGTGTATGTCTGAGAGTCACAAGAATGTCTCTCAGACTCTTATATTTTATATAAGTGGCACAAATGGTATTCAACTTGGTGGAAGGCAAAATATTGCAGCAGTAAAAGAAGACTTGTGAAAATCAACAAGGCGGTAGTCCAGCATCAGATGTCATTAAGGCAGACCATTGCCAAACTGTAAGACAAATTGATGACATTGTTGACATATAGCAAAGCATCTGTAGAAAGAATTCTTTTGGACAGTTTGTCAATGTTTCTTGTTTATGACATGGACAGTAATGCAACACCTCCACATCTGTAAAATACACAGTGTTATGTATGCATTTATGAAATTTTCACACTGCAATGATAAATGATTAAAGTATTGAGTTATCAAGTTCTTAAATTTCAGTTTGGTAAATTTGTTCAACAAAAGCCGTTTACACGCTATTTTGGGACAACCCTCATACATAGGGAGTGAAGCAATCCAAGCACTGACCATTGTGCTTTTATTATTTGTCTAGCTGTAAATCACAAAACAAGTTGTTTTTAAACCCATATGTTAGGTTCAGTTACCAGAATAGTAATGGTTGACTGATCAATGCAAGCATACAAAATTATTTTCCTTGAAAACAAATACCCGCAAATAAACTCAAAGTTGTCTAGATTACCCAGTTACGCTATTTGGCCATTGAGTTTCAATGTGTTCATGTATGTAGTCAAGCATAAAACAAAACCACACTATCAAAAATATGATAAAGTTACCATTGTTGCACACCAACCCCCATAACATATATCAAGCATAAACCCTCTCTAATCCATTTATTATAATGACATGAACACTCCTTAAGTCTTTGTGACTTCCTTTCTTAAAAGGTGGTATCTCAAAGTTGGCACAAAAAAAGTCTTGAAAAGTGTCAAACTTCAAGGAAAGCATTTTGATGTATAAAATAAGCAGAGCTGTGTATTACAGTATGTTCTAGAAAAGTGTATCTTTCCCAAGTGAAAAAAAATTGCTTCTTGGTTTACTCAAAATGTTTAACAAAGATTAACAGTTATGTTCAGAAGAAGCTGGAATTATATCTATAGGCTTATTGGAATGCTTCAGCAAAATTAAATTGGTCAGCCTAATATTGATACTGTACTAGCTAGAAAGGTGTCCATGGCAAGCACTTTCCTTACAATGCATGGAAACTTTATTTTTGATTTAGTAAAATCAAGTAAAAAAGGGTAATAACTGTGATAAAACTGGAAATGTTGCACCCAATTTCGAAAGGAACCCTTTAGTTCATAAGACACATATACATGCAAAATATGAATGAAATCTGTGCAAGCATTTCCATGGACAGACAGGTGCAAAACTTCAAAATTAATGGTGGGGGCAAATTAAACACTATTTTATTTTGTCTTCTGACTAAAAAGGACCAACTGAGCTAGCAGTAAATGCTGACAATTTGAAAAATACTGCAATGTGATTGGACGAAATTGTTCCAAAAAATAAGTATGGCGGGGATTAATTAAAAAAGCTTGAAATGCAATTCTGTGTACTTTAAAAGCATTCTAGCCATTCAGAACTTTTTCAAGAAATGAAACAAGTGCTTTAATAAATATTGTGATTCTTCTAAAAAAAAAAAAGTTGTTGCCTAAACACATAAAATGAGAATAATTGCTGTAAATATTCTAAAAGAAGGTAGTGTAAATTATTGTAGAAAGTTCACCTGGCAGAAAGGTTAGAATTAAGGTGCACTCCATTTAACACACACACACAGAGAAACTGTCTTTCGGCTGTGGTATAAATTTAGGAAACAATGTAACAGTAAAACTGAAATCCAAACAGTTTCTGCAACAAAGTTTATTTTCCTATAACATTCTTGAAGGTGTGGCTTTAGCATTAGTGAGCATAAAAGGGATTATACATTGACTACGGAAGGCCCATAGGTTTTGTGTATTAAGGGAAATCAGATTGACTTTTCCTGTATTACAAAGCTGTTCATTTAATTCATCAAAATAAAATGATATGTTACATTTAAATAGTACAGATATATTGGATGTGTTTACTTGAGCAATAAAAGGTCATTGATAAATGTATTTTAATTGACTATCTGTTAACCAGTCATTCAAACTCAAATACTATCAATTTGGCCTTTACATAAATAACCAAAAAGGTCATATTTAATCTTACAGGGCTACAGTACACCTGTTTTAATGCAAGATTAGATCGTTTTAAAATTAAGAAGATCAAGTGTCAAGCTGTACACTTCATTGGTTATAAAATGCAACTCATGAACTAAACTATGTGCTGGTGTAAAGACTGAATTTGCTCTGGACTTTAAAACCTCCATTTTTAAAATTTAATGGAAGAAGCAGTTTGTGTCTTAACATCATCAAACATCTTGAAACTATTGTTTTGGGGTTACAAGACTGTTTTCGTGTTGAAAGATAATAATGTAAACAACTGCAAAATAACTTCTTTTTTCTTAATTACAACAGGGTCTTTCTAATAGAATATTTAACATACCTTGATTTCAAGTACAAAGTTCATCAAATTACAGTGATTATAATAACATAAAAAGCCTTGTTGTGAGATGACACATGATGGTAAATGATCGTTTTACTTTGTAGAAAACGTGATTTATACAAAATTAAAAAACCCCTTAAATTTAACACTTAAAATTACTCCACTCCAGTTGAGGTCATATTTTATGCCTGTCGTATATACATGCATTTTGTAAACAACATGGCGACGGACAGGGGAACAAAGGCAGCTCTTGCTGCAGAAGGAGAATTTTCCAAGTTTTTAGATGAATTGAACCAGTATGAGTTTATGAAAGTGTATGACAACGAAGACGAGGTAAGCACAATACATAATTAATGATTGACATGTAATGACAAATTGTTTGACAGGTGTACTAAGGAGTTGACACCTTGTTCTTTAGTTGAGAAAGTTTTTTGCTAATACACAGTTATTTGACAGCTGCTTAGCTAATGTTATATTTATAAATGAATAATGAAGTAAAGGAGTCTTACAAAGGAGAAAATATTGTTTGAATGTGTACTTGTTATATTTCAAGTGGGTCTCGACTTTCTCAGCAACGTTCTAGATTTAATTTGGCTGTCGTGCATACCTGCCAGGTAACCGTGTTGAATTTTTCACTGCCATCTAGGGAAAGTGTCTGGTTTTATCCAAAAAATTACCACGGTAATACAGATGGCCCTTCTCATACAATGTCAGTGTAAGTATAAAAGTGTCATGACCTGGAACAAAATGTCAGTTGGTTAAATTTCATATGAACTGTTGCAATGGGCGATAGGTATCTGCCATTTGATGTGTATGAATTTTAAATGTATCAGTGTTTTGAACTGTAAATCTTACTTCTGTATCAAATTTTATCATCTTTTAGACCTTCTCATCATGAATATGATTCAATTTAAGGAAAACTGTAATTGATATATTAAATAAGGTGCACTCCTAAATATATCCAGTAATAATTATGTTCTAATTCTTACATCCGCTTATTTGTACTATCATTTATTTTGGCCTTTCAGTCAACTTATTCAGTCAGACATTTTTACCTCCGTCAATCTTTTTTTGCCCTTCAGTCACTTTATAAAGGAAAACATTTGCCTTTCAGTCACTTTATTCAGGCTAACATTTTCCCCTTAGTCTTTCTTGTTTTGCCCCTAAGTCACTTTATTCAGGCAAACAGATGCCTCTCAGTCACTTTATTCAGGCCAACATTTGCCTCTCAGTCACTTTATTCAGGCCAACATTTGCCTCTCAGTCACTTTATTCAGGCAAACATTTGCCCTTCAGTCACTTTATTCAGGCCAACATTTTCCCCTCAGTCTTTCTTGTTTTGCCCCTAAGTCACTTTATTCAGGCAAACAGATGCCCCTAAGTCACTTTATTCAGGCAAACAGATGCCTCTGAGTCACTTTATTTAGGCCAACATTTGCCTGTCAGTCACTTTATTCAGGCCAACATTTGCCTCTCAGTCACTTTATTCAGGCCAACATTTGCCTCTCAGTCACTTTATTCAGGCCAACATTTGTCCCTCAGTAACTTTATTCCTGCAGATATTTGCCCCTCAGTCACTTTATTCAGACAAATATTTGCCCCTCAGTGGATCTGATCTGTTCATGCAAACCCACAGTAACTGTTCTCCTCATATTAAAAACTAGTTAAATTTTGTAATAAGTTTTTGTCTCGACCAGTATTAGTATTTTTAATCATCAGGTTGTGAAGTTGTGCAGTTACCACAAAACTTGTTAACCACTGAATTAAACATTTTATAAAACACTTGTAAAGCTTTTCAAGATTTAAGACTACTAATATAGAAATGGAATAAGTAGTTAAGACAAAGTTAATATTTTATTAATTTTATTTTTGTGAAAAGTAGACAAATTTATAAAATAATCATGTAATATTCCCCTTTTTAATTGAATTACCATCCAGTTTCTCTTACTTTCTAATAAATGAAAAGTGTGTATGTACTATGTGACTTAGGGGCAATTGTCCATTTGAACAAAAATGATAGTCTGTAGGGCAAATATCTGCCAGAATAAACCAATTTAGGAGCAAATATCTGCACATAAACAAATTGATTGAATGGCAAATGTCTGCCTGAACAAAGCCTCTGAGGGGAATACCTCTGAAGGAACAAAATGGAGGTGAGGGGCAAATGTCCAAAGGTGTAATGGTAATTTATGATCATTGGCACAGAGGTGGACACCAAATGTCATATACACTCGAAACTTTGTCTAGGTCATGTTAATTTTGCCTTCTATACACTTCAGATAATGGTCATTTAAGTATTACTAGCATCTTACTGATTTTATCAGTTCCATCTGAATAAAATTAGTTGTAATCTCACCATTCAGTCAGATATGCAAAATTACAGTGATTTGCATAATATACTTGGCAAACTGATTAAAAAAGACATGCAAAGTGAAAAGAGAAACACTTACAAAATTAGCAGGGTTTTTATAATTCATTAAATCTAATTTGGTATTTTCAACATGCAAAATTCTTTCTACATTTTAACTTTTTATTATCATAACCATGGGAAATTTTGCCCTTGAAAACATGCATAAACTCAAGTTCAGATTTTACAGCTAATATTGAATCCAAAATGAATTGGAACATAAACTCATGGACAGTTTAAGGGCTGACCTATCAGAGTTTACGTATTTATGCAAAACTTCTTTTAGGTATGTTCATAGAAACATTTCTATATTTAGCCATATGGCACCACCCATTTACATCCAGTGTCATTTTTGGATGATGGTGTCTGGAATGAAGGAATTTGATAAGGTGAACAAATTGTCCATTTACTAACCCTTACTCTGCTATGTTTCAGAAATGGACCTACCTGCCATTCATTTTGCACAAACCCATTTATCATTTATAGGGGTATAGATAAACTAACTGACTGAATAGTGCACACCTATCTCTATCTATTGTTGGTAGCAGTAGCCCATTTGACCAATGATCCCTGTTTAGTTATTTTACGTTGTGGGGGAATAGTAAAAAATACAGAAAGCATCCCAATGCTCAGTGTAATTAGCAATAATACATGGGACCTCTAGCAGTAGCTCATTTGAAAGACAGTAATGTTAGTTGAGCATTGGGGGATCAAACTCTCGACCACTGCTCTGCTCCTCTAATCACCATGGTTAGACTGTAATTTTAATGATATATAGGCTGTGATCTGTATAAGTCAAGGTTAAAAACTGTAATATCATTTTAAAAGGCTTTAAAAGACAACAAAATGAAGCTGTAATCAAATTATATGAGGCTCTAAAATGTTTTTAGCCACTGATTTTTACTTATATAAGTTGATGACATCATGAATGTATTAGACTTAGTAAAAAAATGTAACAGTATTCAGTTTGGAAGAGAGTGCTGAAAGAATAATGTAAGATTAGAATTTTTTGACTGAATAAGCTAGTCTTGTTATAAACCTATTATTTGATTTGCATAAGTAAAGAAAATGCAAACTTCAAGGTCAGTCTAAACCACAAAGTTGTTTATGCATCTTCTGTGGGAATTCATATCCATTGTCATTTAAGAAGATTTAGGAAAACATGAGATGAAAAGCTGTTGTTTAGAGTTTTTTGTGAACATTTTTGTGGCTTCAAAATCCTGTATTTATTTGTTTATTTTTTGCTAAAATATTGGTTATAAATTAATTTGATATCTATGTCTACTTTGATGTTATTTGCTTATTGCAAGAAGTGCAGAACTACTGTAAAAACAAACTTTTTACACCGTGAATTAATTTAAGTAATATCTGATCTAATTTTGTACAACATTTATACAATTCCTACATTTTCAGAAGTGGCGTTATTTATTATATACTTATAAATGAAATATTGAGAAATATTGATGAAATAAATTGCGTATTTTCATTTTCCTTATTTTCACTGTAAAAAATTATTTTTCACTGCAGTGAAACATATTTTCCGTATTTTCACTGGTGTCTTGCCGGACTACTTTTTCCTAAATTCAGCCAATACACTAAATTAAAGGGGAATTCTTTCGAATCTTAAGGTCAAAAAAAGAGAAAAGTATATAATAAACAGAAAATTCAAGTTTTTTCTATAAATACGGGATTTATTTTCATCTCGTGGTATGAAAATTATCATATTACACTCGTGGCTATCGCCACTCGTGAAATATTTATTTTCATACCACTCGATGAAAATAAATCCCGTATTTATAGAAAAAACTTGAATATCCTCTATATATGTAGAGTTTGTTACATATTCATTGCCCTGAAATTAAAGACAAGAATTTTTAAAACTTAGAAATGATGTCATTATTAACAACAACAACAACAACTGCAGCAGATAGAAAAACAATGGCGTGTTTGTTGTAACACATTAAGTAAAACATTAGCATGTTTGTTGTAACACATTGAGTTAAACAATAGTGTTTTTATTGTAACACATTGAGTAAAACTATAGATGCATATAAATATATATATATGTATCATTTTCAAAAGAAATTTTTCAATTCACAATTTGTTTCTGATTTCGCATAACGTTTTACCATTAGGTGTAACATTAAAATTTAACATGAAAGAAATTTTAGCCTTGATTATGTGTTAGTTCTGTAATCAACAATTGTAATCAAATGGTAAATGGTTAAATTTGTAACATTGCAAAACTTGGCGGCCGCTTAATTGCATTTCATCTTACAAGCAAGTTTTAGTAAGTAGTGGTACTTTACTTTAATCTTTTGCTCATAATATAGCTTTAAAAAGTATGTAAGATGCAGTTAAGAGTAGTTTTATAGCTTCACTGTAAAGAATGCTTGACCAAAGGCAGTTAGTAGTTGATCGTTATTGGGGATGTATGAAAGTTGTCAAATTAGAATTAAGACAAGTCAGGCCTTTTTCTGCTTTAGTGTGCATTGTCAGTTGATTAGTATGCATTGTCAGTTAAATAGTGTTCATTGTCGGTTAATTAATGGGCATAGTCAGTTGATTCAGTGACCAAGTGTGCACTGTAAGTTGATCAGTGTGCATTGTCAGTTAATTATTGTTCAGTGTCAGTAAATTATTGTGCAATGTCAGTTCATTAGTGTGCATTGTCAGTTAATTAGTGTGCAATGTCAGTAAATTATTATGCAATGTCAGTTAATTAGTGTGCAATGTCAGTAAATTATTGTGCAATGTCAGTTAATAAGTGTGCAATGTCAGTAAATTATTGTGCAATGTCAGTTAATTATTGTGCAATGTCAGTAAATTATTGTCAATGTCAGTTCATTAGTGTGCATTGTCAGTTAATTAGTGTGCAATGTCAGTAAATTATTGTGCAGTGTCAGTTAATAAGTATGTAATGTCAGTAAATTATTGTGCAATGTCAGTTCATTAGTGTGCATTGTCAGTAAATTATTGTGCAGTGTCAGTTCATTAGTGTGCATTGTCAGTTAATAAGTGTGCAATGTCAGTTCATTAGTGTGCAGTGTCAGTAAATTATTGTGCAATGTCAGTTAATAAGTGTGCAATGTCAGTAAATTATTGTGCAATGTCAGTTCATTAGTGTGCATTGTCAGTAAATTATTGTGCAATGTTAGTTAATAAGTGTGCAATGTCAGTAAATTATTGTGCAATGTCAGTTCATTAGTGTGCATTGTCAGTAAATTATTGTGCAATGTCAGTTCATTAGTGTGCATTGTCAGTTAATTAGTGTGCAATGTCAGTAAATTATTATGCAGTGTCAGTTCATTAGTGTGCATTGTCAGTTAATAAGTGTGCAATGTCAGTAAATTATTGTGCAATGTCAGTTCATTAGTGTGCATTGTCAGTAAATTAGTGTGCAATGTCAGTAAATTATTGTCAATGTCAGTTCATTAGTGTGCATTGTCAGTTAATTAGTGTGCAATGTCAGTAAATTATTGTGCAATGTCAGTTAATAAGTGTGCAATGTCAGTAAATTATTGTGCAATGTCAGTTAATAAGTGTGCAATGTCAGTAAATTATTGTGCAATGTCAGTTCATTAGTGTGCATTGTCAGTAAATTAGTGTGCAATGTCAGTAAATTATTGTCAATGTCAGTTCATTAGTGTGCATTGTCAGTTAATTAGTGTGCAATGTCAGTAAATTATTGTGCAATGTCAGTTAATAAGTGTGCAATGTCAGTAAATTATTGTGCAATGTCAGTTCATTAGTGTGCATTGTCAGTAAATTAGTGTGCAATGTCAGTAAGTTATTGTCAATGTCAGTTCATTAGTGTGCATTGTCAGTTAATTAGTGTGCAATGTCAGTAAATTATTGTGCAGTGTCAGTTCATCAGTGTGCATTGTCAGTTTATTATTGTTCAGTGTCAGTTAATTTTTGTGCAATGTCAGTTCATTAGTGTGCATTGTCAGTTAATTATTGTGCAATGTCAGTAAATTATTGTGCAATGTCAGTTCATTAGTGTGCATTGTCAGTTGATAAGTGTGCATTGTCAGTAAATTAGTGTGCAATGTCAGTAAGTTATTGTCAATGTCAGTTCATTAGTGTGCATTGTCAGTTAATTAGTGTGCAATGTCAGTAAATTATTGTGCAGTGTCAGTTCATCAGTGTGCATTGTCAGTTTATTATTGTTCAGTGTCAGTTAATTTTTGTGCAATGTCAGTTCATTAGTGTGCATTGTCAGTTAATTATTGTGCAATGTCAGTAAATTATTGTGCAATGTCAGTTCATTAGTGTGCATTGTCAGTTGATAAGTGTGCAGTGTCAGTAAATTATTGTGCAATGTCAGTTCATTAGTGTGCATTGTCAGTTAATTATTGTGCAATGTCAGTAAATTATTGTGCAGTGTCAGTTCATTAGTGTGCATTTTCAGTTAAATAGTGTGCAATGTCAGTAAATTATTGTCAATGTCAGTTCATTAGTGTGCATTGTCAGTTAATTATTGTGCAATGTCAGTAAATCATTGTGCAGTGTCAGTTCATTAGTGTGCATTGTCAGTTAATTAGTGTGCAATGTCAGTAAATTAGTGTGCATTGTCAGTTGATTAGTATGCATTGTCAGTTAATTAGTGTGCATTGCCAGTTGAAGGTGTTCAACCCTAAAATATCATCATACTGTACTTGCAAAAATCTGACATATCAGTTCTTCATGAGGGTAAAAGAAAGGGCCGAGCCCCTTTCATTTTTATTAGAATTTGACAAATTGTCTTTTCTATCATACCACCTAAACTCATGACACTGCCATAAAAGCTGTGTTTAGAATTCTTTAACCTTTTATTATTTTTTTCAATATTTTTATGATTATCATATTTTTTTAAAATAATTTTCATAAAATTGTATTAAAATATATAAGAATAAGAATGTTTTTTTCTAAAACAATTAAAGCCTTACACATGCAGGTGTGAATTCCAGATTCATTTATAAATGAACCTTTTAATAAGAATGTAAAAATGCACTTTACTGCATTGATAAAAGATTACAGCATATTTTGAAAATCAGTTTAGAAAAGGAGTGGCTCTCTAGCCTTTGTTTGAGAAAATATGATACTTTTTCAGATGGACTTAGATTATTTTAATGGGCATATTAGTGTAATAACAGTGTCTGTATTTATTTTCCAAAAATCAGAACAAACAAAAAAGGGACATCTTATACCTTACTTTGAAATCTTACTTTAAATTTTGAAAGCTATTGCATCATTTCTAGAGAAAATTATAGCAGTTTAGGCACACTACTCTTGATGTCTGGTTCTTGTTGGTCTGACCAGTACTTGCATTGCAAGGAGGACTGAAGACCCTTTCAGTTTGGAGTCCACTACTACACCACAACAGAGTTCATCTTCAGAAACTTCCTGAAAAATAATTCATAACTAAGGACATTGTACAGAAATTAGCTAGCTTCTGCTTTAATGCTTTGAATGCCTTACACTTTTAAGCTCACCTGAGAGGATACTTCTCTTAGACTATAAGACCCAGAGCCTAGATATTTAGTTTGTACATGTATAGAAAAACAAAAAAATGCTTGAACATTCATGTTCACGGACTTAACTTTGCTCTTGACATTGTGTCTTATATAAAGACCTACTGACCTACTTCCTTGTTTTTGTAGCTGCAACATTAAAATGTTAATTTATATTTATAATTTGCATGTAGATTTCAATTCTGACTTTTGTAGACCTTGAACTACTGACCTGCTTTCAGTTTTTGAAGATATCCGTATGAAATTACAGAATTTTACTCCTATGTTACCTTGACCTACTTTTTTTTCTAAGTTTCAGCACTGAAATTTGAACTACATGAATATTTTGGTTAGAACTTGTCACTAAGTGCATACAATTTTGGATATCTGTATTTGCTTTACTTTGGCTATGCTGTTAATGACAATAGTACTCAGGTGGGTGATATTATTTCCCTCTTGTTCATAATTTGAAGGATGAAAATATAATTCAGTTTTATTGACAAAAAAATTCTTGTTTGAGTGAACTTGTCTTAGAATATATCAATTGGTTTTTAAAGTTTCTAGGAAAGTGTAGTTTGTTTTTAGAGACCTTCTTCTTCAACTACTGTGTAAGTGGATAATTTTCCTGCACTTAACAATATTTGCCAGTCTGAGATGTTAGGTGTTTCATGTGCATAAAAGTTCATGAATTTATATTTATCAGAAGTTAAAATGGTTAAAAATAACCTTACAAATATTATCCAGTTTATGTGTGTACAGATTTTCATGAAAAAGCATGATTATATTTCTCCAAAAAAGGATTTATTCAGTATCCATTTACAGTCTCAATACAATTTTGACTATTGCATTTAATTTTTTTGCGTGTTACTATGTTTTAAGGTTCCAAAAGATGAAACATGCCAGGGGTCCACACAGATGGTATTACAGCCTTTGGGTGACTATGACCTTGAAGATGACTGCTTGGATGGGTCTGTGTCCTCAGACAGTGTGGTAAGTACCATTATAGTTATGCAGTGGGTACTGTTACAGACAGAAAATTCTCATGTGAAATAGTTTGGTAAGTTCAATTTGAATCTTTTGGACGTCAAGTGGGATGATCTTCAATCCATGACTGAAAGATGCAGTGTATCAGAAAAGCTTTGACTATGTTAGATTTCATCTCTGGCATATCTCGTCAAACAATACTGTATACCACTGAGCCAAAGAATTGATTCCCTGACATAGTTGTCTGAAGCTGAATCTATACTAAACAAAGCAGGGGTGGACTTTACTGTAACAGCTGCCCTAAAGCTAGGCTGACTACAGACAAGGTAAGCAATAAACTGTTTTAACAATATATCTGTTTGAGTTTATTTATTGTCAGTACCGGTTGCCAGTTTGACTGATGCCCCCGCAGAGAGTAGTTTTTTTAATTTGTGGGGGATAGTGAAAGATACAGAAAGCAACCCATTTCAGAGACACCCCTGGTTCTTTTGCATGCTCATTGTACAGCACTGATACATGGGAACCTCGGTTTAACGTATCATCAGAAAGGTAATTATGGTAGTAATGGTAGTGGAGGAGTGGGGGATCGATCTTGAGAACCCTGGGTTACTAGTCCATCGGCATTACCACTGGACCACTGATCCACTCCCATGTTTTAACAAACAAACAAAAAATCTTTTAAAAATGCTGGAAAGAAAAGTTAACTCTGGTTCTGCGTGTGAAAATAAGAATTGTTATTACTGATAAAAAAAAGTCTTGTCATTGAAAGAACCCTCATGTTCAGATAGGACAACAGTCATACAAGTTCAAGACATACTTCTTGTGTGTGAATTAACTTTTATTTAGCTACTTTTCTAATTCATTCAGTTTGCACAAACACATTTATTATAGCCTAAAGGATGGTTAAAGTAAAAGTAACTGATTTAATAGTGAACAGTGCAAGCCATGATGAGATTTCAAAGGTATATATGGGCTGATCATGGCGGCGGATTACGGCTTGCTTTATACTGTTGGAAGCTGTTAATTTCATCCATGCTGTTGAGAATACATACAGGTACTAGTGAAAATGATGTATGCCCAATATTAGGAGCGCTTGAAAAAAAAAATGTCGTTAAGAATAGTAAATATGGCTTGCCAAGTTATTGACATGAATGCATAGAAATTCTCAACAGTACTGCTGAACAAATGTGGTCAGTATATATGTGTGTTCAAGAGAATGGCCCAGGGCTCTGGAAATGGAAAATTTTTCATTTTTTACTGAGTTTCAGCTTACTGCAGCAAGTTTTATATCCAAAACTCCATAAAAAATTGGTCCATCTGTTTTTGAAAAAAGAAAATAGATTTAAGTATAACTTATCACAAAAACGCCATAATTTCACACATTTCTCCCACATGCAGTTCTTCACACTTGCAATAAACCCATAAAATTGCCACTGTGACCAGTGGCCTGAGGCAGTTATCACCAATTAACTCATTCACGCATCAGTAAGTGTGCTTGATTGACAGCTAGTCAATCAGTTATGTTAACAGTTGTTGAAAAATTACACTGTTGTGTAACTAGTGCTACTTCCATTTTTAGATTTCACTTTGAACAACTTTTTTTTTTGCGATGTCAAGAAACCAACTAACAGCATTGTACATGTATTTCAATTTTTGTTTTGTTTAGTTTGTGTTTTTTTTCGGGGAGGTGGCTTCAGACCGATTGAGATTTGAAAATTTACGGAGCTCTACCATGGCCATTACTTAGACTAAGTAATTTATATGTGGAGGGGGCGTCTTGTCATGGTTACAAACCTGTTGTAATCAAACTTGGATTGATGGTTTGTTGCAAGACCTTCCTTTGGGTCATCATTATCAAGGGGTCATTCACTGTTACATTAAAAAAGATAATTGCTTTGAAGTCCCTAGGTTCTGGCTCAATATTTTATGTTACAATTAGACTTTTGTATTAAGAGTTGATAATTTTATCCTCACTTCAAATTGCTTTTGGAGCCACGTTTGCATACATGTGATAACTTCGGTAACTCACAACTGGATTTTCAGCTGGATTTTTAGCTTGAAAACTGGAATTTTTTTATCGACTCGTTTTCGCAAAAAGAAAGACCAGGAGAATAGAAAAGAAAACTAATGAAGTGTTTTTTGTTAATACATAAAGGTTGCACCACATGCAAAAGGCATAATCTGTTCCCTTAGCACACTTTCCTATCCATTTATATTCAGATTCCCACTGATGATTGAATTTTTTTTTTGTCTTTTGAATTTTAGCTTTTGGACCTAAGTCCTTACACAGATATCATTTTGTGAAAAGTCTGGGATGTGTTTCCAGTTTCACCAGAATTTTTTTAACAAAAGTACAAACGATTTTAAGATATAAATTATGTTGATTCATTGTAATTGTTTCTTTCAAAAGTAACCACGACAGAAATATTTAAGTCTTAGAGAAAAGGAAACTTTTTCAATGAAAAACTGGTATTTATAATTAAATAATGAACACTTATCTTAATCAATCAATTGAATGTTGTAAGTTTGCCATATAAAAAGTCTCCAAGACACTGTTTTCTATAAATATTAAAATACGGCGGGGTCGCGGAAATATATGACAAACGGAATTTATCCGAGATTTTCACTCGCTGCCTTATGTTTAATGAACTAAATATTTGCTGAAATTGGTTTCCTACAATTTGTTAAGCTTGTCTTAAAACTACTTGACCTTTTCTTATAAACAAATCCGAGAATTAAAACAAAAATACCAAAAATTATTTTAGTCATTTCCTTACACTGTTTAAAAGGTTAGAGTAACACGAGTAATGCATTGATGTTTAACCGTTTGCCTTTAAAATTAAGCATTCAGTTAATTTGTTAAGTTGTACACAACAATTTTCTACTGGGTGTACATCCCCAATCGAATTATATTGACCCAATTCAACACCCGTTGATGGCTTAATGTGTTAATTGTGTATCGAGTGTCAACACAGGATTAATTCAATGAAAGTAGTAAAATGCGCTCTGATTGGTCAATGCTTTGAAGGTAGTATGTACTGATCGCCGTTTCCGAGTATAAGCTCCGCCCATAACCGGAGCTGAGCAAGTTATTGACGTCGGCAGATGAAAGATTTTTTTCTTCTTGATTTTAATAACGGGAATTTTTAATTAATACCGGGACAGCTGGAATTGATGTGGAATAACGGGACTTTCTTAAATCCCGCCGGGATATCACATGTATGCGTTTGTTAGTTAAAATACCAAGGGGTTGCTCACTATTATTAAATTCCACTTGGTATATAAGTTACACATAGTCTATATCAGTAGGACTTGGTTGTAAGGTAGAATGTGGCATTAATACACTTGGGATCGATTTAAGGGGCACTGAGTTCAAGGGTAAGGTTACTGTTACTAAAAAAGAGATTTTTTGTTTCTACTCAATATCTTAATCCATTTGACCAAAAGTATTAAGACTTGGGTTCAGTGTACCCAGGGTCTTTCGAATAGCATGGTCTGGAAACGCGCTATGTAAATCCTTATTGCTGCGATTTATCATTTCTCGGTATCGGTATCTATGAGTCATTATCATACGTATATGTGTAGATAACATGGCGCTATAAATTCCGTATGATGCAGGTTTGTATGGTACGGACAATACTGTATAAGATCTGCATGGTACATATAATGTGGAAACATGGTGGGTAGTACAAATTATTTGTGTCTTTATTTCATAAAGAATTTAGTTCAAAACAGAACAACAACATTGGGAAATTTCTATCAATAAAATGCAATTTATTTAATTGTATAAACCATATAGAAGGTTTATAGTACAAATGAATTAACAAACAAATAAAATAGATATCCACTTGCATCTTTTGAAATGTCCATGAAAAATTAACAATTACATATCGTTATCCTCCTATTAAAGTCAATTAAGATTTAGCTATTTGAAAGACCCTGGTGTACCATATTGTATTATTTCACTTGGGATGGCTTTATGGATCATCAGGGTCAAGGGGTATGTCAGTGTTATTAAAACAATTTCAGGTATCTTAAATTTCAATTGCTGTATCATATTGAGAGCTGATAATTTATTAATTATTTATTAATACTTGATAATAAGGCAGCATACATAATATCATTACCTCATATGAGATTTCTTTTAGGGTCATTTGGTAAAAATAGATTCTTCAATGGTTTCTCCTCTAATAAGACCCAACTATAAGCATATAGCATTCCCTCATAGAGGGAGAGAAGTATGATTTGTACATGTCAAATTGCCATCTAGGAGTTGCCTCCCTTGTGTGATACAGACAATTATTAAACATGTGTCCGTCACACACATCTGATTTGCTATTACTTTTGTCTCAAACTGCTGATCTGTGGGAGAGAAAAAGTCAGTTTGTCTTGGTAAAATAACATATTCTTGTTGCAAAATAGCACTATGGTCTTTGGTTTCATATCAGTGTCTCCAAATAAATCATATTCAGGCACACTTTATCAGATTGCAACATTCTGTGGTGATTTATTATGACTTTCCCATGACATTCTGCTGATGAACACAGCTATAATTTAGAACTAAACTGAGCTAATAAGCTCATCTATAGGAATAAGCATAAATTAACGTCCATTATGCTGCAACAATATTTACTCCCCAGAAATCTCAGAAGTAAACAATAACTATATGCTGATATTTAAAATCTGATCAGTTTTCAGACTGAAGGATATAGAGGTATCTTATGTTGTGCAATTAACTGGACTTCTAAAATTAATGACTAAATGACTAAAATCCATCTACCCATTTCTCAGTCAAAATAGAGCTTTGAAATATGAAAGTGATAGTTTTCTGGGATTTTAATCTGTTGACTTGTTACACTATTGGTCACAATCCTGTAAGAGAAAAATGGTTTTCTTTTGGTTAAGACTTGTTACTTAGAATGCCATAGGTTTGGGTTCTTTATTAGAAAGCTGGTTATGTTGAACTGGGGGTTAAGATTTAACTCTGCCTTTTTCTAGAGTAAACTTCTTGATAATTTGTTGAAAGCAAGTATTAGGCGAAATACAACAACATATTGGGAGATATTAATTGTTAAAGTAAGAGGTCTTTTGTTTTTTCTGCAGCAATGAATAACATGTGTTTAGTGCAAATATTATTGGATTTTAGAAAGATTATAACATTTGAGAGAAATGAAAAATTCTTGACTTAAGTATTTTTTCATTTCTAATGACTTTGTTAATTTGAAAAAAATCCATTTTAATTATTCTAAGTATATTCAGTGAGTATAGTGGTGAACCGTTTTAAATACCACAGCTGCTAAGTACAGATATTGGCTGCTCCCCCAGCCCCCCACCCCTTATTACTACATCCAATTTCTTGCAGTATTTTTCAGACGTCATTGTATAATCATATCCAGATATGATTACCAGTATCTGTAAGCAAGTGGTTAATATTGCTTGGAATTATAAATCAGCTATTTGGCAGCTTTTTTTAGTCCGCGTCAACATTCTTCCCATAGCTCTTTGGCGTTAAAGTAATTTTCATGTTTTGGTAATCCTGATTGGTTATTATTGATTGATTAACAATTTTGTTTATGAGTCTGTGGTACATTGATAGAGCCGCTGTCGTGAGAAATGAGGAAACCAAAAACCCCGAAGTCTGTGGAACATCAATAAAGAATCTCCATACCTCGTTTCATTGGGCAATTCTTTTTTTTTCCCTACAAATTGGAGACTGGTCTCACATTTTAATACCATAAGTCTTTTGTGAGGCTTTTTTCTGTCTGACGTAAAAATATTTTTAGATTTTGAATTGGATTTTGTAAGTGGAAGCAAGTAAGGGGATTTTGTTTGACAGCTTGAAAGTTTTAAATTCATTTGTGAGAAATAGGACAAAGTCTTGAAACAGTTTGTTATAAGTTCATTCTGGTATTGTTTGACTGATATGGAAAAAGATTATTACTCCAACAAAAAAATTTAAATTACAGTATATAATAAGATGTGAAAAATATTAAATTACAGCTGTTGTATAATTCTCATTTCATTAGATATACTTGATGGAGGAAACAAATATTGGTAATGAAAGACTAGATATGTACTTATCCGTTAATGTATAATTAGGGTTTAACTTTGTAATAAATCTGTGTAATAACTAGATAACCAGAATACTCTCTCTTTAAAGAGGGTAATAATCTTGTATTCAGCTAATTGGCAGCATGGGGCATTTGTCAGATGTAGTGACGGATGGTTGACTTGGAACAAATTTCAGTACCTTAGATTTTGTCAGAAACAAAAATTGTGGAAATTGTCTTTCATTTAGATCCAACAGCAGGGAAAAGAATTACTTAATTATAAGAGATAGCATTTGAACTTGGATGTTACACCAAAGCCTATTTGCACACAAAATTTGTTGGCAGGGTTACATTTTGTAATTAAGAAGCACTTACTTCTATCTGTCATCTGTATGTATGATTTTCTTGTTGTTTCTAGTTGGGATGTTCTATCTTTTTTAGTGATAGGAACAGAATTTTCATTGGGATTTGATTTTTGAAAATTTAAGTTAGTGCCGTAATCACCTTAGCTTTGAAGCTGTGTAAATAGTTACGACTAAAAGTGTTTTGCAGATTTGTGTTATTGATTGTTATGTTCCTTAGTCTACTTGTGAAGTGAGAGGTGCAATTTCTTTACACTTTTACAGTCTGTAACATATTGCATTTGACCTTCCATGAAGATTTTTATGGACATGTTCAGTGCACTTTTCTTCCCAAAGTCTGGCAGTGATGCTGTCAGCATAAATCACTAGGAAAACTATCATAGAAAAAATAAATCATTTGAATACAGAAGCACCGATTTAATTTGAATCAAACATTTGGAAACGATGGGACAGGCTGACAGTCAGCCGAGTAAGCATGTTGTAGCGGCAACGGAAACAGTGCAGATACAGGAAGCTAAATATGTGAGCAACAACGCACAGCTTCTATCTGAAATGGAGCAAACGAAGCTCTTCAAAAAGAAGGGGAAAAAGAGTTGGAAGAAGACAAGGTTTAGAGAGGTAGGTTTTTGAGTTTAAAATTCTTAAAGGGACAATGTCATACTCTACAAATTATGATATATACTGCATATCTGTTTTATTGGGTTATTCAGGTTAAAATGAAAAGTGATTGATAATTTAAAGAAGAACATACATTCAGATTTTTTCTTTAGGCATTTAGACATATAGTAACGGTTTATTTGGAATATTTATAGCTATCCACCTAAAGTTGGTACAACAACTCTATTATAAAGACTAATTTTAATGCATTAAGTTCACCTTTTTGTACCTAGAATTTTTTAACAACACCTTGACATTGGGTGATTTATTATCATTTACACAGTTTTAAGATAAATGGAATTCCTTAGATTTTAGTGTATGGCTTAGGCAAAAATGAGTATCCTGTTTCTTTTATCTTCTATATTATATATATGCCAAATCTTGATCACTGTACAGTTTGCAGACCAAATAGAAACCATTTGATGGAGTTGTCTCCCTTGACATAGGATTTTTAATCAAAATTAATGTGATTATGATACTAAGTTATTGCAATTTATCTGTCATTAATTTCAAGATTCTGTTATCTCAGAATGCTTGTTTGTGCATCATTGTTTGAGAGCATCAGTCTGTTGTTTGGAAATTTTTTGAAAAAACTACAATCTGATAATTATTGAGATGGTTTTATTACACCCAGCTGCTGTTAATTTGCTAAAGGATCAAATCAAGTTTGATAACTTCAGTCAGTGTGTATCTCACATGCAAAACAGCAGAGAGATTTGTTTGGAAAAGAAATTAATGCCATAATAATTTGAGGTATTTATGTCTAATTGATGTCTGATTTATGGCAGAAGCTGGAAGTATGAAGCTGGGTATGCAGAATGGGTGCAGATTCTCAAATTTGTTTTCTTCATTTACTTTTATCTTTACCTGTTTGATTTATGTTGTTGTTGATTTTGTGTCTTGATAATTGATTCATTAGGCCTCATTATTGTGTTTTATAGGAACATTAAAGTCAGATCCAGTTGTACAATTTATGGTCTGATAGAAGGTCTTTATCTCAGTTTTAAGCTCTATCTTAAGCTCTGTCAGAGAGCTACTGATGAGATATTCAGTTGGCAAGGACCATGATGCCTAAATGTAGTCTTACTGACTACAATGCCAGGCTTAATGACTACAATGCCAGGCTTAATGACTACATAATTGTGACTGTGAATGACTACCTACTTGTAATGTATAAAAAGCTCAAGAATAATTGAGTTCGAGTTTTATTACTTCATTAACTATCAGCTGGCAGTGATGATTTTCTACAAATTATGTCAGTCATAGTAGCATAAAAAGATGTTCTTCAAGAAGTGTAATTTCTAAGACCTTGGCTCAAAATCTAAGGTTTCTGATTGATCAAAGAATAATTTTTGAGCAGGCAAATTGGAAATCTTAAATTCTATGTGTTTTGAAATCTAGTGTCATTTTTGGAATGCAAAATATCAGTCAATGAAATTGGTTTCTTATAATGTTTTCTTGACATGATAATTTTTGGACATGTAATTAATATTTTCCCCAGTGCATTTTATCATAAACTATTTCCTCCTTTGATCAACTTGCACTGTGTACAATAGTCATGTCATAGTAAAGAACCAGTTTCAGTGCACATTTTTAAGCATTTCTGCACGCCTTTTTAGTTCACATGAGCCATAGTGAGTGAGTTATTGTGATCACATTCCATCCAGCTTCTGCCATCCAGCGTTCATTGTGTAGTGACAATACTGCATGAGGAAATACCTTGTAGATAATCTACCTACATTGTTCAGACTTTGCCAGTTAGGTCTTGTTTGGCCCCAACCACCTGAAGGTAAGATGTTTTACAGAGACTTGTATAGATAAAATCTTTTTAAAGAGTTTGTCAGAAGCCATAAGGCTGAGACTTGTTAAATTAAGTTTGAAGCATGGTCTATTGGATCTCTACCAAAATTGTTCAGATTATACCCCTTTTTGTGCACCTGAGCACAGCTCGGGCTGAGCTTTTAGGATAAATGAATGTCTTGTGTCCATCACCCAATGGCTGTTATCCACAGTTGGTTCATTAATATTGTAGAGGTTACATTTTTTACCTAATTAACACGAAACTTGATCAAAATGATTATTTCAACATGATTTTGGACAAGTTTGAATATGGGTCATGTTGGACTGAAAACTAGGACACATGGCCAAATCAAAAGAAAACCTTATTAAAACTCTAGAGGTCACATTTTTTTTTGTTTAAATGACAGGAAAACTTGCCAGAATGTTTGTTTTGATAATATCTAGGTCAGGTTCAACTATGGGTCATCTTTTTTAAAAAAAACAAGGTCATGGGGTCAAAACACAGAAAAAACTTAGCTATATTTTCTTTCCGGTTGTCATGAAAATTTGTCAGAATATTTCTTGATGATATCTAGGTCATTTTTGAATATGGGTTATCTTAGGTCAAAAACTAGGTCATGAGGTCAAAACACTGATTTTATGTTGTTAACACTCTAGAGGTCACTTTCTTGTACAGATAGCATGAAAACTTATCAGAATGTTTGTCTTGATAATATCTAGGTCAGGTTTGAATATGGGTCATCTGGAGTCAAAACTAGGCCACTGTTTCAAAACAGAAAAACCTTATTAACACTCTAGAGGCTACATTTTCCTTCTAAATGTGATGAAAATTTGTCAGAATGTTTGTCTTGATGATATCTATCTAGGTCATATTTGAATATTGATCAACTGGGATCAAAAACTAGGTCACAGGGTCAAAATATAGGAAAAAAGCTTATAGTTAACGCTCTAGTCTGAAGGCTACATTTTCTTTCCAAATGTGTTGAAAATTTGGCAGAGCCTTTGTCTTAATGATACCTAGGTCAAGTTGTAATTAGAATATGGGTCATCTTGGGTCAAAAACTATGTCATGGAATCAAAACAAAGAATTGTTGTTAAAACTATAGAGGCTTCCATTCCATTCCAAATGTCATGAACATTTGTCAGAATGTTTGTCTTGATGATATCTAGGTTGAATATGAATTTGGGTCATCTTGGGTCAAAAACTAGGTTATCATTTCAAAACACAGAAACCTTGTTAACACTACACTCTAGAGACCAGTTTTTTGTCCAAGTGGCATAAAAACTTTGTCAGAATGTTCGTCTTGATGATCTCTCGGTCGAGTTTGAGAATGTTTCATCTCATTTCCTGAACCAGCCTCATCTTGGGTTCCAGAGTTATGGTCACTTAGCAATGGGATACAGGTGAGCGATTAAGGGCTATCATGGCTTTTTGTTCTTAATTTTGATGATGAATGGCACTTGTCTTTCTTAGCTGTTTTACTCAGGTGAGCACTTTAGGGTCATCATTGCCCCCTGGTTATGCTGAAATGATAATTTCATAATACCATAATGATATCATCTCAGGATTTATACTCAGTTATATTTAACATTTTGGAAAAATGTTGACTTCTGTGCTTCTTTAACTAGCTCATAAAGAAATTTCTAATCTTGGTATTTTAAATCTTTGACTTACATTAATCCCACTGAAAGTCTGTTAGCTATGTTCAAACCATTATACTACGAGAAATACAAATAAGCTCATTTATAAAACTAAACTATGGTTGCATTCAAACCATGCACCTCCAGATTGCTTGATTTATTATTTCAGCACAAAACTTACTGGTTTATAGTTGTGCACTAGGCCTTTTTATGTTCCTGAATTCTAAATAGTTTTAGCAGACCAGGCCTTTGGCAGAAATAGATTGTGTAAATTTAAATCAAACCAGATTTTCAACGGAAGGTTTTACAACATTTTTGCCTTATTTTTACCTGTCAATTTTCAATGTCTGTTGTAGCAGTAATGTTTTTATGTCTTCCAGAAATATCTTTATTGTTGCTTCAAACAGTTTTATTATAAAACTTGATAATTAAATACAAGCACATGGGGCAGCCAGAAAGCCAGAGGTACTGGAACATGCAGTTCTTTTCCCCACCCAATGCAAAATTATACAGGTGATCTGTTATACTTGAATACTTTCTTTGAGCACTGACATATGTTTTGAAAATGAAAAAAAAAATGATGTATAAATCAAATGATCTGACACCTTTGATTGAGGCATTATTGGTGATCTGCAGATGCAAGAATTCTGTTTGTTATTAAGATGTACTTTAAACATTATACCAGCATTGTAACTTGTTTATTTGCTGATATTTATAGAAGTACAATTATCCATAACATTACTGAACTAAAACTTTTTGCATTAAAAATACTTGAGTTTATTAATTGATTGATTAAATAATTTGTTGAATAGAAATGTACATTAGTGCAGAAAACAATGGAAGATTATATTAGAAGTACTGTAATATATCATGTTAGAGAAAGGTTATATTTTGTTATGAAGTATGTGTTAATGATTAGATACAAGAATATTTATAAAGACTTTTCTTGCTTAAAGGATGTGGTACGCAGCACTTATGTATGTTATAGCACTTATGTATGTTATAGCACTTATGTATGTTATAGCACTTATGTATGTTATAGCACTTATGTATGTTACAGCACTTATGTATGTTATAGCACTTATGTATGTTATAGCACTTATGTATGTTATAGCACTTATGTATGTTGCAGCACTTATGTATGTTATAGCACTTATGTATGTTACAGCACTTATGTATGTTATAGCACTTATGTATGTTATAGCACTTATGTATGTTGCAGCACTTATGTATGTTATAGCACTTATGTATGTTACAGCACTTATGTATGTTATAGCACTTATGTATGTTGCAGCACTTATGTATGTTGCAGCACTTCTTTATATGTTATAGAACTTATGTATGTTATAGCACTTATGTATGTTGCAGCACTTATGTATGTTATAGCACTTATGTATGTAATAGCACTTATGTATGTTGCAGCACTTATGTATGTTGCAGCACTTCTTTATATGTTATAGAACTTATGTATGTTATAGCACTTATGTATGTTGCAGCACTTATGTATGTTATAGCACTTATGTATGTTATAGCACTTATGTATGTTGCAGCACTTATGTATGTTATAACACTTATTTATGTTGCAGCACTTATGTATGTTGCAGCACTTATGTATGTTGCAGCACTTATGTATGTTATAGCACTTATGTATGTTATAGCACTTATGTATGTTGCAGCACTTATGTATGTTATAGCACTCATGTATGTTGCAGCACTTATGTATGTTGCAGCACTTATGTATGTTATAGCACTCATGTATGTTGCAGCACTTATGTATGTTATAGCACTCATGTATGTTATAGCACTTATGTATGTTGCAGCACTTATGTATGTTATAGCACTCATGTATGTTATAGCACTTATGTATGTTGCAGCACTTATGTATGTTATAGCACTTATGTATGTTATAGCACTTATGTATGTTGCAGCACTTATGTATGTTATAGCACTTATGTATGTTATAGCACTTATGTATGTTGCAGCACTTATGTATGTTATAGCACTTATGTATGTTATAGCACTTATGTATGTTGCAGCACTTATGTATGTTATAGCACTTATGTATGTTATAGCACTTATGTATGTTGCAGCACTTATGTATGTTATAGCACTTATGTATGTTATAGCACTTATGTATGTTATAGCACTTATGTATGTTATAGCACTTATGTATGTTGCAGCACTTATGTATGTTATAGCACTTATGTATGTTGCAGCACTTATGTATGTTATAGCACTCATGTATGTTATAGCACTTATGTATGTTGCAGCACTTATGTATGTTATAGCACTTATGTATGTTATAGCACTTATGTATGTTGCAGCACTTATGTATGTTGCAGCACTTATGTATGTTGCAGCACTTATGTATGTTATAGCACTTATGTATGTTATAGCACTTATGTATGTTGCAGCACTTATGTATGTTATAGCACTTATGTATGTTGCAGCACTTATGTATGTTACAGCACTTATGTATGTTATAGCACTTATGTATGTTATAACACTTATTTATGTTGCAGCACTTATGTATGTTATATTACTTATGTATGTTATTGCACTTATGTATGTTACAGCACTTATGTATGTTACAGCACTTATGTATGTAATAGCACTTATGTATGTTACAGTACTTATGTATGTTGCAGTACTTATGTATGTTACAGCACTTATGTATGTAATAGCACTTATGTATGTTGCAGCACTTATGTATGTTGCAGCACTTCTTTATATGTTATAGAACTTATGTATGTTGCAGCACTTATGTATGTTGGAGCACTTATGTATGTTATATCACTTATGTATGTTATAGCACTTATGTATGTTATAAAAAGTTACATTAAAATAATACATTTTTATGCAGCACATATGTTATAGCACTTATGTATGTTATAGCACTCATGTATGTTATAGCACTTATGTATGTTGCAGCACTTCTGTATTGTTATAGCACTTAAGTATGTTATAGCACTTATGTATGTTGCAGCACTTACGTATGTTACTGCACTTATGTATGTTGCAGCACTTATGTATGTTGCAGCACTTATGTATGTTGCAGCACTTATGTATGTTGCAGCACTTCTGTATTGTTATAGCACTTAAGTATAGCACTTATGTATGTTATAGCATTTATGTGTGTTATAGCACTTAGAATATTTTGCATACACCCCTCTGATTTGGATATTAAAAGAAATTTGAGTGTGTTCATAAAAATGTAGTAATTTAATGTAACTTTTTATTGGACACCTGGAAATGGTAGTTTGTCTTTCAGTTAATCACTTAATTGAAATTGAAAGAAGTTTGTGAACTTCATGTAAAATTATTGAGAGCTTATTAAAACTGCTTTTTGTGAATTAGACATAAATATATTTGGTATTTCATGAAATCACTGTGAGACTTAGTATTGGTAAATTTTCTTTATACAGACATAAATGAAATTAGTTAGTAACTTAATTAAAGACATAAATTAATGTATTTTATCATTAGAATACACAAAAAAAAATAATTTGAAAAATTGTTGTAAATGATGTGAAAAAAGATCTCTTAAATTAATTTGACAGATCACATAAAGACAGACATAAATTTGTAAATAAGGCAAATAAAGAGACAAGTTGATTTATTTTCGTCATGTGAATACAGATATGAGCATACATATTAATTTGAATTAATACACCTGAATGACTTGTGAATAATGTAAATACAGTTATCAGTTAACAATTTATTTGGTAGATCATGTGAATACAGTTATTAAGTAGTAAGTATTAATGTTAAAATTGTTCTGGATTATTTGATAGAAATGCTAAATAAAGTACATATAGCTCAAGAAATTACAGACATAAATCACAGGAATACAGATATGAAAATCAATATGATCAAACTGATATGAATGAAATTATACAGACATTGATTAATTTGGTAAATCATGAAAGTACAGATATAATGTGTTTTTAATAAAGAAATTACAGACATAACTAATTGCAGAGTTTTTATGGCTATTGGTTTTAATAAATGAATTACTTGGTTAATCATTATTTTACTCATGGACTAAATATTCTTATTGTGAAAACCAACAGTAATTGGATTTCTGTACGATATTAAGGCAGTAACTGTTAGTTGTAGTGGAAATGCTGCAGTCTCTAGGTCCATAAAATTGAAACCCATTGTGAATTTTGCCAGAGCTTGTTCTAAATTCACTCTCAAATTAAATATTTACTTGTCAGTGAAAAGAAAAAAAGACTGCATCCCAGTAAATTTGGTTTGATGGTAAATTTAGAAACTGTCTTGTGAATTAGATTCTTCAAGAATGAAGCTTACATTGAGAGCTAGACCACCATTGAGAAATTTGGACTGTAATTTAGACACCAGAGAGTTTTAAGTTGATGTTTAAAGTTATCCAAGAACATGGTTTAAGCCTGTAATTCAGACACCAGAGAGATTTAATTAAGTTGATGTTTAAAGTTATCCAAGAACATGGTCTAAGCATAAATGCAGACATTTTATATTACACAGATCTTTTGAAAAATAACTGTTCAGAAATACTTGATTGACAGTTATTAAAGAAAAGATTTCTATGTAAAATCTTTTAAATATATCTTAAACATTAGGCCTATCATTGGAATAATTTCTTTCATTTGTGTACCAAAGACAAAATACAGGCTGATGAATTTGAACAATTGATTTCTCTATTTTAACTTCAATCTTGTATTAAAAAGAAACACAAAAAAGGAATCTTAAGTTAAGTGTGTAGCTAAATGATGCCAGAGACATAATACTTTGAGAACATTTTTTTGGCTATAACCAGTATACAGTTTAATGATCTTAAAGTTTTAAAATTTTTGTTCTTCTTTTACAAAACCTTCCTTTAGTATAATAAACAAAATTTAACAAAACTTAATATGAAATTAAAATCATATTGGAACATCAAGGTAAAACACAGATATGCAATTAAAAAGAACATTAATGGTGAGTTAGAATTGTCATAAAAACCTGTAAGACCCAATTTCCTAATTGTTGCTGACTTTTACCGCTAAAGCAGCAATATCCATGATTTACTCCAGGGTAATGCCTGGTTTGAGTGCTGCCTGAGTGAGAACGTTTGCATTGTAAGGGTCTAGAAATGGCCCTTCCCAGCAACTTAAGTGTAATATACCTTTGTATTTATAGTCCAAGTAACCAGACTTGTCGAAGAGACATTGAGAAAATTTTTGATAGGCGATGTCTTTTTTTTTTTTTACAGTTTGACATTTAAATGAAAAAAAATGTCTATAAAACGGGTCGAACCATCAAAGCCAAATTAATCAGCAGGCTATGTATATCACTGATCTGTAGCTATGAAAGTCTAAACCCGAAGCAAAATCAGCCTCAAATGCATCTATGTAAAACGATATGTGATGAAAGTTTGTTCAGGATCCAAGCTATGCTCAGAATCTGTCAGATTACAGCATACTGGTATTCTTGTTATTTGTCTGTTCATCATGTCTAGACAGTGAAAACAGGATAGAAAATGTACTTACCAAAGTGATTGTTGTCATTCTTCTATATGTTGAGTGTCATTCAATTTTTGTCATGTGGAAAAGAAAGAAAGCTGATGTTTTTGAAGGTTTTCATTAAAAAATCAAGGTTTTTGAAACATTTTTGTATGAAGACAATATAAATTAAGATGGTTGCTGAACTTAATTTTGTTATGTTTTGAAAAGCTAAAAGGTTTTAAAGCTTGACTCGTAATGTAACCGTTGGTCATTCTTTGATATTCCTGATGGTAAATCGGGATTTTAGTCTCTGTGAAAGTCTTATATTAAATATTCCCTGAAGTTGCATGTGTAATTATGTCTAGGGGTAGGAGACCTAGTGTTTTTGTACTTTCTGTATGTTTTTATGTCACAAAATTTGTCTGGGCTTTTTCTCCATAACTGCTAGATGGATTTAAATGGAACTTGCTATGATTTATTTATACCAAGCCTAGTAGTTCATATCATTGGCTTTTTTGGCTCTATGATTTTCAGCAAAGTCATTGGCCTTGATTTGAACTCATATGGGGATATCTCCTTAACTGCTTGTCTTATTTTAAGAAAACTTCAGAGGAATGATTGTTAGCAAGTGTAGTAACAAGTATCATTGTTGTGTTTCAGACATGGAGTTATGGCCCTTGATTTGTCCAAATTAGAAAACACTTGGGCATACCTCCATAACCCCTCATCAGATTTTGAGGAAACTTCACAGGAATGATTATAAGTGATAGTAGATATGCATTTTTTCATTTTGTTTTGGTTGGTTGATTTTGAGTGAAGTAATGGCCCTTGATTTGTCCAAAATTGAATACAGTTGGGCATATCAGCATAACTGCTGGTTAGAGTTTGACTAAACTTTGTAGCAATGATCATTAGCAAGTGTAGTTCTGCATATTTTTGGCTTGTACTGGTTGGATGATTTTTTAGATGAGTTGCAGTCCTTGATTTGTCCAAATTTAAATACAGAAGGGCATATCTTCATAGCCATTGATTGGATTTTGAGGAAACTTCAAAGCTATGATCATGACCAAGTGAAGATATGAATATTATTAGCGTGTTCCTGACGGATGATTTTTAGTAGTGTTGCAATGCTTGATTTGTCGAAAATTAAGTACATTTCTGCATAATTATCACCATAACCACTGGTGGGGTTTAGACCACTTGTTGGATTTTGATGACATATGAGGGGGGGGGGGAGACATATATTTTTCTCAAAAACAATCTCTAGTTTAAAATCTTCCAGTGGCCTAAATGACAACAAAAATAGTATATGGTGTCTACCTTATTACAGCTTTAAAAATAAGGACATGGTAACTCTTGTAAGATGATATTGAGTTGTTCTTCCTGGAAAAATTGCTATTGGTAGAAGATGCTAAAAAGCTTTGCTGAAATGATTCAGATTGTACTAAAACTGACTGTGAGATTCTTTTTCTCTTTGACAGCTGGTAAACTTTATACTTTTATCATCATCAGAAACCCACGTTTGATCTATTCTGTTTCACTCTATTTATCAACTGTTGGACTATTGCGATGTGTTTTAACAGAATACAAAACATCAGATTTGTCACCATAATTCAATTTTTGTTAATTTGTATTATATTGCTTAATGAAACAAAACTTCTGTTTAATAATTGACATATCATGGTGTGTTGAGTATAATAACTTACTTATACTATGCTGCTTTTACCTTTGTTTCCACCTATTGTCGGTGCACTGTTGTTGCATTTCTTTTCTGCGGTTTTTCTATCATGATTGTCTTGCCAACAAAACAGCAAAGTAATTTCTTAAGACAGCTTAGACTTTATAGAACATATGGTATCTGAGTTAATGCAACATCGAATGCCTTGTTTTTAGATAATCAAAGCGAATTTTATCTGACAAAAAGGCAGAAATGACAAAAAGGCAGTAATATAAATTGGAGCGTAAGTTTTATTTTTTTCAGGATTTTTTAATTTTTGGTTTTGTCTTTGTCGCTAATGTGAAGTAAAGCTGCAATTGTATACTTTTATTTTGGCACTTCTTATGATAGACATCAGTGGGAGTAGAAAGAAAATTTGTTTTCATGGAAAGAATCTTCGATGAAATATAGACATAGCTGTTTTTATTGAAGAGGGATAGAGGCCCATTAATTGCGAATGAGGCATTTGCAGAAAGACATAAATGAATCATAAAATCTTAGCACTAACACACGCAAGCATAACTGATACATATGTTGATATTGTAGTGTATATATCTTAGATTATTTTGTTTCAAAGATTTGGTGATTGTGTTCATACGTGTTTTTCTGGTATATGATCTGATACATGATTTTTTTGGTTTGTTTTTTTTTTGGATGTTTAATACAACACCAAAAACATCTCACTGGATATTAATAAGCCTGTCTGGCAGGGATACTGACTTTAAATAGTTTCAATATTTCCTGCCTGTTAAAGTATATTAAGTAATAAGAAAAGAAACGTGTAATCAAAATGCATTATTACAAAATGTACTTAAGAAAAAAATATTAGATTTTTTAACAGGTGTTCTTTATGTGTTTTTCGTCAAATAATGAAAGGTTTTACAATCTACTTACCTACAAATTTGATAACTGAATCTGTTTAAACTGTTAAATGTTTTTAAGTATTGAATGTTGCATGGATTCCACATGTCATTGTTTAAAGATACAAGCTCAAAGTTTTAGATGAATATTTATATTTCGTCATTTATTTAGTTTTCTTGTTTCATTCACGAACATGAAGATTTGTTATGAACATAGTTGTTTCTGGCAAAATGTGAGAAAGTACAATGTAACACCTGACTTTGTATGGCAGTGAATTTATACTTGGTATTAGCGGTATATTGAGATGTTACTAAATTTTGAAATAATATGTTGTAAAATAGAAGAAAAGCATTTCTAATACTTTCATTTTTACATGAAACTTTTGGCCTTTTTTGTTTGTTTGTTTCATTGATTTTACATTTTTAATTTGAGCCTTACTGATTCAAAAAAATTAGTGTTGAATAATTTCAGCAGACATGCATCTTTAATATATATTACGGGCTTTATATCATAAAAGATTTAAACAACAGACATTACCAACAGGGATGATGCTTAAATTTCCTGGAATTTTATTAATTACGAAAGCGAGCTATGTATTTGAAAGTTATTGTGTAAATTAATTTTGCAGTCATGACTTTATGACTTGATCAGGTCAGTCATAATTGAGTGATTTTTGGAGATGAAAGAACAAATAGCTAAATGAAAACATTGAAGAGATTTATTAAAATTTATAGTAAAAATTAATAAAGAAATAATATAGGATTGGAAAGTGGAAAAATGCACTGTGATATGTGTAGAAAAGGTGAAAAATTTCACTATGGGAATTACTAAAATAAAAAAGAATTAAAAGCAGAATTCTGGATATATACCATCTGGAAACTTTATAAAATTTTATGAAGATAACTTACAGTGAAATATATGAGCCTTTGTTGTGGAAGTTAACTTAAAGGTGATTCCAATATGTGAGAATTTTGCAGCATTAATGAAAACCTACAATACAAATTGCTTTCAGAGATGTTTCTGTAATAGAAATGTTATCTCTAGGATATTACATTGCTAGAAAATAAAAAAATTCATGCAAAATGTTAAAATGTGGAAATATCTGTGACGCCTTACCCTACACCTAAATCGTCCTGCTCAAATACAAACCATTCCAACCCTGATGTCAAGATATGGAAGAAGGTTTAATGCGTATGACAAGTTATGATGTTGAACAACTGATGTATGGTTTCGGTCTTATTGATTACCTTCAGAGTGGTGTAAGTAGCCATTTTACATGACCTTAGTGTAATAAAATTATTTATGTCTTGAGGACTGGGCTGTCTGTGATTCAGTTTGTTTGTTGGTCTGTCTGCTCATCGGGTTATTATGTGGGAGGTAAAATTTATTAATAGCACTGCTCTTGTCTGTACATACTGAAAACTTTGTTTTGTCGACTCCTCATTCATCTTCTGGAGGCTTTGCTTCAAACTTTCCATACATGTGATAACTTCGGTAACTCACAACTGGATTTTCAGCTGGATTTTTAGCTTGAAAACTGGAATTTTTTATCGACTCGTTTTCGCAAAAAGAAAGACAAGAAGAACAGAAAAGAAAACTAATGAAGTGTTTTTTGTTAATACATAAAGGTTGCACCACATGCAAAAGGCATAATCTGTTCCCTTAGCACACTTTCCTATCCACTTATATTCAGATTCCCACTGATGATTGATTTTTTTTTTGTCTTTTGAATTTCAGCTTTTGGACCTAAGTCCTTACACAGATCCCATTTTGTGAAAAGTCTGGGATGTGTTTCCAGTTTCACCAGAATTCTTTTAACAAAAGTACAAACGATTTTAAGATGTAAATTATGTTGATTCATTATAATTGTTGCTTTCAAAAGTAACCACAACAGAAATATTTAAGTCTTAGAGAAAAGGAAACTTTTTCAATGAAAAACTGGTATTTATAATTAAATAATGAACACTTATCTTAATCAATCAATTGAATGTTGTAAGTTTGCCATATAAAAAGTCTCCAAGACACTGTTTTCTATAAATATTAAAATACGGCGGGGTCGCGGAAATATATGACAAACGGAATTTATCCGAAATTTTCACTCGCTGCTTTATGTTTAATGAAATAAATATTTGCTGAAATTGGTTTCCTACAATTTGTTAAGCTTGTCTTAAAACTACTTGACCTTTTCTTATAAATAAATCCGAGAATTAAAACAAAAATAGCAAAAGGTATTTTAGTCATTTCCTAACACTGTTTAAAAGGTTAGAGTAACACTAGTAATGCATTGATGTTTAACCGTTTGCCTTTAAAATTAAGCATTCAATTAATTTGTTAAGTTGTACACAACAATTTTCTACTGGGTGTACATCCCCAATCGAATTATATTGACCCAATTCAACACCCGTTGATGGCTAAATGTGTTAATTGTGTATCGAGTGTCCACACAGGATTAATTCAATGAAAGTAGTAAAATGCGCTCTGATTGGTCAATGCTTTGAAGGTAGTATGTATTGATCGCCATTTCCGAGTATAAGTTCCGCCCATAACCGGAGCTTAGCAAGTTATTGACGTCGGCAGATGAAAGATTTTTTTCTTCTTGATTTTAATAACGGGAATTTTTAATTAATACCGGGACAGCTGGAATTGATGTGGAATAACGGGACTTTCTTAAATCCCGCCGGGATATCACATGTATGACTTTCACAGATTAATAGGGTGGGACTATAGAAATAAATTTTTGTATTACTTTAATTGTGGTACTATTTTTTTTACACTAGGGAGGGTAAAGGATATCTTGTGTGTCAAATTTCTCATTGTTTTTTTTGTGTGCAAGATTTGCCTAATATACTCACGGATGGACAACCTGGGTTTGTTAATGGCAGTAAAGGGAAGAATTTCTGGCGGGTCTTATTTCTGCTACAATTATTGGTCTTAGTCTTCATGCATCTCCTTGAGAATATATTGAGACTTACTGAGATGAACAAACTTCTTTATACGTTTATGGTCATAAAAGGAGGAGGAATAATTATAAACTTTGGAAAACAATTTAAATGTCAGATGGTTTTGTGCTGTTTTTTTTTTTTTTTTTTTAAAGTAGAAGGTTATGCAAAGAATTTCCAATGAAATTATTCTTGGCTACAATTATCGCCTTTTTTTTCTTATGCAACTTCCCTTAAATTCACACTAAATGGGCCAACTACTGCTCTTTGTTTCTTCTGCCACATGCTTTTGTTAACACACCAAAGTGAGAGCAACTGTTGTCCTTTGTTTTCTTATGCCACATGCCTTTGTAAACTCATAACTGAGTGCAACTGTTGCCCTCTTTTTCTTATGATACATGCCTTTGTAATCACACCAATGTGGGGGGCAACTATTGTCCTTTGTTTCTTATGCCACATGCCTTTGTAAACACATAAGTGGAGGCAACTGTTGCCCTCTGTTTCTTATGCCACATGCCTTTGTAAAAACATCAAAGTGGAGGCAACTTTTGTCCTTTGTTTCTTATGCCACATGCCTTTGAAAACTCACCAAAGTGGGGCAAGTATTGTCCATTGTTTCTTGTGCCACATGGTTTGAAAGCTCACCAAAATGGGGGCAACTGTTCCCCATCCCCTTCTTTCTTATACCACTTGAAAACACACAAAAGTGGGGGCAACTATTGCCCTTTATTTCTAATACCACTTGAAAACACACCAAATTTGGGGCAACTATTTCCCTTTTGTTTCTTATGCCACATGCCTTTAAAACACACTAAAATGGGGGCAACTACTGTCCATTGTTTCTTATGCCACATGCCTTTGAAAACACACCAAAGTGGGAGCCATATACACTTTGAAAACACACTGAATGGCAACTGTTGCCATTTATTTCTTATACCACTTTGAAAACACACCAAAGTTGGAGGGAACTGTAACCCTTTATTTCTTATACCACTTGAAAACGCACCAAAGTTGGAGGGAACTGTTACCCTTTATTTCTTATACCACTTTGAAAACACACAGAGGGGCAACTGTAGCCCTTTTTTCTTATATCACTTTGAAAACACACCAAAATGGGGGTGGGGGTGGGGGGAGGGGAACCATTGCCCTTTATTTCTTATACCTCTTTGAAAACACACCAAAGAGGGGGGAGCTATTGCCATTTATTTCTTATACAACTTTGAAAACACACTAAGTGAGGGGCATTTCCCCTTTATTTCTTATACATCTTTGAAAACACACTAAAGTGTGGGGCAGCTAATTTGCCCTTTATTTCATATCACTTTGAAAACACATCAAACAAGGGCCAGGTGTTGCCCATTGTTGCTCATGCCTCATGCCTTTGAAAACACACCAAAATCGGAGCAACTATTGTCCACTGTTTCTTATGACAAATTCCTTTGAAAACACACCAAATGGGGGCAACTATAGTCCATTGTTTTTTATGCCACATGCCTTTGAATATACACCAAAATGGGAGCAACTACTGTCCATTGTTCTTATGACAAATGCCTTTGAAACCTACCAAAATGGGAGCAACTATTACCCATTGCTTCTCATGACATATGCATTTGAAAACACACCAAAAAAGGAGCAACTATTGTCCATTGTTTTTTATGCCACATGCTTTTGAAAATACACCAAAATGGGAGCAACTACTGTTCACTGTTTCTTATGACAAATGCCTTTGAAAACCCACCAAAATGGGAGCAACTATTGTCCATTGTTTCTTATGACAAATGCCTTAGAAAACACACCAGAATGGGAGCAACTATTGTCCATTGTTTTTTATGCAAAATGCCTCTGAAAACACACCAAAATGGAGCAACTGTTCCCCTTCTTTCTTATGCCACATGCCTTTGAAAACACACCAAAATGGAGGCAACTGTTCCCCTTTCTTTATCATGCAACATGCCTTTAAAAACACACCAAAATCGGAGCAACTATTGTCCACTGTTTCTTATGACAAATTCCTTTGAAAACACACCAAATGGGGGCAACTATTGTCCATTCTTTATTATGCCACATGCCTTTGAAAGCACACCAAAGTGGCAGCAACTATTGCCCATTGTTTCTTATGACACATGCCTTTGGAAACACAGCAAAATGGGAGCAACTGTTCCCCTTTCTTTCTTATGCCACATGCCTTTGAAAACATAGCAAAATCGAGGCAAGTCTACACCTTTCTTCCTTATGCCACATGCCTTTATAAACACAGCAAAATGGGAGCAACTATTCCTCATTATTTCTTATGACACATACCTTTGAAAACACACCAAAATGGGATCAACTATTTTGTCCATTGTTTCTTATGACACATGTTTTGAAAACACACCAAAGTGGGACCAATTATTGCCCATTGTTTCTTTTGCCACATACCTTTGAAAACACACCAAAATGGGATCAAATATTGTCTATTGTTTCTTTTGATCCCTACCTTTGAAAACACACCAAAATGGACATTTATAAAGTTTTTTTTAAAAGTTTGTCCAGACTACTTCTCTTATACTACTAACGCAAATAGTTATTGAGTTAACTTAGTTAGCACCTATTACTGAGTTTAAACCTGTGTAAATAATTGAACAGTTTATAGCAAGTCACAAATACTCAGTATTGAATCTATGTAGATAATTAAACCCCTGGTTAGTTATTACTGAGTTCTGAATGTGTCGGTATTTGAAAATTGTGCAAGTTACAATAACTGAGTACAAAATAATAATGATGATGAAAATAATGATAATTATTGAGCACTTAAAAGTTGCAGTTACTGAGTAGAGTAGTTGTGGAAATAATTAAACACTTAGTAATTAAATTACCTAGTGCAGAATCTGTCTTCATAGTGTTACACTTGTTTCTTTGTAATTGAAGCATAATTTGTTATGAGAAGACTGACTTTATTGCTTGCTGAGATTGTAAGTCTACAGAGCTGTTGCTTGGGGAAAGTTGTAAAAAACAGTTCAAGGTAAAACATGTAAATGTAAGACTGGTTAAGGAAAAGTGAAGTTTGAAAATAAGCCCTAACTGTGTAAATAGATGACACAACTCACTGTGTTAAAATCAGCTAAATATTACTCAACATGTTACATAAACAGCATTTAATTGCATCACTCAATTTGAAAATGAGTGAGAAAATTGAAATAAGGTGAGCATGTTTTGATCTTTTAATGGTTCTCTTGTATCATCAGTTTTCTTTGCTCAGTTATATTACAATAAAAATATTTAAGTACAGCATTAAGTCAGAGCAGAAGATTCTGAAGATGTGATAATGTTGAGTACATCTAATTTTACACATACAGAATATTTTTATAACTGTACAACTGTCAGTGCATTTTAATAGACCTGTGAGTGCTATTCGTGCTCATGCTGCCAAGATGATAAGTACGGTAGTTTGCTAAACCGCAACGCTCTTACCACTGATGCTTGGCGCGTTTGTCGAAGGTTGTATCTAGATTTCAGGGTCTATATTGCTACCTATCCATGTTCGCAATACTCAGTTTGCTTCCCTGTAGAAAGTCGATGTTTGGATATTCGATTGTTTTTAGATTTGATTAACTACATTATTTTAATTTTATTTAAAACAAATTCATATGTCATTTATGTTTGCTTTTAGGTAGATACCTAACCTTATTAAGTCGGGTGAGTATTCACCATTTAGCCAGTTTGCAATAAACCCAGTAGCGAATCTACTAAGTTGCAAATAGGCTAGTATGGAAGAACATAGGTAACAAATATGTACAGATAACAAACTGACTGGTTGCAGAATGTCCAGTATCCTGTCAATACAAACACAAGCATTTACTAAATTGTATTTCACTTGCTCTTTCGGTCATTATTAAGTAAGTAACTTCAAAAGAAACCGGAAAAGGCCGGAAACATATTAGCCGATATTCACTGAGTTCTAATTTCATCATATGTAGCACCACAAAATTCGTTGAATGAAAGGGAGATTAATGTGTTACCGTAGGGCAAGGTCAAGCTAACTTATTAATATTGAGGGACCGAAAGTTAAGAAAATGTTGAGAATCATCAAACATGATATTTTCAAGTTTATATCAATGAAATATTTTATAACTTTTTCAGGTTAATACATTGGCCAAATTTCAGTAATTTTCATTCAGTGAAATGACATAATGATTAAAGAAATTAATCATTAATAACAACTAGCCCACAACTTTTGCTATAAATTTGACAATATTAGATATAGTTGATGCTGTCCTGAGCACCGACTAATAATACTCTCATTGTCTTTACACTGATTCTGTGCAGTAATATGTGTCAGGAGTACGAGGGTCAATGAAAAAATACAAAGAAAAAGAAGTGAAAACAGAACTAAACCTATTAAAATCTGTTGATTTCAATTCATCCTATCTACAAGTAATTTTTATCTGTATTGCATTAATTCATAATTATCACACTTAAGTCATGATAAAAATTACAAACTAAGGAAAAAAAAAACTTTCTTGCAACAAATTGATATTTCAACTATATACTATGGAAAGCCGCAGTACACCCCCGTCGGTGTTATTATTTTCCCTATATAATACATAGGAAAATATCTTCTTCGTTTTTATCAACATCCCCGGTGTTTTTATTCAAAGTTGACGAAACTATTTAAAACAACTTCGTCAGTACATAAAAACACTGTCGACAAAAACGACGTAATTATTTTCAGCGTCTCTAGATATGGAAAGCCGCAGTACACCCCCGTCGGTGTTATTATTTTCCCTATATAATACATAGGAAAATATCTTCGTCGTTTTTATCAACATCGACGGTGTTTTTATTCAAAGTTGACGAAACTATTTCAAACAACTTCGTCAGAACATAAAAACGCTGTCGACGCTATTATAACATCTTCGACTAACAACTTCGGTCAAAACAACGACGATCTTATTATTTAAGTTCGGCGACGTTTTTATTATCAACTTCGATCATCTACTCGACGACGTAATTATTAACAACTTCATTCTTAAAATTGGCGTTAAAAACGATGACACTATTTTAGGTCGAATTCGAAGATATAGCCTAGCTCTGCTGGACGACGTTCTTAATAACAACTTCGTCATTAAAATCGGCATTGACGAAACTATTTTACCAGTAGCAGTACGAGTCGATTTAACCGGTGTGCGACTGTTCTGACACTCTTGCAGACTTTCAGGAATTTGGGTGCCAGTCGAGAAAATGCCATTTTTGATGTGAAGGGACCCCCCGAGTCGATTTAAGCGGTCTGCGACTGTTTCTGACACTCTTGCAGACTTTCATGAACATTGGTGCCAATCGAGAAAATGTCATTTTAATGTGTAGGGACTCTCCCGAGTCGATTTAAGTGGTCTGCGACTGTTTCTGACACTCTCGCAGACTTTCAGCAATTTTTGTGCCAATAAATAAATGTCATTTTTGATGTCTAGGGACACTCCCGAGTCGATTTTCCCGGTCTGCGACTGTTTACTAACACTCTCGCAGACTTTCAGGAATTGTGGTGCCAACCGGGAAAATGTCATTTTTGAAATTAAGATACCCTTCTGAGTAGAAAAATCGGTCTGCGACTGTTTCTTACACTGTCGCAGACTTTCAGGAATTATGGTGCCAATCAGGAAAATGTCATTTTTGACATTACGTTACCCTACTGGGTCGAAAAAAATCGGTCTGAGACTGTTTCTGACACTGCCGAAGACTTTCAGGAATTATGGTGCCAATCGGGAAAATGTCATTTTTTATGCTTAGGGACCCTCGCGGCTCGAAAAAAAATCAGTCTGCGAATGTTTCTGACACTGTCGCAGACTTTCAGGAATTTTGGTGCCAATCGGAAAAGTCTAGGGATCCTACAGGATCGTAAAATATGGTCTGCAACTCTTTCTGACACTCTCGGAGACTTTCAGATATTTTGGTGCCAATCGAGAAAAGATTCCTTTTGAAGAGATATTGCTACGGTCTGCGACTGTTTCAGAGACTGTCGCAGACTTTCAAACTTTCCTACTGCTCCTGCTGCTTTCCATAAGAATTTATCTTCGAATTTGAGGTAAAATAGTGTCGTCGTTTTTAGGCTGCCGAATTTAAATAAAATCGTCCTGGAAGTAAAACTTGGCTATATCTTCGAATGCGATGTAAAATAGTGTCGTCATTTTTAAAGCCGATTTATAGAACGAAGTTGTTAATAGTTACGTCGTCGAGTAGATGATCGAAGTTGATAATAAAAACGCCACCGAACTTAAATAATAAAATCGTCGTTGTTTTGACCGAAGTTGTTAGTCGAAGATGTTATAATAGCGTCGTCTACTTTTTCATACGACGAAGATATTATTGTAGAGATGCTGAAAATAATTACGTCATTTTTTGTCGACCGTGTTTTTATGTCCTGACGAAGTTGTTTTAAATAGTTTCGTCAACTCTGAATAAAAACACCGTCGATGTTGATAAAAACGACAAAGATATTTTTCCTATGTATTATATAGGGAAAATAATAACACCGGCGGGGGTGTACTGCGGCTTTCCATAATATACTACCACTTGCAAAACTGATAAAAGTTTCACATATTCAGAATGCGGTAAAAAGTGACGTTACAATGTTTATTTCAGTAGTTTAAACTGTCACTATACTGATCATCTTCTAATCACAGCGAGGCAGTTTTTTCAGTTACATGTAAATGTTCAATTGTAACTGGAAGGTGCTTGTCTGGACAGGGATCTCGTTATGTGCGAAGAGTAAAAATTTCTACCAGTGTTAGGTTAAAAACACACTTCTTTGTGCATTGTTCAATTCGGCAGTCAACTCTTACAGTTTAACCTTGTAGAATCTTAAATCTTTTCTTAAAATTTACATGCTCAGAACAAAAATATGAAATAAACCATCTGAAACTTTTCTAAGAGCTCTTGGCCTTCATTTTATAAACCTTCAGGTTATTTTGATAGCTGCCCTATCAGAACACACTCCAGAGTAGCTGATCAACTTTGATAGTAGAATTTTTTTGGCAGTAAATTTTGGCAGTGTCAAAATTAAGCTGATGGATTTTGCTTGAACTTCTAAACAATTTCAGGATTTAAATTTTCTCAGATTTTGTTGAAATTTTTCATCTGACTTGACTTGTATTTATGACTGCAACTTTTGTTTTTATGTTTTGAAATAAGTGTAAACTACCAGGGTTTTTTAAGGAGCTGGGAATTTCATTTTGTAGTTTAAGCTGGAACATTCGCTGGTTATTTAAAGATGGCAAAAATCTGCTGAGAAAATGTTGATGCTGTTTAATCAGTTACAGCAATAAAAATAAAGATGACAGTTTGATGGATTAAACAGAACACGTTTGCAGGATGAAGATTGTGTTGCACCCTTACAAGCTGCTAACCTATTAAGGAACTATTTCATTAATTGATTCTGATAAAGACCTTTATATGAGTTTACATTGTTGAAGATGTAATGTCAACAAATCTGTGCCTATGAGTTTAATTCTTTATCTTATACAAGTGAGCTAGCTCTTGTTTTAATTTCAACATGTGGGATGGAGAAACAGTGGAATTTGTGTCTCGACAGATTCACAAACCGAAGATCACTGTGCATGAGGTAAGCAATTAAGAGAATGTTTTAAATGGTGATTTTTGTTTCTCAGGCTGTTTCTAGTTCACCTGAGCACTAGTCCAAGTATACTTTCTGCTTCAGGATATTGATATATACTTCTGATTGGCAATATCCTTCACACAATAATAAACATTCAAATGAAAAAGGGTGCCCGAACGCCTCTTAATTGAGACTAACCTGAGCACAAGCTCAAAATGAGCTTTATTGATAATCTGATGTCTGGCCTTGTAAGTCCATCCTTCCCTGTCTGTCATTAACATTTTCTGATTAATGACTTCTCCTAAACAATTATTGGTAGATCACATTTTCAAGGAATGAAAAAAATGTTTCTGCCCAGCTTTCAAGTAAATCATTAAGTCAGTAGATTTTAATCAAAGTTTACAAAAACCTGATGGATTGATTGTCTTTGAATCCGCATTAAAGTTCTTGCAAAACTGGTCACGTGCCACACACAATTTTGTACTGTGTATTCTTATTTTTGCAAACCCAGCCACATTTTGTTAGTCCACTCTAGAGATTAAAAGTCTAAAAAGATAGATAAAAAATACTGTTCGTATAAGTATAACCAGAAAAATCAATATTCAAGAATAAGTAATCAAAGCAAAACAGCCACGGCTCTCTACATCCAAAATATTAAATTACATAAAATGGAAACATTTAAAAGACAAACAATATGCCTTTTTTGCCCTTGGAGGAATGTTTCTATTTCTTTGATGAATATTAATACATTTTTTATAAAACACTGAGTCAAGTATTTAGATACTTATTAGGCACTTAATGCCACTTGTAATTCAAGGGGAATACAACTTTCATGTATTGCATATTTTCCTTTTATTTTGTAATTTTAGAGCAGAGTAATATTTCTCCTTCAGTCTTTAATTTCAGGCCCCCACTCGCTTTTGTGTGGTATTGCAATTTTTATTTGCCGGATTTCAGTGAACATGGACTTCAGTCAGGGCAACTGGTTCTGAAATGTAATATCAAACCTCACCTTGACTGGCTGTTACTATTTTCTTTATTTAATATTATGTGTCATGACTTCATCCATGAAAAGCTGCAGATAAATATTTACAGATACTGATAGTAAATTAAGTATAACTTACAGATAAGAGTATTGGTCCACAGCCGAAACTTGTAATAGAGAACTTGATATTAACTGATGTGTGCAAAATGTTGCTGAAACCTTCAAATGGCTGATCCTTGGTAAAGCCACCATTTCTAGTATTCAACATTGCTTGAACGACAAATGCATGAGTTCTTGGGTAATTTTTTACCATAACTCTTTTACCCATGACAGTAAACTGTGGTTCCTAAGGTGGCCTAAAATTCCCTTGCTTTGTGTTTCATCAACTCACTCAGGCCTGCTTAACATCCAATTGTCATGCAACCCTACCAAATTAGTTTAGAAAGGACAATTCCAGGAAACATCTGCTGGCTGAAGTTTTCATGCAGAGCCCCTAGGAATTCCTGCCAGAATTATAAGTGTTGTACTTTGTCTTGACCGCAGTATTCATGTCCTCTAAATGCATCCCATACCAGAAGCCATCTATGCCAATTATCAAAACTATATAATTTACCAAACTAGAACTTTATGCTTTCTTCATTATCCCTTGACATTTTACCAGTCTCACACATGTAGGCTTGAACACCACTAGAGAGGTGGCCTTCTCCCAGGTAAATGAGCAAGTTGTTGAGTAAGCAGCAAGTGTTACAGTCAACTTCTCTTTTTTTGTGTCCTTTTGAATTCACAGAAACTTCACTAGCTTCCTTAGTTATGTGGACAGCATGAGATATGTCAATCTCCTGAATATAATTTGTTGTAGCACTATTTAAAAAATTGTATCAGCCACATGAAGATTTACCTCTAACATTCAGTATTCATTACGTTTTTTTTCTGTGTGTCTGCATTTTTAGTCCAATCCAGCCTCCAGTTTTTCTAACTTTGGGATATTTTGTTATCTTTCCTTATCTTGACACTATTCTTGTACTTGCTGACTTTGTACATTATAAGTGTAGCAACTGTGGTAACTTTTAACTTGAAAGTGTTTATAATGATGTTTTCTGCCTTAGTTAAAGTATATTTTAGTGTAATTCACGCAACAGCAATTTAATTATGTTAAAATTTTAACTGTTATAAATGTTAAAATTGGTATAACATTTTTTTTAAGTTTTACCTTGTTTACACTCTTAGATCATACGTTAATGATGAGAGGGTGTTACTTGGGACAAGTAGGGCTAAGCACCACTTAAGAATAGTCTTCCTGTAGAATTACAGTGAATTTGAGATGATTCGTAATCGCATGAGAATTTTGACTTTTTGTCGAGTCTTCGCATCTGTCAAGTCATCGTATGTCTGAATTCTGCTTTGTTTTCATTTTCATTTGACTTCGTGATTATAGCCCATCATGAAATTGGCTTGAGAGACAGGATAAAATCAAATTTAAGCCGGATGTTTTGTTTTTACTTTTATTTACATATAAAAATAGCTATTTACAAACTAACAACTACATGAAAAGAAAAACAAATGTTTTGAAACACAAACGATACAAAGAATAAGCATACATCGATAGCAGTTAGTGCGGTGTGGCGTCGATACTAATGACTACCAAGCACAAAGTCAAAGCTTTTGTGCACAATAATTATATCACTATCTGAAAAATGTCAAAGCGAAATAAACAATAATCAAATTGCAATAATTTGCCGTGTTTGTCACTCGTCAATACTGACAACTATTGAACTGTGATCATTTGAGCAGCACTATTCAAAGGTGTAAAAATTATTGATCGCTTTGGTTACGGGAATTATGTCGGGTCATTGCAACATGATTTATAATGATTTTGATAGGTGGGGATTAGAACAAGTTTTGAGCTGACGCATTTTGCAAGTCAGTGGATTTCGACTCGTTGCATTCAGTTTATATGGAAAACATTAGAAAAAATAATGGGACCAAGTGACAGTTTCGTCTGAGACCCACCTGTTGAGTGATTGCATGTTGACTCATCGCAAAACCACTGTATAGGAGAGTTCAACCTTGAGGAGTGATAGTTGTATATGTATGTTTGGGGTTCTTGGGTTCTAGACTTAGATGGCAATTATCATCCTCGATCCTTTCTAACAGCAGCTGTAGGAAGCCTCAAGGCTACATAGGAAAACTGTACATTAATGTTTCACAATGTTTACAAAGAATGTTAAAACAACATTGAGATCTTCCCAATATCTCCTGTGGATTCTGGCAATTTTCCTATCAATATTTATCCAGTGCTGATCTTCCTTCTGAAAATCTAAAAGTCTGTAACATACACTATTTTTACTGTTTTCAGTCTATTTTGATCCAGTTAGATAAATTTCCATAAAATTTGTTTATAAGCATGGGGAAAGTTTGATGTTTAAGATGCCAGCAGGAGATTCTGGGGGTTTCAGATTTTCAAGACTTTCGAATCAGATTAAGATGATAGGTTTCGAGGTCATTAAAAAAACTCAGTTCTATGTGATCTTTTATTTTGTTAAAGTAACTATTGTATAGGAGGAAGCATTGTGAAAGTGGGCATTATTTTTGGGAAATATTTCTCTTTAAAAAACATGGCTGTCAAAGACAACATTGGTCTTCACAGTTCTGAAGTCAGCATACATTGTTGTTGACATGTAGAATTGCCAAGTTTGATGGTGTAAAAAAGGTTGTCCTCCAGCAGATCAGTGAATCAGTGGAGAAATACTTTTTGCATGGTGTCAATCAAACTGAGTACATATCATACACATGCAAATTTTTATATCACACTTTGCAGCATATAATTGAAATCACCAACATGCTAGATGGAATTTTTCATCGCCATCTTGCCGTTTTGCAGAGGTGTCTTGTTGTAATCACCAGAATGCTTTTTGTAGACACTGTAAACTCATCTGATATTTTCAACCAACTTACTGGAGTTACTGAGGTTATATTGGCCTGAATTAATGGTGAGATGGTTTAGCAGAAGACACAGTCTACAAATATGACGTATTATCCAGGGTGCAGTATTGACAATGCATATGTTTTGAAGCCTTTACACTACTAGAATTGTTCTCAGAATATTTCAATATTAACCCCACTAAGTCCACTGAAGAATAATGTCAGACTGTGAAATAGAATATAAAAAAAATGTAAGTATTAAGTTTGAATAGAAGTGTTTTAAACCTCTCAGTTCTATAAAGTGGTCCTGGAACTTCCCTCTCTTTCGAAAATTCAGGAAATAAAAGAATCAAAATGATAATGGTACACCCTGCTTACAATACAGAATAAACTGCAGAATTGATTTTTGTACTAATGAAGCTTGGTCAGATTGTTTGTTAGATCACTGGAAATAAATTTACTTAATGATCTCGGTAAACAAAAGCAAAATTACTCATCACGTTTAAACACTCGTTTTAGGTAGAGAACCAAGATTTCAGTTTATTTCGTGACACTGGACATTTGAAGATTTATCTTATTGTCATTACAATAAAATCTGTTCCTGGAAGGTATTTATATTTAAGTGGAAAATAGGCATTTAGTTTTTCTAATTGTTTGACACAAAACTTGTCATGTATTTGATCCGAATTGATCTGTTAGCAATTATTTGATTGGCTGAATGTAAAAGGTATGTCAAGAGTCTAACTTTCGATGATATGCCCAACCGATCAGATGATTCATTAAATCAATTCCTGTTAAGATTGTGGGTAAACAGTTGACTCTTCAGATTATATAAGCTATTCCAGTTTTCTTCCAAAAAAATTTGAGTGTGAAAGGCTTAAAACATATGCATGAATTGCCCAAACCTGTGCTGGGTTCAGTCCCATAGTTGGCAAAAGTCGGATAATTTATAATTCATCAAAAGCTGCAGCCGGTTCTTTTCAGGTGATTCTAATTATTTAATTGATATATTTTGAATGCAAAAGTGATGCAAAGTTTGTTGAAATGTTTATTTTTATTTAACAATATAGACATTATATAAATTGATTGCGGTAACAGCAAAAATATTGGTAGATTACATTTTCAGCCAATAGGAAAATATGATATAAAATCATCCAAACGCTTTGTATTGCTTCTTTTTTAAACGTGTATGTTTGTTTTCCTTTTTTGTATTTTTGTTTGTTTGTTTTATTCTGATTATAAATCATAAATTTTAATAAATTCAAGCAGTTTCAAATGAACTTTCATTGTCTTAGTAGTTGTCTGGATCGGTGTTGCTTGCAGTGTTGATGGCCTTGTCATTGCTGACTGCACTGATAAACTCCTCCACTGCCCTTTCCACAGCGATGTGACTGTGCCAAATTGCTCCTTCACTTCTACAATCATGGCAGCAACAGCTTTCCCATTCCTTTTCAGTTATAGCCTTGATAGCTTCCGATAGAAGTTATAGAACATCTTTGTATTTGTAAGTGGCATTCACAGCGGCTATTCCTCCTTTCACCTGTGTCTGTGCTTTCAACAGTACTCAAAGAAGAAAAATAAAGAGCATATTTACTACCGCTTACAAAACTGATTAGAGTTTGATGTATTCGGAACATGGTAAAAAGTGACGTTATGATGTTTATTTCAGTAGCTTGAACTGTCACTTTACTGATCATCCAATCACAGTGATGCAATTTTCTCAGGTATACCTGTCAATAAAACTGCGTTAATTATGTCATGCCATGTATATAAATAGAAGAGTTGGTGATAATTTAAATATGTTGTGCAATTCCGTTATATAATAGAATATAATTCCAAGCAATTGTTATTATTGTTTATACTTTAGATGCAGGAACTTCCAAACTTCCAAAATGTCAACATAAGGTTGAACATAATATCCTGGTCCATCCTCATAGATTTGGTGTATCAGCACTTTGATTTCTGCAGGCTACAATGATGCCTAGGTACACTTGGTGAAAAATATCTTGACTGTTTTTCATCACATAAGAAATACTATGAAAACCATAAATTGTTACTACAGGACAAATAAAATGCCAGAGTAAACATTTGCCGTCAAAACAAAGATTTTATGTCTGAGAGAGCCATGTCATTTTCCTTGTATAGAAAAGATTATTTACAGAATATTTTCTTGGCATTATCTTAGATAAAGCCGACTGCCAACACTATTATCTCGCTATACAAGAACTACTATACTTAATCGAATTATTTGTTAGAACACACTGTCTTGACAACTTATAATGATGAAGCATCAGCGTTGTTCTTTTTGTTGTTGTTTTTTCACTCTCAGTATTTTGCACTGTTAGTACAAGAAGGAACTGTAATGCAAATTTTCTGACCAGCATTTTCTGTCTTTAAAAGGAAGTCGTTCTGTATGTAGACCTTTGTGACATCAGTCTTGACTCACTATTGATTAGAAATTGAAATACATTAAAGAAGAAATTTTAAAATATTATTTTACTATCACATTATTGTCAAACATTAAAACAGGCCAATTTATAGATAACATTAATTGATTTTTTAAACAGATGAGAAATTTACTTCAGTGTGACATACTTAATCTAATGATTTGAAATGGTCACCTTTGTAAAGCTTAAAGATTTTATTTTGGGGAGAAGTTAGAACTTATCATTGATTACACATGCTGAATAAATTAAATACTGGCACTTTAATTTGGTCAGTTATCAAGAGCAGATATGCTTAAATAAACTGTAGTGTTTAGAGTTTGACTCTGTTGACATACTGGTTTTAAGTTGTTTTATGAGCTGTTTGAAAATAAGAAAAAGAAAGAAATGAATGATTTGATTCCAGAAATTGTGATTTCATGCCATGAGGTAAGAAAATCAAAGTGTGACTTTTCATAGCTGTGTGGCATTGATTAATGATGCAAAAGAAAGTAGGGTTTCTAGATAGAAAATTAATTATGTCATGCCATGTATATAAATAGAAGAGTTGGTGAAAGTTTGTAAATATAGGCTATTACATACCACGAACATTTATTACTTCATGGAAATTTCTTGGTAAAAATTTAATTACATCATGCCATAAAATAAATGGGAATTATATGATTTAATTATTTAAACATTTATTCCATTGCATGAATGGAAGTTTCCTGTCAACATCATGTCATTACTTGATATGTAGCTTTTGAAACAGAAATGCCATTATACATAAATTAAAGTTTTGAAATGGAAAATGTATCACTTTATGCCATTAAATAAATGGTTAACTTATTATTAGGAATACAGCTTTTACATTAATTGAAGTTTCTTAGTGGAAAATGTTTTACTATATGCCATCAATTATATGACAGTCTCTTGGTTGTGTGGTATTTACATAGCTGGAAGTTTCTAGCTTGTAAATTTATTACTTTTTGCTATATAGATGAAATTCTTTGCAGTATTTTTTTCTGTCATATTACTGTGATCAACCTTTATCTGTTTTTTCTCAATCATTTGTTGTCAATGCTTTAGCTTCAGAAAACTTAAGAGATCACATTTTTATCCAGCCTTCATGAAACTTGCTCAGAATGTTTGTCTTGTTAAGTTTTCATATGAGTTCAAATTGGATCTTGTGGGTTAAAAAATTAGGTCATGTACCTAAATCAATAGAAAACCTTGTAAACATCATAGAGGCAACATTTTTATGCCTCTGAAGGGAAACATATAGTAATTAAATTGTCCGACTGTCAGGCACTCCGTCCATCCATCCCCATTTTATCCGCAGCATAACTCTAAAAGTATACAAGACATTGACTCCAAACTTAGAATAATTAGCTTGATGGCAATGAGGAGAAGTGCAAAACCATTACTCTAGCCATGCTAATTCTTGAGTTAGCTCCCCTTTTCAGTTTTCCTTGGCTGGCCATTTTCTCACAATGTATACATGGGATTGGGTTCAAACTTGGAATATAGGTTGTTGGTGATGAGGCAGAGTGCATTACACAAGAACCATAACTCCAGCTCACTTACATTTTGAATAATCTCCCTTTGTCATTTTTGCATAACTCAAAAGGTATTGGAGGTATTAACTTGAAACCTCATGGATAAATATGTCTTATTGACTGGAAGTACATTGCCTAAGAACCATAACTCTCTTTTGCATAATTTAGAATAATGGCCCTTTGAAATTTTCATACTTAATTTTTGTGCGGGGCATAACTCAAAAAGCATTGGAGGTGTCAGCTTGAAGCTTCATAGATAAATAGATCTTATTGACTGGAAGTGTAGTGCCTAAGAACTATAACTCTCTTTTGCATAATTTGGAATTATTGTCCTTTGAAATTTTCATACTTCATTTTTTGTCCGGGGCATAACTCAAAAAGTATTGGAGGTATCTACTTGCATGAAACTTCATAGATAAATAGATCTCATTGAGGAGAAGTGCAGTGCCTAGGAACCATAACATTCTTTTGCTAAATTTGGGAATTATTGCCCTTTGAAATTTTTCATACTTGATTTTTGTCTGGGGGCATAACTCAAAAGGTATTGGAGGAATGAGCTTGAAACTTCATAGTTGGATAGATCTCATTGAGGAGAAGTGCACTGCCTAAGAACCATAACTCTCTTTTGCATAATTTTGGAGCTGTCAGGTTTTGTTTGTCTGGATCATAACTAAAAAAACTTTTGAAGGTATCAACTTGAAACTTCATAGATAAATAGATCTCATTGAGGAGAAGTGCTGCGAGTGCCCAAGAACCTTAACTCTTTTTATTGCATAATTTTGGAATTATTGCCCGTTTTAATTTTTCATACTTTATTTTAGTCAGGGGCATAAAGCAACATGTTCCCATATATCAATACACTACTGAAAAAGTGGCATGATTGTGCGGAGTATTGGTGCCAGTACAGTGGCAGTTCTAGTTTTCACAGACTGCAAATTTTCTTTTGCACAAATGATCAAGGTAACATCAAGTTATAAGCTACCATGACTGTGACCATTGCCTTGTTTCAGGGGCATTCATGTCTGTGACACATTTCTTGTTTAGATTTGCTTAGAATATTTACCCAGATGATCCCTTGGAGGAGCAAATTTGGTTCATATTGGGTTGAAAACTAGGTTCACCAGTATAGATCAGACAGTGACCTAATTTGTGAACACTCAATGGGTTACATGTTTTGGTTTTAAAGTCTAATGAAAGTTGGTCAGAATGTTTTTCTGGATAATTTATGTACATGAAAAAAGTGAGTCAACAGCCCAAATCAAGTGACCCTTGTGGTGGGACCAAAGTTGACCCCAGAACCATGATTTATATAAATTTGGTAGAGGTCCAATAGATAATTTTATATCAGTCAAATATCTTAAAGCCCTAGGCCTTGCTGTTTCTGACAAGAAGGTTTTTTTAAAAACTTTTTCCCTAATAACTCTATGTAAAATTAAGTGTCCCTTGGGGTGGGGCCAATGTTGATCCAGGGGCCATGATTTTTCTAAACCTGGTAGACAATCACACACTCCAAAAGTCTTAACTCTTATGGTCTTATGGCCTTATGGTTTCTGACAAGAATTTTTTATGGTTTTTTTATGTTTTTCCCATATAAGTCTATGTAGAGTCTAGTGACCCCTGCAGTGGTGCCAAATTTGCCCCCAGAGCCATGATTTATACAACTTTGGTAGAGGTCCACTAGATGATGTTATCAACCAAATATCTAAGCTCTAGGCCTTGTGGATTCCTACAAGATTTTTAAAGTTTTTCCTTTTAGTTGCCATGGCAACCAGAGTTCTGCAGGGAATTCCATTTGTTTATGTAACTTGAAAAAGGACCATACAAACATCATTTCTGTAAAGTTTAATTGCAATTGACCTAGTGGTATAGGTGGAGAGGTTTAAAATCAGTTGTCAGACAGACAAAATATCATCCTATAAGCTAAAAATTAAGAGGAGGTATTGCATACTCAGAACCTTTAAGTGTACAAAAGAGTTAAGTTCATATACAATTAGCTCATTAGTTTTCTTGAAGTAGGCTACTCAGACATAGACTTATCTGACCTGACCTGGTGAAGTGATGATTGCAAGTGATTAATCAGATATGATATATTGGATATATGGTCATTAGGTAATGATAGTGGATGAGTCTAATAGTGTCCTAGGAAAAAATCCAGCTTTCTAATGAACCTTGCTGTTTAGAGCAGTGGTACTCATGAGAGTAATGAAGGGCCATCAGGGCCATTGAGTCCTTATCAAGTGAATTGAAATTTTGTTCTTTTCTAAATAAAAAAGTACTGTAAATACATTTTTTTGAACAACTGAAAATGGACTTTACTTATCAACAATAGATCTAGTGAACATATTTAGATTTGGTGTGATTTTGATTGTAAATGCTTTAATAAGTTTAATTGTTGATAACAAACTTCACAGTAATAACTTTACAGTAATTCAATATTATATATTAACCTAGATTCTTCCAGCTGGAAATAAATGCATATTGAAGCAATTAAAATTTTTGCTTTAAGAATTAATATGTCTTAACTCAGTTTATAAAACACTTAAAAAACGTAATAATTATTAAGTGCAAAAGTTTCAAATCGAGTAAAGAGGTACCACATGTTAAATGCCTTTTAGAGTTCTGAATTATCAAAATGAGTTCAGTACTAAGTTATCTTAGAGATTCAAAGTGAGGTAGAGAGATAAGGTAAGATGAAAAGTGCCAAAGTTAATCCTTATCCCACTTCAGTTCTGAAACTTGACTTGACTGTCATTCATTATGATTATTGTTATGTGTATTGATTGAAAACTGGCTATCATGATCATGTGCAAGTCATGACCTAACTGTACAGAAGTGGAGGTTAATATTATGGTCTTGATATTGTTGGTACCGGTTGACCATATGACTGATGCCCCTTGCAGAGGTTAGTTATTTTAGATTGGGGGATAGTGCAAGATACAGAAAGCATCCCATTCCAGAGACATCCCTGGTTCTTATCCATGCTTAGTGTATAGCACTTAGGGAATAATCTAGAACCCCAAAAAGGGCATGATGCTGCAAAATTAGGGCAGGGTGCGAAGGTGTAGGGGCAGAACATTATTGCGCACGTTCCGACTTGAAAGTATTGTTATGTCTGCGTATTTTCAGGTACTAGTATAGGTTTTGTGCTGTATTTAACAAAAAGAAAGAGATTATTCAATAACTTTTATATTTCATATGATATGAAATGTTTAATTTCATTATTTAGTGAGAATGCACAGGCACTGAAGATCTGCAAAAAAATAATTACTGTTCCTGTAGCTTTAAACACACATTCAATTCTCAGAGAATAGGAAACTTTTCCAATGAAAAACTGGCACTAACAATAAAATAATGACCACTAATCAAAATCAATTAATTGAATGTTGTACGTTTGTCATATAAAAATTCTCCAAAACATCGTCTTCTTTTAATATTAAAATGCGATGGGGTCGCGGAAATATATGACAAACGGAATTTATCCGAGATTTTCACTCGCTGCTTCATGTTTAATGATCTAAATATTTGCTGAAATTGGTTTCCTTCAAATTGCTAGATCTATCTGACTTTTCTTACAAATAAATTCGAGAACTTAAACAAAATCAGGAAGTTTTTGGCGACAATTTTGCCCAGGTCACCCGCTCTTAAGAGTCCTGCTCAGGTCATGAAGGATTCCATTTTTTTGTTCATTCTGGGGCCAGATCTGCCATTTTACATTTTTTGACGGTACGTTTGTTAGCAGTGAAAAGGTGATCAGAAATTTTCATATTTCTAACTTAAACGTATAAACTGATTATTTTTTCATTTCTCTTGATTTACTCGTAACAGCATTTAGAGTTTTAATGATCATGGGCGGAACTGACAACTTACTGAAGATGTTCTAACACCTGTCCCATTTAATCTTCACCATAATTTTAGGTATCGCAATTTGCTTAATCCCTGTACACCACAAGGTGTTTATTGGTTGACTGGTGTCAACTAAATAAACAAACAATCAAGCGAAGCACATGATTAGGCGTGTGCAGATCAATCATATATCAACCAATTTAACAAATTAAAAAAGCAGTGGGCGGGACATAATTAAACTAGGCCAATGCAAAAGGCGAATGGGCGGTCCTTAAAAGGCATAAGGGCGCTGGAGGAGGGGCAGCGTGGTGTTCAACATTGGGCAAAGGGGCGCCGGCAAAAAGGGGCGTGGCACCGCGCCCCGCTAACACGCTCTAGATTATTCCCTAGCACTGATACATGGGGCCTTGGTTAAATGTCTTGTCTGAAAGACACTAATCAGTGTCAGTGGAGGAGTGGTGGATTGAACATGATTATGTTGTGTCAGTTTTGGTCAAGAAGCTTAAAAAGTTAGGGTGTCCTGCAAAATAAACATTTAGTGTACCATACCTGCCATAATTTTTCTGGCCATTTCCGGGATTTTGATATCGAATTTCCGGGATTTAAGCCGATTTTCCGGGATATACAACTATTCATATACTTTCAATGCCCTACCGTTGGCAGTACACAAAATTGGTCGGGATTCCGTTTTTGGCTGGAAAAGCCGTGAATGTCTTTCAAATACACATCAGTACCATCAGTTTCATACCTTTTATTTTAGTTGCAAGAGCATAGTAATTGTCAGGCTTGCAGAAATGTTCAAGCTCAATCGGTCCAACCACCCGACGATTACTCCCCCACCCCTCTCAACCACTTCAGAAAAAAAAATGTTCGCTCGTATTGACGAGTGGAGAAGGTAGGAGGAAGAGTATAATATTCTAATCGATCATCCTGCAGAACGAGTGCAAAAACCGCAAGAAATATACCGATGGATGTGTATATCATAACATTACAGTTTACCGACAGTAAATTCTGCATGTAATACGCTGTCAAAACGAAACCGGAAGCATGAGTAAGGGGGAGCACTGCGCCTTTTTTAATTCAGTAAACCACACAATACCGTTGATCTTTTTTCTCCTAGGTCTCCAGGACTGGTGGTGGTGATGCAGGACGAGTAGAAATTTTTGTCACAATTACTAATTGTGTAAAATAAAAAAGAAATAACTGTGTACCATTAATTAATTATCATCATAAACTCAAATTCAAGTTGAATCACGGGCATTCGATGACAGCGTCGTCTATGCTTCGTATTACAAGTATCGGCGCGATTTGATCGAACATTACAATATTCACCACGAGTTTTATGCGTGTTTGCATTAAATATAATTTTAAGTAGCATCTCTAGTAACACCAATTACCGCGGCGACAGTCTTTGAAAGGGGCAGATATCTTACAAAATTAATTAATGCACTGCAAGTCAATAAATCGATAGCCGATAGCGGTCATTTGTTAATTGTTTATCGATGACACACGGTGTATTCACTGAATCGGAACATATTATCATAACGAATAATTAAAGAATTAGCGGCGTGTCAAAAATTTGACTGGCCTGATCAAAGGCATGCACGTTTTTCATGTTTTCCGGGACATCGGGTGTCTTTCTGGGACTCCGAGACGGGCCCTCGATCTCCGGGACATTCCCGGATGAGCCGGGATGTATGGCAGGTATGAGTGTACTATAGCTGAAAAGAAATCCACAATTTTAGGTGCATCACTAATGTCCCATGGTTTTTTTTTGAATGGGCTGAATTTTAATGGTATCTGATTGAAAACTGCAAAATGCTGCTTGAATTAGCTTTTTATTGCAAAACTAGTTGACTGTGAACTTTAGGCCATCAAGTCATTCCATAGTTTGTGTACTTTGATGGATAGATGTGACAGCTCTTTTTAATCTGTCATATCTGAACCCAGTCAGTGCCATGTAGTCTGAACTTAAATTTGAAAGCCGCTATCCAAATGCAGAATAATTCCAGATCTGAGAGAACAAATTTTGGAGATTCTTGAGTGTTTGAAGATCTCGATTCCTATTTATGAAACTGTTCAGTTTATTTCTTCAAGTTGATGGCGAATAGTTATCATACCTTTACTTTCATACTATTTTCAGTAAAATTTAATTTTTATATTTCTGTTATAATGATAAACAGGTTTTTTGTGTTGTTGTTGTTTTTTCTCATAAGTTTTATAAGAAGGTAAAAAACATTAACATGACGTGTTATTGATGAATAATGATCATCCTTTGATACCTGATTACTCAGTGAAATTTTAGCTTTAATACGTCATCTGCATTTTTTCTAATTAAAAAGTATTACTAATTTTTTTTTCGTAATTATCAAGACAGTTTTTTCGGTAGAGCATATGAAACATTAAATCTGATTGGTTGATGAGCTCATAATTATGTGCTCTAAGTTATTTTAATTACTTGTTGAATCAAAGAAGAGACCAGTCTGAGATATAACCTTGACTTTTATTGATTTTTAAATCTGATGAAGCACAGAGAATAGGAGCCACCATATTGATTTCCAGAAACTGTTTTCAGTGGCAACATTTTAGTATTTTCAGTTGCAAGAATCTCGTAACATTACATTGTTTAACTGTTTATCTGTAGCAGAGAAAAACTTAACAAACTTTCCAAAACAGGTGTGAATGGTGTCTGTTTTTTATGAGAAGCTCGTAGTTAACTGGGTGTGGAGTTTGCCGGTAAAAATGAAGAAAATGTTTCGTAATTCTGCATTTAATTCTAAAGTGTATGTGTTATGCAGAATTCTTGGAACTGGTATTTTGTAAGACAAGCGAATGATTGTGTGCATTATATTTGACAATCCTTCTTTAATACTGTGAACAATCAAACACTTTATGGTTGGATGATTAAGATGCCTGACTTGTTAACTACTTCATCCTCTCTTCTGTTTGAGAGTTGGTTTAATCAGTTGGTTTAATGAGCCCTAATTAGTTGGCTGAATCAGATATTGAAACTGTTTGAGTTAATCATAGAGAACAAATAAGTACGCCATAAATTTTGCAGGATGGAACTAGTAGCTCAGTGTATTTGTATGTTAGAGTTACTGTTATTTATTGTTATCAGTTACCCTCACACCCACCCCTAACCCCCAACCCTCACCGCAGCCAAACAGGGGGATGTCACAGTGATATGGTAATAGTCTCTGTCCATCCATGTGTCTATCCAAATTTTTATTCAGTGAATATATGACAACTAATTATTATGTCCCTGTAGGTCACCTTGATTATTTTATATTGTTTGAGATACAAAAAGTGCTAGATACAGAAACAATTCAAGTTCTAAAGACAATAATTTCCAAGATATTTTGAATATTCACAAGTTAATAAATCATGAAATAGTGTTAGTTAGAGATATCTGGATCAAATCTGTGATTTTAAAGCCACTTTAGTCACTGGATTTATTTTCTTTAATGTCAGTAAATAACAGTAACTCATGCATAAGGGCACTTAGCTTCCTGTGATTTCTTGTGAAAATCTCTAGACATTATTTGCAGCGGAGAGAATAAATTCATTGTTGAATCTATTTAGGAGTAGAAAATATCATAACTGAAATACTTTATTACCTAGTGGATAGATTACTGTGACACCTTTCTCACTGTATTTTGACTATCTGACATTCAGTAAATAGTATTTAGCCTCAACGATAAGGTATAGAAAGTAATAGTAATGCAAATGCTGAAATTTATTAATGAACAGTTTCTTCTGAAATACGTACTGTCTCTGTAGCCTTGTGGTTAAGGCATTCACTTATGGAGTGGGAGGTTGAATGTTTGTGTCTTGTCAAGGGCGAAATTCTGACTTGGCTGGTTTGTGAGTTATCAGCTAATTAAAGAATGGTTCCCAATTGTGTGTCTGCCTGGTGTCTGGCATCTAGGTAGAGTTAAGCCGTTCTTGTCATTGCACTTGTGAGTTTTAGTAAAAGTGAAAATATGTAATATCGAATAAGTATTAAAAAAGTATTTTTTTTTTGCAAATCCCAGAAAAATAACTCATTTATTAACTATGGTGAATAGTAAAAGTAGTTTTCAACACAAACCACACTTATATTGCCTCCTTTTCTCGACCAGGTTTCTTCTCAAAATGTAAAGATGCAAGAAAATCCTTTCAATTAATAGCTTCACAAACTCTCATAAATTACTAAGAAAAATAACGCAAACATGTTTCATGATTAATGTGTTGTTAATGGAAGGATGTAATGTTCTGAGAAAATGTTTGTTAACAAGCTGAAATCTCTTTAGTTCTGCTTAATGCAAGGTTATCCAAGCTTTGCCCACACCTGCTTGATTAAAAAGGTGGTTTAAATGCAATTTTTATGCATTTCGTTTATAATATCCCTCTTGGCTTCTTTTATGAGTTTGTCAGATAATTATGCAAGAGTTACAGCCCTTACCATTAATTGGTACCAACATTGTTGCTGTATCTGTAGAATTTTGTATATAAGTAACTATTTAAACATTCATACAGGTAAAGTATGAAAATTTGTAAAGAAATCGATAGTACTAATTAATTTAACATATGATAATGTAAATTACAGAAATTGGGGTTTAAATCTTTTAAGCAGGAAAGTTTTGAGAAAACCCTGTCTCAGAATTTATGTGTATAACTTACAAGCAGTTTTCTTGATAGAATTTAAGTTGTAATCTAAGTAAGAATAAGTAAAATGTCATGTAAGCATAGCAAATTTCAGACCATTAAATATTGGAGAAAGGTAACCAGCTCATTTGACATTTAGTGAGGCTGGCAAGAAAAATTCAATGTAATCAGTTTATTTGAAAGAGAAAAGGTAACTGGTTTGCTTGACAGTAAATGAAAGGTAAGAGAAAAAAAGAACTTTGCTTGACATGTAGTGAGAGGTCAGAGAAAGGTAAGGATTTTGCCTGACAGCCTGAGTGAAAGGTCATTAAAAAGGTAAGAACTTTGCTTGACAGGTAGTGAGAGGTCAGAGAAAGGTAAAGAATTTGCCTGACAGCCTGAGTGAAAGGTCATCAAAAGGTAAGAACTTTGCTTGACAGGTAGTAAGAGGTCAGAGAAAGGTAAGGTTTTTGCCTGACAGCCTGAGTGAAAGGTCATTAAAAAGTAAGAACTTTGCTTGACAGGTAGTGAGAGGTCAGAGAAAGGTAAGGATTTTGCCAGACAGCCAGAGTGAAAGGTCATCAAAAGGTAAGAACTTTGCTTGACAGGTAGTGAGAGGTCAGAGAAAGGTAAGGATTTTGCCTGACAGCCTGAGTGAAAGGTCATTAAAAGGTTAGAACTTTGCTTGACAGGTAGTGAGAGTTCAGAGAAAGGTAAGGAATTTGCTGGACAGCCTGAGTGAAAGGTCAGTAAAAGGTAATCAGTTTGCTTAACAGTCATGAAAAGGTTTGAAATAATTAAACCTTTCCTTTTTACAGCCAGTAAAATTTCAGAAAAAAAATTTTGCTTGAAAGGATGTGAAAAGTCTCAGAGTATAGAATGGATGGTTTGTACAGTTAAGTTAGACTATTCAGATCACTTCTGTTATTTCAAAGTCAGGCCGTAATCAGCAGTTTCATAAGAAGTCTGAAGACAAAATCATTAAGACCAGTAACTCACAGTTCTTGACTTGTGTTATTAGTGGAATTTTATTGTAGTTTGCATAAAATCAAGTGAAAAAGTCTGTAACAGTAGTTGTTTTTTTTTATTCCAGATAATTAATGGCCAGAAAAAAAGTTAGTAGTTTACCTGACAGCAAGTGTAAGACTTCTGACTGTAAAGTCAACAGGTTGTCAGTTGTGCTTTAAACAAGTTTTTATTAAGATTTCAGGATTCTTGTTGTTTATTTTCAGGAATGTGTGGTGAATGAAGTGGATGTTGGACAGCCATGTTTGGCGTGTGAAGAAAAATGTTCGGGCTTCAAACAGCATGAATGGAGGTAATGTTTTAAAACCTCTTCAAAGTTTCAATGGACATTTCTTTCACACATCTTTTGTAGTTCAGTTTAAACTTATTTATTTTACATCGATTGTGAAGCAAGGTCTTGTAACTTATATTAATACCTCTTGATGACTGCTTCCTGGTTTCAAACCAGGACTAGTGCTGAAAGTATAGAATGTCACTTGAGACTTTCACCCTTGGTGTAATTCAAACAAGCAACCTTTAGTTTGGGAGTCAGGTGCTCTAACCCCTAGACCACTGCTTCTCCTCTTTTGTAATATTATTATACCCCCAGAAAGAATATATAGGAAGCTATATTGGATTCACATGCCTTGTTTGGTCGGTCATTCCATCTGTCAGGCCATTAGTAGACAAAATTTGTCCAGGCTGTTTCTCAGCAACTTTTCTCAGATTTTAATGATTTTGTTCAAGAATCATAAGTACCAAGTCTAGTTGTGCATATTGTTGCCACATCCCACTCCGATGATTTTTCACTGAGTTATGGCCTTTCGATATTTTTTTACACATCAAATAGTCACTTAATATAAATTGTGTCCCTTGAATTGTGTTGCATTAATTAAGAACTGACATTAATTTGTTGTCCACATATGTTTTGAAGTGGTCGTATGTGTATGATTCAGAAATATTATTTTATAACATGTAACAATAGAAGAGAAAAAAGCGAATAACTATGCTTAAATAATGCACTCTTATAACAAATTGAATGTAACAAGAAATATTTTGTAAATTTCAATAACAATGAAGTTTAATACTAATTGTTAATTCTCTTTCTCTGTAATATTTAGTTATCTGTTTCTAGGAGTACTTGCTCCGTGTGCAGATGTCCCAGAGAACTGCATGACATTTACAATGAAAACTTTGTCAATGTACGAGACCGACTCGGCTGGCACAGAGAAGATGACCCTCAGTCACAGACAACAAAAGAACAGACATTACGAGAGGGTTATTCTTGGGTACCAGCAGGACTTAGCAGTGAAGAGGTTGGTAAACTGTTATACTGAGACAATTTCATTTTAAGCTCCACTTTTCAAAAAAAAAGTGGAGCTCTTGTCATGACTCTCTCGTCGGCATTGGTGTTGGTTAACCTTTTCGTTAAGGTCTCTTTTCTCAGAAACTATCAAAGCTATTGACTTCAAATTTAGAGTACATGTTCACTATCAGAATGTGACATGTTTCTTAAGGGTAGATAACCCTCAAAAATTTATTTTTGCAAAGTTACACCCCTTTTGGCACTTAGAATTGCTTGGTTAACCTTTTTTGTTAATGTCCATTTCTCAAAAAGTGTCAAAGATATTCCGTTCAAACTTGGAACACTTGATCACCAGCAAAACCCCTACAAAGATTGTTGGTACCCATGTTCCTGTGGTCAAAATTAGCCCCACTCCAGGGGTCACTTGATTTTGCTTAGACTTATATTATAAGAAAAAGCTTCTTGCAACTAGAACTAAACTATTCTAAACTATTAACTTGCATGGGATGGGTAGGTTCTTCCCCACCACCCTGCGTGGAGCCCCCTTACCCCTCCCGCCATCTGTAACTCTCCCCCCACTAATTTTTAGCTCACCTGAGCACAAAGTGCTCAGGGTGAGCTTTTCTGATCGGTCTTTGTCCGTCGTCCGTCCGTCTGTCCGTCCGTCCGTCGTCAACTTTTCATTCAAACGACATCTCCTCTGAAACCAATGGGGCAAATTTAATGAAACTTGCCTGGGATGTTCCTTGCATGAAGCTCTACCAAGATTGTTCAAATGGTTCTGGTCAATTGCATTTCTGGTTCACTGGAGCTAAAAATAGATTTTATAAGTTGGATCTTTAAAAATCTTCTTCTCCGAAACCACAAGGCCTGAAGCTTTGATATTTGGTATGAAGCATCATCTAGTGGACCTCTACCAAGTTTGTTCAAATTATGTCCCTGGGGACAAAACTGACCCCACCCCAGGGGTCAGTTGATTTTACATAGAGTTATATAGGGAAAACTTGAAAATCTTCTTATCAGAAACCACAAGGCCTAGAGTTAAGATATTTGGTATGTAGCATTGTCTAGTGGACCTCTACCAAGTTTGTTCAAATCCTGGCCTCTGGGTCAAAAATGGCCCCGCCCCGGGGGTCACTTGTTTTACATAGAGTTATATAGGAAAATCTTAAAAAAATCTTCTTGTCAGACACCTTAAGTTATAGAGCTTAGATATTTGGTGTGTAGCATTGTCTAGTGGACCTCTACCAAGTTTGTTCAAATCCTGGCCTCTGGGTCAAAAATGGCCCCGCCCCAGGGGCCACTAGTTTTACATAGAGTTATATAGGAAAATCTTAAAAAAACTTCTTGTCAGAAACCTTAAGTTATAGAGCTTAGATATTTGGTGTGTAGCATTGTCTAGTGGACCTCTACCAAGTTTGTTCAAATCCTGTCCTCTGGGTCAAAAATGACCCCGCCCCAGGGGCCACTAGTATTACATAGAGTTATATAGGAAAATCTTAAAAAATCTTCTTGTCAGAAACCATAAGTTATAGAGCTTAGATATTTGGTGTGTAGCATTGTCTAGTGGACCTCTACCAAGTTTGTTCAAATCCTGTCCTCTGGGTCAAAAATGGCCCCGCCCCGGGGGTCACTTGTTTTACATAGAGTTATATAGGAAAATCTTAAAAAAATCTTCTTGTCAGACACCGTAAGTTATAGAGCTTAGATATTTGGTGTGTAGCATTGTCTAGTGGACCTCTACCAAATTTGTTCAAATCCTGTCCTCTGGGTCAAAAATGGCCCCGCCCCAGGGGCCACTAGTTTTACAAAGAGTTATATAAGAAAATCTTTGAAAATCTTCTTGTCAGAAACCGTAAGTTATAGAGCTTAGATATTTGGTGTGTAGCATTGTCTAGTGGACCTCTACCAAGTTTGTTCAAATCCTGGCCTCTGGGTCAAAAATGGCCCCGCCCCAGGGGCCACTAGTTTTACATAGAGTTATATAGGAAAATCTTAAAAAATCTTCTTGTCAGACACCTTAAGTTATAGAGCTTAGATATTTGGTGTGTAGCATTGTCTAGTGGACCTCTACCAAGTTTGTTCAAATCCTGGCCTCTGGGTCAAAAATGACCCCGCCCCAGGGGCCACTAGTTTTACATAGAGTTATATAGGAAAATCTTAAAAAATCTTCTTGTCAGACACCGTAAGTTATAGAGCTTAGATATTTGGTGTGTAGCATTGTCTAGTGGACCTCTACCAAGTTTGTTCAAATCCTGGCCTCTGGGTCAAAAATGGCCCCGCCCCGGGGGTCACTTGTTTTACATAGAGTTATATAGGAAAATCTTTAAAAAATCTTCTTACCAGAAACCGTAAGTTATAGAGCTTAGATATTTGGTGTGTAGCATTGTCTAGTGGACCTCTACCAAGTTTGTTCAAATCCTGGCCTCTGGGTCAAAAATGGCCCCGCCCCAGGGGCCACTAGTTTTACATAGAGTTATATAGGAAAATCTTAAAAAATCTTCTTGTCAGACACCGTAAGTTATAGAGCTTAGATATTTAGTGTGTAGCATTGTCTAGTGAACCTCTACCAAGTTTGTTCAAATCCTGGCCTCTGGGTCAAAAATGGCCCCGCCCCAGGGGCCACTAGTTTTACATAGAGTTATATAGATAAATCTTTAAAAAATCTTCTTGTCAGAAACCTTAAGTTATAGAGCTTAGATATTTGGTGTGTAGCATTGTCTAGTGGACCTCTACCAAGTTTGTTCAAATCCTGGCCTCTGGGTCAAAAATGACCCCGCCCCAGGGGCCACTAGTTTTACATAGAGTTATATAGGAAAATCTTAAAAAATCTTCTTGTCAGACACCGTAAGTTATAGAGCTTAGATATTTGGTGTGTAGCATTGTCTAGTGGACCTCTACCAAGTTTGTTCAAATCCTGGCCTCTGGGTCAAAAATGGCCCCGCCCCGGGGGTCACTTGTTTTACATAGAGTTATATAGGAAAATCTTTAAAAAATCTTCTTGTCAGACACCGTAAGTTATAGAGCTTAGATATTTGGTGTGTAGCATTGTCTAGTGGACCTCTACCAAGTTTGTTCAAATCCTGGCCTCTGGGTCAAAAACGGCCCCGCCCCAGGGGCCACTAGTTTTTCATAGAGTTATATAAGAAAATCTAAAAAAATCTTCTTGTCAGAAACCATAAGTTATAGAGCTTAGATATTTGGTGTGTAGCATTGTCTAGTGGACCTCTACCAAGTTTGTTAGAAAAATATCCCTGGGGTCACTATTGGCCCCGCCCGAGGGGTCACAAGTTTTAAATAACAGTATAGAAGAAAATCTTGAAAAATCTTCTTGTCTGAAACCACAAGACCTAGAATTTTAAAATTTGGCATGAAGCAAGCTTTATCAAGCTTTTTCAAATTATTGGATTAGGTTAAAGGTCACGGAGGCTAAAAGTAGATTTATCTACTGTACCTCATAGAGCCTTCATTTATAGACCAATATCTTTGATATTCAGTATAGATGTTCCTTGCATGGACCTCTACCCATGGGTAGGGTTTGAGGTCACTGGGTTAAGGTCAAGGTCACCATAGCTTATAATAGATATTTCTACTTTCTGTCATAGAGCCTTTATTTATTGACTGATATTTTACATATTTGGTTTGTAAGCACTTACATATTTTCAATTAAAAAATGAAATACTGCTTAACAGCAAACCTACAGCCAAAGTACTCAGGTGAGCGCTCCAGGGCCATCAAGGCCCTCTTGTTTTCATTATTATTTTATTTGTAATATGCAGGTACTTGATTACAGCCCCCACCCACCCCCACACCAAAAAAAAAAAAGAAAAGAAAATTTATTGCATGAGTACCCCACCCCAAATTTTTCTTCTTACATGACTAGGTACTTTGTCTCCCCCACTCAAATTTTTTTTCATTTGGGCCTCTTGTTTCACTTAGCTTATAATTTATTATTCAGCACTGAGATAAGTGGAGTATGCTGTCTGCCGACAGGTCTTGTTATACCCCACTTTCAAGAAGTGTGGGTATATAGCCTTGCTCATTTGTCAGTCTGTCATTATAACAAGTTGTTTCAATAAGCAAGCATTGTGCATCATGAGAATCAAGACTGCTTGAACACACTGCCACTGAATTTTACAAACTTTGTCATCTAAAGTTTTTGTATAACATGCAGAGCTTTTTGACAAGAAAACTGACTTCTTCCCTTTTCCTTTGTCTGTTGCATCTTAAGAGTATTTATCTCCATAAGTGTAAATCTGAACAAATGACCCTATTTTAAACCATCCACAGGATGTTCATCTGATGTGCTTGATTCATTATCGAATTGTTTTAAATCAGTGATTAAATTCTGCTTATTAGTTTATAGGACAATATGTTACAAAAGACATTGGAACAAATTGAAGTTATGTCTGATAATGCTGAAATTTGAAGGAAAACAGACAAAGATAATTGATTTACTTTGGCGATTGTAAATCCTGCAAGTGGGCCTTCTTGATTAGATGTTTTTTATTGTGATTTGGTCAAGAATTCTGGTCTTTGTCTGATTAGACAGATAATCAGGCTAAATGCCTTAAAGTGCAACAGACATAACCCAATCGAAAAATTGGATTATTAGTGATATCCCTCCACATGAAAAGACAGTGATATGGGAAGGGGATTGGACTTTGAAAATATCTGTAGGACTGGAGTGTTTGACTTCCTGTTATTATCTGTTGCAGGTTTGCCCAAATTTGTCAACTCTGTTAGGCTTGATTGTTAGAAAATATTTGAAATTAAGTCCCTTACAAGATGGAGAGTGGAATTCTGTTTGATAAGAATGGCAGTTTTAAGCTTGAATATACAAAATATATGGAGAGCTGTTCTACTCATCAGCGTCCAGATTTGTGATTGAGGTTTTTGTGCAGTAAAATAATTTTTACTATTTTATAACTTCTTTATTTCTTTAGGGATTTACTTCAAGCTTCAAGTATATGTTCCTTATTATCACCCACATCATATGTGGTAATGTTCATAACTCCCATAGCACCCATATTTCAAGGATTATCTCCCTTTTAAAGTTAGAATTTTCCTTAAACATTGTAATATTTATACCCCCTAAACGAAGTTTGTTGGGGTATATAGGAGTCACCTGGTGGTTGGTTGGACGGGCGGTCGGTCAGGCTGTCTGTTGCAATTTCCTTAGTTTTCCTTGTCACGAGCATAACTTGAAAACTAATGGTAGGAATTCAGTGCAACTTCATACAGTGGTCAAGCACAATAAGAGGAAGAGCATTGTGCAAGATCTATAACTCTGTCTACACAATTTGCAAGGTTATTGCCCTTGGTTGGTTTTCCTTGTCTGGAGCATAACTTGAAAACTAATGGTTGGAATTAAGTTCAACTTTATACAATGGTCAAGCACAATCAGGGGAAATGCAAATGTGCTAAAGAGCCAATACTCCATCTTCAGTATTTGACCAGTTATTGCTCTTTTTTGTATTTCTTCTCCAGAGCATAACTTGAAAAGTAATGGTTGGAATTCAGTGCACCTTCATACAATGGTCAAGCACAATGACAGAAAGTGCAGTGTTCAAGATTCATAACTTCAACTTAAGTATTTGCAGAGTTATTGCCCATTGTTGGTTTCCTTGTCTGGAGCATAACTTGAAAAGTAATGGTTGGAATTCAGTGCAACTTCATACAATGGTCAAGCACAATGACAAGAAGTGCACTATATAAGAACTATAACTCCATCTCCACTTTTTGCACAGTTATTGCCCTTTGTTGGTTTTCCTTGTCTGGAGCATAACTTGAAAAGCAATGGTTGAAATTCAGTGCAACTTCATACAATGGTCAAGCATAATAACAGGAAGTGCAGTGTACAAGAGCCATAACTCTATCTTCAGCATTTGACCAGTTATTGCCTCTTGTTGGTTTTCCTTTTCTGGAGCATAACTTGAAAACTAGTGGTTGGAATTCAATGCAGCTTCATACAATGGTCAACCACAATGACAAGAAATGCAGTGTACAAGAACCTTTAACTATCTTTAATTGCCCACAACCTAACTATTTCAACTCTTTTACAAAGTATTCTGTTACTAATACATTCCTCAGTTCCGAAGCAGTCTTGCGGGGGTATTAATCACATTTAGCTCTAGTTTACTTTTACTTCTTTATTTCTTGAGGGATTTTCAATGCTAACTAATGAATATTATATCATGTTTCATCTACCATGGAGAAGATTCTTCTCCATATATCTATAGCTCTTGAATTAAACTGATTTTTTAATAGTTATCCCTTTTCTTACTACCCAGTACTAAGTCTTACATAGTCGAGCATGCTGTCTCCACTGACATCTCTTATTGTTTCTGTATTATTTAATGCAATCTCTCATTTTGATTTACTGACTATCTCCCCATAGACTATAATTTGTGTGCATGCTTCTAGTGAAATTTTAAATAAAGACATTTCAGTAAATGAAAACTGCTAGAATTTTTTAATACAGTTTTCCATTTCTACCTGTAAGTATGTCACATCATATCATATGTACAGTGAAGAAAAAGTTAAGCTCTACCACAAATTGCACACCGTACAAAAAAATATTTAATGCAGAGAGCTATAATACTGTATTACCAGACATATTCTTCAAGGCATACAATTTAGTTATACCAATTATTTCTAATGCACTTTGTATATTGCACAGATCTGTCTTGGAGGAAAGTTCCTAAAAATACTTAGGGTACAAAGTATGTTATGATTGAAGATATGATGGTGTTGATGACTTGTACTGTATTCCCCCATCTTATCACCCAGGGCACTTAGAAAGTATGAGAGAAGGGAGGTGCTTAAAAGGGTACTAATATAAAACCTAATTTCTATTTGCAAGAAAAGTTTGTGAGTCCAGAAGTTTATTTTGCAAGATGGTAGTAAAGTCTGTACCTGCCATTACAAAACAAAAAAGAAACAACAATGCAAAAACATGTCTATTTAAGAACTTCCTACTTCAATAAAAAGGTGCTTATTTGCAGGTCAAAAGACATGTAAAGGGCATTTATAGGGACCTGGGTGCTAGATGGGGCAAATATGGTATTGCCTCTTTAGTTGTATATAATAGGCAAGCAGTAACAAATCCTCACACACCCCTCCCTGCTGAGATCTTTTTAGACTGACATTGAAAACCATTGTTACTTTGGGAATATTGATGGTCCTTGGTTTAAGGCTTTTGATCTCCCTGTTTTTATTGGAATGGTCATAATTTTTATTCAAGATAGCAGACTTGCACTGTTTTTTCAAAGGTGTATTGGTCTGGCAAACCATAAATTACACAGTACTGCCAAAGTTTTTCTGGCTCTTTGTATGTATGGGGTGTTTTGTTTAAGAAATCACATGAAATCAGAAAATTGAAATGCTGAAGATGTTTTATTTCCAAGAACTGCCAATTGTTTGTAGTTATAATCACATTGAATGCTTAAAGGATCATACACACTCTTTTTCAGATAGAAGACTATATGGAGCAATTACCCAATCACAAGGTCCCAAGGCTTGGCTCTCCGGGTGAGAAATACAGAGATATTCAGCTTATTTACCAGCTCCCTAAACAGGACCTTTCTAGTGACTTTTGCAAGATGCTGGATGGCCTCATTGAACTAAAGGAGTTCAAGGTGTTTAGAGAATTAAGGGACAGCATTGCGATGGATTTGGGAGTCGTTAAACGTGCTCAAAAAACAACAGTAAGTTTGAGGATATGGTCTGCACAAGGCTTTAACTGCCCTATTAAATTAACTTTAGTCATTAATTTTGTCTATTCAATTTTTACCTCTCAGCAAGATTGAAGAAAAAGTCACGCTATTTTCACGCTATAGTAACTGTGTCAGCATTGTTGGCTTCATGCAACAACCTAAATGTAGCTGATTACTCATAAACCAAAAGGCTAAGAGTTTGGTATTTGATGTGTAGCATTGTCTAGTGGACCTCTACCTTTTATCTGCAATGAGAAGGTCCTTCCCATCCCCTCACCCCCTCCCATGCCTTTGTTTTTTTTTAAATTGTTTGTTTCTGGGATAAATACTGGTAAATATTTGCAAAAAAGACAAAAAAAAAGAAAAATCATGGTTTTTTGCGTTTTTTTTTTTTATTCTTGCAAGCTTGTTTCAGACAAATTAAACAGACAAGTGTTGGTACCATTCTGCATTTCCCTTGTTATTTGAAACTTTAAATCTGTGATTAAACTTAGCACTTTGCCTTGCCTTTAACCCAGCAATTTTCAGATTGAGACAAAATTTCAGATTAAGTCTGGTATTCATTCGTATTACCTGGATACTTGTTGAAAATTTCAGTTTAAATATTCAATTAACATAAAGTATTATATCCTTAATGCCTTACCTCCACTCTGAAGAGTGGGCAATTCCGTTAAATTGTGTTGGATTGGAACTTATGTAGTTTCATACCCTACTCCAGCTAGATTTTTCTTTAGTTTTTGGTTTTCTTTATTAACTTGTTATACCTCCACAAATTTAGTTTGGGGGTATATAGGCATCAGTTTGTCTGTCCGTCTGTTGAATTTTACAGAGAATGGCTTGCCATACATTTATGAACATTCATTTTTAGGTGTGGCATGGGATTTGTTATAGAAAAAAAGTTTCTGATCAATAGATTCAGTTCTGAATGTCATATTAAAATGAAACTTTGTGTGTAAGTAGCCTGTATGCAATTATTGTGATAGAATTTGGGATGAGTGGAGTCAAGGTTGAAGTCACTGTTTCTGGAAGTAGAGAAATACATATTCAAACCATTACAAATCTAAAAGTAATACTTGTCATACGTTGCAAAGCTTTGAGCTAAAGTACCTTATACTATGTGTATTTTGTCATAAGAAAGTAAGCTTCTTAAAAAAAAAAGTTAAATTCACTGAGAGTTGGAAAAAGTTTCTTATGGGTTAAATACATCAGTTAAGTATTTATTTCATAAAAGCTTGAAAGAGAATCGTCAAGGCTTAAACATTGTTTAAATGTTTTACTTTTTCCCTGTAAAAGCAGTTTTCAAAAAGTGTAGTTTAAATTATTCCAAGAAATTGCACTTATAACAGAGGAAGTCTTTAGAGACTTGCATAGCTTCTTTTCTGGTTTATGATCTAAGATAAATTAATTACCAACTAATTTTGCTTTGAACTGTGTAAATATGTTGTTATTTTAAAGCATCTGCAGTATATTTTCTACAGCTCTAATTAGTTAATAAAAAAATTGAGTGGTTCCATATTAAAATGCAGTTAGTGTTTTTGTATTGTTTGAATTTTCTTTACTTGTCAGAAATATATGAAACATTGGTAAATTGGAATTTTAGACATGACTCCACTGAATGCACATAGCTGTCTTTCAAGATGTGAAACTGGTTTTAAGTTCGCTTATTTCAACTAACTTCTGTAACTACAGCACTTGAAACAAGCAATTACAGCTATTCAGTGGAAGACCTGATCATTTATTTCATAGAATTGAATATATTCCTTTGTCTGCATACCACAAATATAATATACTGTGCCCGTCTAAAATCTTAGCTCCCTTTTTCCCCAACAAGCCTAATCTTGTAAAAAAATTCAGCAAGTCAGGTTATTGCTATAGGATATAATCTATCTCTATCTAAAAAAGCAATATATTACAATATTAAGTTTGGTTTCTAGTATTTACTTAGTAAGTAGAGCAAAAGATCAATTTTCTGCAACAACCTGATCAGAGACTTGTTGATTTTATGTCCCAGATTTCTGATTATAATCTGCTGACAGCAGATAGTTAATGAGTGTAAGTGAGGGGTTAAACACAGTTCTCCCCCCTACCCACCTCATACCACAAGGTTGAAACTCATTTGTTTACAGTAGCCATTTCTCTTCATTATTTCTCACTTACCAGAAACTGACATCTGTATGAAAACTTAATAATGACTTTCTTAAGAGTTGCTCCCCTTTATAACATTCTTTCACAAGCTTATCAGAGTAGTCTCTCTTGGATTTAGCAGATTTTCTTTGCAGCATCACAAATACACATCACTCATCATGCACAAGAAATAAAGATATTTTAATGATTTCAGTTTAAAATGAGGGTTTGCCTTTATGAGAGCAATAGAATTATATTCAGACCCAAAGAATTTGTTCACAACTTTGAATATAAGTGAGGCTTTATTCTTGTTGATTTTGTAAGTCTACCTTGCAGGAGGAATGAGTTTTATAAACAGAAATCATGCCTACCAAACTTTTACAAAAGTTACAAGTTTGAGTCCCATTCTGACTTCTAAATTTACATGGTGCAATACTGGTTGCAAATCGATGAAGAATAGACAAAAAGAAATGTCAGAACTTGAGGATAACATAAATATACCCATATACCCTTTCAGCCTTCTTTTATAGATAATTTGATTATTTCATGCTTTAACACATTTCAGAGCTGCTTCAGCTGTGGGGGTGAAATAGAGAAAGAGGATCAGGTGGTCCTGGCACAAAAACTCAGCAAAGACATTTGTTTCCATCCAGCTTGTTTCACATGTTCTACGTGTGAAGAGTTGCTTGTAGATTTGACATACTGCCAGCATTCCAGAAAACTGTACTGTGAAAGACACTACGCTGAGTTAATACGGCCGCGATGCCCTGCCTGTGATGAAGTAAGATTTATAAGAGTTGAAACTTTTCTATGCAAGACAGGAATAAGTACATTTTCTGAACTGTATACTTTGGTCAGGTTGTTCACTTGTCAGGAGGCACAAGACATAATTTCATGAAGTGTGTACATTGTGGTTCTTGTCGTTGGTATGAATGCACTTACAAGCAGAATTTGGAGATTTTGTTTTGTCCATTTCTGACAGATCTTGGTCTAACTTTTACATCATACGTCCCTGTTCAAGGTCAAGGTTAAATCATATCTTTCTTTTGTAATGAAAAAATTTGACAGTTTTTATAGTTTCATATACAAGTTTACAGAGAAACTGCTGTATAACTGATTGAAGGTCACACTTTAAGGTCATGGTCACACTTTAAGGGCAAATTCTAAGTCTTGAATTTTGTCTGTTTTATGTCAAGTGACAATAAAAGATCACATAAAAAGTTTACATTTTGAGTTTTTGCCAGTTATTTTTATGTATAAGGGTCAGTATGTGATAATAGCTTATTTTATTTTTCTAATATTTTTCAAAACAAAATTTTTATATATTATGAAGTGTTTCAGTGAGGGTATTGTCAAAATAAAGTATACAGCTGATGATATTATTTACTTTTCATTCATTTAATTGAGACCTAGCATCACTTCACATGATCAGTCATGCGATGTGTTAAGAAAGGAAAATAAATACGAACATTCAAATTTTGTCTGTTCCATTTTGTCCAAGGCATAGTTACAACACATTGTTCAGTTGTCTTAATTGAAGTGAAAAAAGAGTTGTTACTGTACTCTATCAACATGTCTTTTCTCCTATCTATTTTGAGTTTACTTTTCATCGTTTTGCCGATATGACCAATGCCTCCTGCCAAGTTCAGTTGTTTTGAGGTTGCGTAGGATAGTGCAGTATACAGATTGCATCCCATTTCAGAGTCACCCTTGGTTCTTATCCATGCTCATCTAGAAGACAATTAGTAATTTTAGTAATTTAGTAAATGAGCGGAGAACATTTAACCCCTGGATTAATAGTCCAGTATGTTACCAATGGACCACTGATCCACTCCTGTCTTTTCTCCCCTCTTTTGTTATCAACTTAGCCTTTAGACTTTTATTTTGTTTGAAATAAATCAAGTTCTGCCTTAAGTCTTGTGACAACCTACATGAGATGAAAGTGAAATTTAATTTTGAATTGTTTGAAGGAAGTTTGATTTTTTCCATATATGCAAGATAATGATCACATAAATGTTCCAGTCATTTTGATTGAGGGTGAAGGTCACTTGTTGATAGTCTGAACGAAAAATGATCGATGTTAATGTTGATGTGTTGGTATCATAATTTAGTTGAGTAAAGTAATGTAAAAAATCACATATCAAACACACACCTTGCACAAGACATTCTGAGGGTTTAAAAAAATCTTACTAAGTGTTGTTATGCCTAATTTATTCCATGCTTATCTAGCGAAGGATTTTTTGGCAGATTGTGTAGTATTACATGTACTTTATTTCTAAAATTTTCTAAGGGAAAAGACTAAGAAATACAAGTGTAAAAATAGTTAATGTGTACTTGTTACTAATTTTGTAGGGGAAGTAACTATGCATGAATATTATTTTACACTCAATGTAGAGTTACTTCCCTTATGTCAGAGTGCACATGATAAATATAAACTATTTTGTATTTCTAACCTTTACCAAGAGTGTACAAATGGTAATCCTAGGATCTAAACTGGCCTCAGGGTCACTTTTTTTCATAGCATTTGACAATTTCGAGTCTTCAAAAGTTTATGTTTTAGATACATAGTGAGTGGCATTGTGTTATGATGGTCTACAGCAGTTGTTCAAATCATGCCCCCTAAGGTCAAAACTGGCCCCTATCTGGGGTCACTTTTTTTACTTTTAAAATCTTCTCTAAAACTGTGAGACTTAGAACTTAGATGTTTGTATCATTATCTAGTGGTTCTGCACCAATTTTGTTCAAATCTTGACCCCTTGGTGAAAATTGACTTTGCCCAAGAGGTCAGTAGTTTCATTATTTCATATTTTTGAAAAATTAAAAATCCAGTAAATGATTTCAGGAGGAACCTTTGTGTTCAAACTTTCAACTTTGCACTTAGCCTTCATGTGACTTTTGACCTATTGACTACTTCCTTGGTTTTGCAACTACAACAATGAGATTTGAACTATTTACCAGTATATTTAATCAGCATGCAGATCCTTGACCCTGATTGACCTTGACCTACTGATGTATTTTCTGTTTTTGAAGGTATCTCATGAAATTTGCACCATTTTCAACATTGATTGTACCTACTTAATTATTTTCAAAGTTACAGCATAAGATAACTGTGACCATGACCTACTGACCTAATTTTTGCTTAGGCCACTACATTTTTGAAATGATGACTTGACACTAGGTCACATGAGTCCTAAAACTAATTCACTCACCTATGTCAAAGGAAAACTATAAAGAACACTTTAAAGACACAATAAAACTTGCACAGGTTCATCCTCGTAATCTCTCAGTGTGTTGAAACTCGGTCACATTGGGTTAAAAACTAGGTCACTAGCTCAGATAAATGGAAAGACTTTTGAATACTCATTTTTGCTCAGATGTTGAAAATATTAATTTTGATGATTTTATAGAAAAATTTGAAACTTGGTAATGTTGGCTAAAAATCAGGTCACCAGTCAAAGTCAGAGGAAGTAACCCTTGTTAACTTGCTTCTAGAGACCACACTTATGACCCTGTCTTTATGACTATCGGTAAGAATGTTTGTCCTGATGATCTCTCAATGAATTTGAAACTGGGTTGTATCATTGGAAAACAGGATATTATGAGCCAGTCTTCATAATTCTTGGAAGAATGTTTGTTTCAGTGATCTGCAGGATGAACTTTTAGATTAAAGCATGAATGACTTTGCCAAACCATGAAGAAACCATGAAGTGAAAAGCGAGTCTGCTAATTATTATTTTGGATCAGAGACAGATACATATTTAGTATTAACATTAAACAAAAATGTTCCAGAATTAGCCAGTCCTTGAGGTGAAACATTATCAAGTGCACTTGTGTTAGATCCATTCAGAAATAGCTTAAACATGATGTCAAAAGTGTGCTGACATTAGGTTTAGATTTGAAACTAATGGTCATGAACGCTTTAGTGAACTTGCATTTTGTGTTGGCATGAGGCAGCTGCCAGATAGAGTTTGCACACACTCGGCAGAATGTGGCATCAGATAATCACAGTTATAGCCAGCTTGCTGAAAAAATCATGAAGATAAATATAATACAACATTTTTGAAATACCTGTGTTGCAATGTGCTACCTTGTAGCTACCGTATGTAAAAAAGCAACAGTGTACAGGTTCATGATACAAATATATTACCATAGTAATTAATGTGTGGGTGTGTGACACTTTATACATCTCATACTTAGTATAGTATATATGTACTTATTAGTGTAGTATAGTTACAGATTTGATTGTTTGTAATTATTATCTAGTATAAAGTTATTGTAAGTTCTGAGTGATGTGTTGGTTGACTTAAAGAGTGGTTTGTATATTATTGTTGACAGATTTGAAAAAAAAAACCAGAATAAAAACCAGAATAAAAACCTTCAAATTTTCCTGTTAAAGACATGCTGGAATATTAAACTTTTTACCAGTTCAACAAAGGAATATGTAGCTTTAAAGATGGATTGTTTTGATATTAGAATGTCACCTGAAATGTCAGGAGAGAATTAATGTCTGTATGGTAGTATACTGAAAAGTATTTCACTGTAAGGACCTGTATAGTGTCATGATAATTTCAAACATCCGCATGTTTGATCATTCTGATAAAGTTATTCATTTATCTTTGTTTTTGTAGAGACCAGTGATTTTAGATAAAAAAAACTTCAGTCAAAATGTAATTGATTGATATAGAATAGAATGAAATTAAATAATACTACAAAATCATTATTTGATCCCTGAAGTATGTTTTTCTTGAAGTCAACAATGCAGTATCATGAAAAATGGTTTTACCAAAAAGTGATATCTGTATCATGAAAAATGGTTTTACCAAAAAGTGATATCTGAAGTCTTCAGCTTTGTCATGTGGCCATACAATTGTGTACATAATATCATAAGATGTTATGTAATGTTCCTCTTCTTCTGCTTCCTCCTTTTCTTCTTTTTCCTCTTCTTCTTCCTCTCCTTCTTCCTCTCCTCCTTCCTCTTCTTCTGCTTCCTCCTTTTCTTCTTTTTCCTCTTCTTCTTTCTCTCCTTCCTCTCCTCCTTCCTCTTCTTCTGCTTCCTCCTTTTCTTCTTTTTCCTCTTCTTCTTTCTCTCCTTCTTCCTCTCCTCCTTCCTCTTCTTCTGCTTCCTCCTTCCTCTTCTTCTTCTTCCTCCTTTTCTTCTTCCTCTTCTTCTTCTTCTTCTTCCTCTTCTTCTTCTTCTCTTTGCACAACAGGGAGTTGAACCATTGAGGATGATTTTTAACACTAACACCAATAAATCCCACAATAAAATTTAAAAGGAATAAATGCTATAACAAATGGGAAATTACTTCAATATTTGAGAATGAATGCAAATAATATTATTTACATATCAATTTGGCAATTGTAAGTGCTTACACGCTTTTGAAGTGAAAAATGGGTTGCAGATGAAATGCTGCTTACTTCAGGTCAGGGATGTGGACTTTTTTGTAGTATCTCATTTTATATTGCATGACATTTTAATTTTCTAGCAAAAAGTACTGAAGGGAACAAATACATTTTTGTAACTACATTTTATAGTGATTCCTACAGTTGTGTTTTGATTGTATTTTTAAGCCATTTGTTTGAAATTTTAATAGAATGAAGGTTGGAAGAGAGAAAGTTATAATGATTAAAGAATATTTGGGTATTATGGGAAATTGAGGTCCAGCAGTCTTATTATGGTAGGAACATTCTATAGATGGAATTTTTTAGAGGAAAACAAAAAATCATAAATTCTTTTGAAAGAGCAAAACAAATCTCCATATTATCAAAGGAATCTAGAAAGTTTACTACTGCAACACACAATTTTTACTGATGGTAATGGCCTTAAACCACTTCCACATTCCATAAATCTGTGGTAATTTAATATGCATGCACTTTAATATTTGTCACAAATAGTACTTGGGTTGAATATAACTCACACAAACTGATTTTAACTCATAGTAATTTCATATATTCATAGGTTCCATTATCGGAAGTGTCTGAAAACTTGCGTGTTTCAAAAGGTTCCATTTTTGGCGGTGTCAGAAAATTTGAATATTATCTGAAAAGGTTCCAGTTTTGGTGCTGTCTGAGAATTTGAGTGTTTAATAGCTCATAAGGTTCCATTTTTAGTAGTGTCTGAAAATTTGAGTGTTATCTGAAAATTTAAGTGTTTTCTCAAAAGATTCCATTTTTTGTGTTTTCTGAAAATTTGAGTGTTTTCTCAAAAGGTTCCATTTTAGGTGGTGTCTGAAAATTTGAGTGTTATCTTAAAAAGTTCCATTTTTGTGGTGTCTGAAAATTTGAGTGTTATCTCAAAAGATTCCATTTTTATGCCCCCACAAAGTGGGGAGCATATAGCGTTGCACTTGTCCGTCCGTCCGTACGTCTGTCCATACGTCCCGAAATCTTGTGAACGCAACTCCTCTTAAACCGGATGGCAGATTTTGCTTAAACTTCCAGGGATGAACAACCTTAATGTGTAGATGGTAGTAAAGGAAGGAATTTTTGCTGCGACCAAATTAACAGAATTATGGCCCTTTGTTGATTTTTTCACTATATACCATATAAATAATTGAACTTATAAATTTTACATTTGTAATTTAATTTAACATGTACATAAGGTTACCTGTAGATCATTTTAGGAATATGTACAGAAAAAATCTTACATACAGGATATACATGCTCTTGTTTATGAGCACTTATGCATAGTGGGGGCATCCGTGTCCTATGGACACAGTTCTAGTTAGTGTTGTTATGAAGATTAGAGTGTAATCTCAAAAGGTTCCATTTTTTTATTTTGTCTGAAAATTTTATTGTTATCTCAAAAGGTTCCATTTTTGGTGTTGTCTGAAAATTTGAGTGTTTAATATCTCAAAAGGTTAAATTATTGATGGTGTCTGAAATTTTGAGTGTTATCTCAAAAAGTTCCATTTTTAGTAGTGTTTGAATATTTGAGTTGAATCTTCAAAGGTTCCATTTTAGGTGGTGTCTGAATAATTGAGTGGTATAATCTCAAACGGTTCAGTTATTGATAGTGTCTGAATATTTAAGTGACATCTAAAAAGTAACAATTTTAGTTAATGTCTGAAAATTTGAAAGGTATCTAAAAAGTTTCCATTTTAGGTGGTGTCTGAAAATCTGAGTGGAATCTCCTAATTTGTTTCCATTTTTCAGTTGTGTCTGAAAATTTGAGTGGAATCTCTTAAGGTTCCATTTTCGATGGTATCTTATAATTAGAATGGTATCTCAGAAGGTTCAATTTTTAGTTGGTGTCTAAAAATTTGAATGGTTTCTTTAAAGATACTATTTTTAATACTGTCTGAAAATTTGTGTTGAATCACAATAGGTACAATATTAGGTGGTGTCTGAAAATTTGAGTGGTATCTCAAAAGGTTCCATTTTTTGGTGGTGTCTCAAAGGTTCCATTTTTGATGGTGTGATAAAATTGTGTGGTATCTTAAAGGTTCCATTTTTATTGGTGTTTGAAAATTTTAGTTGACTTTTATAAAAGATACCATTTCAGGAGATTCCAAAAATTTGAGAGATATCTCAAAAGGTACGTTATTTGCAGTGCCTGAATATTTAAGTATTTTCTCAAAAGTTTCCATTTTTAGTAGTGTCTAAAACTTTTGAGTGTAATCTTAAAAGTTTCCATTACCAGTGGTGTCCATATCTGGTGGTGTCTGAAAATTTGGGTGGTATCTCAAAATGTTTGATTTTAGAAGATGTCTGAAAATTTTGGTGGCATCTCATAAGATTTCATCTTCGTGGTGTATGAAAATTTGGTTGGTATTGCAAAAGGTTCCATTTTAGAAGGTGCCTAAAAATTTGAGTGGTATCTTAAAAGGTACCATGAATATGTTCCATCTTGGTTATTCACACAGAGATGCATGTCAGGATTATTTATCATTCAAATAGATGGCTTAATGATATTTGTTGTATCACTTTGCTTCTTGGCTTAACAGTTTTCTGTAATCACTGTGTTATATTGTCTACTATCAATATGTTGGGGGGTTGGAGGAAGGGAGGACAGTATTAACAAATGTATAAAAGTACATTTAGTACTCCATTTTGCTATACAGTACAGGTTAGTTACTTTAATATCTTAAATTTATTTTAAAATTTTATGATTTTAAATGAGTACATGAAAGAAATATGTACAAAACAAAAAACAAAACAAAAACAATATTAAACATTTATCATAATAGGTAACTTGATAACATTGTGGGATTGTAATAGGAAACAAAAGAGATGATAAAAGAAGTATTTAAATAAAAAAAAAAAGGGATCATAAACATAATCAAATACTTACTTAAACCTGTCTAGTCATTAGACCTTGTCACCGCTATTGTTAATAATGCTTAAGAAATGCATGCATGAAAAATGCATTTTTCAACCGTTCCTGTGTACTTGATGTAAAATCTGGGTTGAAAGTGGTGAAAGGAATGCATTCTTTTTATAAACTTACTCTCTTAAATGATTAAATGTTTTGAATTCCTAGAGATAGGCTAGTGTGTTTAATTTTAGTACATAGCATTTAAACAGGAAATATTTTATAATTAAAACTCAGACAACTAGGAGGTATAAAATAGTTTAAAAGTAGTGTAAAGAATGGAAACAGTAAGTAGAATAAAATCATCTTTAATAAAATAAATGCACATAGATAAATTTATATTTGTATAACACATTGAAATTATTTATGATATTGTGTATAGGGGTATAAAGTTAATAAGAGGATTTTTAAAAAATGGATATTTTTGTCAGGTAAAGCTTAAATGAGCGGGGTTTTAAAGCATGATTTTTTTTAAAGCTCATCTTAGGGCAGTATGCTCAAGGTGAGCCATTGTGATCACCCTATGTCAGTAATGTAGTATGTTGCATGCATTCTCAACCACTATTATCTTTAAACGAGGTCTTCTTTTACTCCAAATTATTGTACTCAAAAAGTTTAATATCATGCTAATTTTTTTTAATGGTCGTTACCTGCCTTCAGTAAAGGCAGCCATCCTGCCCTAAGTCACAATATTGAAACTAGATCTTCTCTTAAACCACTTGGTCATAGATGATGAAACTTTGCAGACATGTTCCTTGTATTAAACTCTACCAAAATATTTCTAAAAATTCCATTCTATGCAGAACTCTGGTCGCTATGCAATAGGGATGACAAACTTTAAATACCACCAAGCAGAAAATATTGAAATTTAGTAAGTGATTGTCTGGTTGACCTCTTCCAAGTTAGCTGTTCAAATTATGTCCCTTGTGTCACTACAAGACCTACCTGAGGGGTCATGTTTTACATAGAAATATATAAGAATATCTTTAAAATTCTTCTTAACCTTTAACAATATTGTTAAAATTATGCCCCTTGGGTCATTATTTGCTCCTCAGAGATCACCTTTTACATAGAAATAATTGGGAAAATCTTTAAAACACTTCTTGTGTAAAGTCATATGGCCAGTTTGCATGGAGCATTGCCTAGTGGACTTCTACAAAGATTGTTTCTCCATTCCGATGTTTTATATAGACTCTATAGAAAATTGTTTTGAAATCTCCTTTTCAAAAACATAATTAAATCACTACTAAGATTGTTGAAATTAATTGGCCTTGGGATCATTTTTGCCCCAACATGGGGTCACTTGTTTAGCTGAAAATAACAAGGAAATTACAAAGACATGATTCTGAAAACCTTTTAAAGCCTTTTTATATAAACAAATAGCCAAACCCATGATATTAGCATGAAGCCTTTTCTGGCATTCCTTCCTTCTTTCTTTTTTTCTTTCTTTCTTTGAACATTTTGATTTCAGTAGGTGTTTCAGGTGGTAAATAATTTAGCTGAGCTCAAATTAAGGGGGAGAATTGAATTAAAGCTTTAATAGAAACACTGTCTTTCTTAATACTAAACACTGTCTTTCTTAATACTAAACACTTTACTGCTTAATGCTAAACACTCAGTCTGTACTTTTTAATACTAAACACTGTACAAATTTAATACTAAACACTCCATCTGTACTTCTTAATACTAAACACTTCACTTCTTAATACTAAACACTGTACTTCTAAATACTAAACACTGTCTTTCTTACTATAAAACACTTTACTTCTTAATACTAAACACTGTCTTTCTTAATACTAAACACCTTACTTTTTAATACTAAACACTTTACTTCTCAATACTGAACACTCAGTCTGTACTTTTTAATACTAAACACTGTCTTTCTTAATATTAAACAATTTTCTTCTTAATACTAAACACTGTCTTTCTTAAAACTTAACACTTTACTTCTTAATACTAAACACTTTACTTACTGTCTTTCATAATACTAAACACTTTACTTTTTAATACAAACACTGTTTTTCTTAATACTGAACACTTTACTTCTTAATAACACTCAGTCTGTACTTTTTTAATACTACACACTGTCTTTCTTAATATTAAACACTTTACTTCTTTATACAAAACACTTTACTTCTTAAGACTAAACACTCAGTTTGTACTTTTTAATACTAAACCCTGTCTTTCTTAATTCTAAACACTGTCTTTCTTAAAACTAAACACTTTCTTTCTTAATACTAAACTATTTACTTCTTTATACAAAACACTTTACTTCTTAATACTATACACTCAGTCTGTACTTTTTAATACTAAACCCTGTCTTTCTTAATACTAAACCCTGTCTTTCTTAATACTAAACACTGTCTTTCTTAATACTGAACACTTTTTTTCTTAATACTTATTAATTTACTTCTTAAAACTAAACACTGTACTTCCTAATACTAAATGCTGTCTTTCTTACTATAAAACACTTTTCTTCTTAATACTTAACACTCCATCTGTACTTCTTAATACTAAACACTTTACTTCTTAATACTAAACACTGTACTTCTTAATACTAAACACTCAGTCTGTACTTTTTATGCCCCCACAAAGTGGGGAGCATATAGCGTTGCACTTGTCCGTCCGTCTGTCCGTACGTCTGTCCGTACATTCCAAAATCTTGTGAACGCAACTCCTCTGAAACCGGATGGCAGATTTTGCTTAAACTTCCAGGGATGAACAACCTTAATGTGTAGATGGTAGTTAAGGAAGGAATTTTCGCTGCGACCAAATTTAACAGAATTATGGCCCTTTGTTGATTTTTTCACTATATACTATGTAGAAATTTTGTGAACGCAACTTCTCTTAAACCGGAAGGCAGATTTTGCTTAAACCTCCAGGGATGAACAACCTTAATGTGTAGATGGTAGTTAAGGAAGGAATATTTGCTGCGACCAAATTTAACAGAATTATGGCCCTTTGTTGATTTTTTCACTATATACCATATAGAAATTTTGTGATTTTAGGTATATGTACAGAAAAAATCTTACATACAGGATATACATGCTCTTGTTTATGAGCACTTATGCATAGTGGGGGCATCCGTGTCCTATGGACACAGTTCTAGTTAATACTAAACACTGTCTTTTTAAATACTAAACACTGTCTTTCTTAATACTAAACACTGTCTTTCTTAATACTAAACACTGTCTTTCTTAAAACTTAACACTTAACTTCTTAAAAGAAAAACTTACTAAATTGCTCATTTTAAAAAGTAACAGTTACCTGCCAGTTCAGGAGAACACACTTGCATGGTTGATTGTCTAGACTTTAATGCTTTGTAAACCAGTCAGACATTTTAAAAGTACATAAAAACAGGTTGGGTATTTGAAGTAAACATACATTGTAATGTATTTGTGGTTAAAAAAGTACATAGGATTCACTGATATTATTATATAAATGCTATTTTAAAAGTTAAGATGAAAATTTTGATAAAAAAAAAAAACAGCAATTTTTATTTCAACTTTTACTACAGGTATAGTAGGTAGTTTTATGAGCCAGATATGGTTATTGCTTGCTGGATAGTGGTAAATCTTGGCACTGTTTATGTGTGCTTGATAAAATACAGGAGCAAATATTGATGTTCAACCAGACCTCTTTTCTTGATAAATATTTGCCCTTCAGGACTATCTTGTAACATTTTTGTTAATGTTAGAACACTAATGTTGCACATTCAGCTCAAAATATTACGCCAGTGTTTATTGTATGGCATATAAGCCGATTTTGTTTCCATGGTAACCAGTTCTTTGATATCTAATAATTTGGACATTTGGAAATAACAATTTCTGTAAATCAGATTGATGTACAAAGCAAGAATTGTTGAAATATCATTTGATGGTATTTGAAGATTTCTTCATGTCATTTAAACAAATAACATTATTTTATTGAGGTCTTTGGTTGTTGGAAAATTGCTATTTGTATCAGTTGAGATATTCCAAGATAAAGCATGGCATGCCAAAATGATTTTAAGACTGAATTTTCTTCTGTTTTTTTTGAATGAGTAATAACGATATACATTAACAGTCACTTTACAGCTTGAGTTAATCGATTTTTGCGATTTAAGGAGTTTTGTCCCACGCAGCTCCTTGTTCATTGATGAATCCTTTTCTTCTTTATAATGTTTCTGTTTCAAAGTAAAGATTGAAATGGTTACCCAGGCTATTATAAATTTATCCGGATATAATATTTACTAAAACTTGTTTTGAATCTGTTTACCATGAACTTTTTTTCTGAGAAAAAATCTTATAGTTACGCCTATTTTCAAAAAAAAAAAAAAATAAATAAAATGTTATTCAGATGTTTCTTTTAAGGAGAATATATTTCACTTTAAGTATTAACTTTATCATTGTAGTTTTGACTTGACATAGAATAAGTACTTTTAGTTTAATTATGGGCTATTAATTAGCACCTTAGTACTGAAGATTTCCAAATCTTTCAGTTCCAGTCTAGACAATATTCAGCATCTTGAAGATGTTGCTAATTGTGGAATAATTGATGAAAATAATGGTAACCAGGTGTGTTGTTTTGTATTAGCTGGTTCTCAGCATAGCTTACTCATGAGACAGAATTAGTTCTAAGATAATTCCAGACTGGGTACATGATTTTAGGTAGGATTTTGGTAGGTGAACCAGTCATTTGAAGGTGAATTAACAAGGTAGTTTGGTTCCAGAGTTTTCTGTGTGCTACAGTGGATATTTTTTGAGTGGACAGTTCATATAACTACTGAAATACCTGCAATAAATTCAGTGTTGCCTGGTAGGAATTTTTTCTTTATCTTTTTAAAATATAGAAATAAAAAAAAAACTTTTCTGAATAGTTTGTGTTTTTAAAGATCATGATGATATAATAATAGAATTATATACTAATTAATGTTATAATGATAGTTATAATTATGATAATAATTAAATGGTATAAAAACAATTATTATAAATTCCCAGAACAGTACGGTATGCTTGAATAGCTTTTACTTCATGTAGCTGACTTACAAAAATCAGTTCCTTCTTAATGGAGAATTTTTTATGAAAGTCTTGTAACCTATGTTCAGAATGAAAAGAAAATGTGCTGATAAGATTTAAACCGTTTTTCAGGGTTCCTGTAATTTTTGGTTTAGCTGTATGCTGTTTTGTATGTTATAATATCAAGGTTACATTCCAACATATTTTTACTTTTTTTTCTTTTGGTACCATTCAGTTTGGACAAGAGTAAGTCATTTTTTCCACTTCTTATCTTGGAGGGCACTAAAATGTCAGTGCCTTGCATTAAGACTCAGGAGAAATGCATAGCAAATACGCTAGTTTTGGAAAGATATCGAAAGCATTGCAGCCTGCAAATTTATGGAGAGAAGAAAGACAACTGTTTAAATAAATCTGTGTACTGATGAAACCTACCCATGTAATTTTTTTTTGTTTATGATAAACTTATCTTGATTGATATTTGAATGATTGGAAGCAAACTGTGTTTTGACAACTGGAATTATTGCAGTTGTAGCTGCCTTATCAACAACTTTCATTCCTACAGTTTGAGAAACATCTGTCGAATCTTTTAGTTCAGGTATGCCAAACTTTTAATGCAGGTATGCCAGTTTCTTGCCCAGGTACGCTATAAAATTCTAAGATTGCCATTTTTGATGCTGAAATTTTCAGGAAAACATGATATGCAATAAATTTCAAACTTGTGGGAAGAAAATTAAATCCCGCTACGATGTACTTACCTTTACTACTGCTTCTCATAAATTGTGATAGTACGTGTGTTTGAGAAGATGGCAAAATAGGCACGTCTTCAGAATTGTCTGCTGATGAGAGTTGTGGATCCAAAACGGATGCTATAAAAGTATGTGTACTCATGATGGATCATCGTAAAAAGTGTTGCTCTGTGCGTAACATTATGGTCTCATATAAGTATGTTTTAGAAATACATTGATGAGTCAATGAGTGTTGGTGATTTAATGTATTTAAGAAAACTGTATGACCATGTTCAGGAAGAACGGTGGTAATGCTGTACGCTTAAGAATACAGGAAGGGTTGCTGTTAAAGCACTCAAGTCATATATTGTCAGGAGTAAAAAAGTTAATAAGATATCTACCCGAAATATTTCAAATACTGTTGAAAAATAGGCTCATAGATTAACCTGTCTAACCAACAAGGGAGAAAAACGGTTGCCATAAAATGTTCTTGTGTGTTTAATACTATCATGAAGTAATTATAAGAAGGTCTAAAGGCTTATGAGCAGGCAAAGCTACAGAGAAGAAAGACATAAAATACATCTGTTGTTAATAAACAGTTCAGTCTTATAGAATCAGATTCCTCTATACCGACCAGTTCTGCATAGAAGCAGTTTTTTCTTTCACAATATAAGCAGTTAATGCTTATGTGTTGGTTGCTAACATATCCTTCTTAACATAAAACATATGACATTGTGAGTAATGTATGACGTAGATTTCCGCAAGTGTTTTATGATATAACAGTTTTCTTGATACTTTGCATTATTTTATTTTATCTGAGGTAGAGATTTGATGGTTATATGTAAAATAACAATTATCATTATCGTAATGTCTTGTATTTGATCTTTGGTGAAAATTTGATGGTTAAATGCAGAGTTATGACAATAGATATTATCGTTATTATCTGTGCATATTTTGTTACTTTATGCTGCATGTCATGTCGGTGTGCATTAATTTTAGTAAGTTCCATCAGAATGCTGTATTATATTGTTATCATTGTACAGCATGGCGGTTTGAGCATTCTCAAATTTGTGTAACTTACTGTTACTATAAAAAAAAAAGTAGCACCAAAGTCATAGTCATGACAACCATTGAAAACTTTTTTTTTTTTTTTTTGATAGAAAATATAATGCCAAAGCACTCACTGTCTGGAAAAAGGATACTGTTTTTTATTTTCATTGAATTTTTCTGTGATTTTCTTTATACTTGTACTATTGAAATATGTAATTTCATCCAATGATAATGGAAAATTACAGCAATTAAATTTTCCTTTTGTTAAAGGGTGTTTTTTTATCAACATACTTGAAGGTCATATATTGAAGGATGAAAGTTAAAAGATCTTATCTCCTTCATTCAGTATCATTTAAAACCTTTTAACTTCCATCTCTTGATATTCAAAGCAGTGCAGCATATAATGTAAAAAAGGAGTTTCTTTATGTCTAATTAAACTTAATTAGATATGTTGTTTACCTTCTATATCATACAAATTCTTGGCTCAATGGAACAATTCTTGTGTTTGTGAAACATTCTGTTTGCATAAGGGAGATAATTCTGTGTCACTGTACTGAAACAGTTTCTTGTGATTCATTAAAAATACTGCTGATTAAACAAATTAGACATTTAAATTTAGGTTTTGCTTCTAAAAGAAAATTATAATGCAAACTTTATAAAAAAAAAAGAACTTTCAAAAGCATAATATATTTATTTGGAGATTGGCTTAGATAGCATTTTAGAATCAGAAATGCATTATTACTGTCCTGGATAAAAACTGACCAGTTGTCATTTAAAAGTTGCCAAGACGTCAGTATTTTGGCAAAAGACTATAGCTTATATGCTTGTTTGCCTGAATCCACAGAATAATAGTCTACAATTAGTGAGCTTTTTAAGAAGTTCATGTTACTATGTACATTTACTTCATACTTGGACAGAATGGCCCTTTGGGCAAGACCTTCCCACTGACATATATTTGTAAGACCTTGACCCCTGAATGACCTTGATATCAAAGATCCATTTGTATTAAAACTTTAACATTATCTGTAACATCCTAAAAATTATTAGTAAATTGATTTACTTCATACTTGCATGAACACAACACCCCTTTGGACATGACCTTCTCACTAACATATGTTTATATGACCTTGACCCCTGAATGACCTTGACCTCAAAGGTCCATTTTTAGTTCATGTTTGCACACAACAACCCTTTGGAAGAAATCTAACAAATATATTTTTTTTACCTTGACCTTAAATGACTTTTACCTTGAAATTGTCTAAAAACAAAAACGCACTTCTTTTGAATCAACAGTTTTAGTTCCTGTTTGTGCACAACAGTTGTTCCGGATTGATCTTTCAAATGACATATATTTTTTTCACTTTGTCTCTAAATGACCTTGACTTTGAAATCAGATTGTAAAAATAACCATTCCTTTTGAATCTTCATCTGGTACTCAGCTCAAAGGTCAAAGCACCACTTTGGGGGCATAATTTTCATCTTTCAGTGACAGTTCTTATAATCTCACTGTAATAATGAGGATTAAAATTATTGTAATGACTATTTTTAATCTTAAATAATAATAAAAATGTTGAAAGATGCTGATAAAAACCTAAATATGGATACAGTGTAAAAGTAAATATTGAAGATGTCTTTTAATGTTCAAATTAACCACCTGCCTACTATAGATTCAAGCTTAGATTAATCCTCCTGTATAAGTGGACCTCCCTTAAGCAGCCAAATTGGCTATTTCCCTTAGCTGGCTGACGACATCAGGTTAGACTGTATTTGGACCTGTACACACCTTAAAAGACCACATTGGACATAGGTCTGTTTGCTCATCCACTATGATATTTCCTAATGTGCTCTCATCCATATGTGTCCTAATATTGTACAGAACAATGTTCAATAATCTTGTAGTATTGTAACTCCTGGTTCTTTTGGCATGAGAATAGATGTTCAAAGAATTGAAAATTAAGTCAGCTTCTTCTAATTTTCTTGACATATTCATTTGTTCCAGGATAGGTTGGTGCAATGTTAGGACTTTCAGTCCTTTGATTTTTACTGAGGATGCAAAAAGACAGCAAAGAGTGACTTGATTTAACTGAATTTGTCACATATATTTCTTTTCCTTTGCTGCTGTCCCGTTGTTAAGGTCACTTCCTTTTAATCACTAAATCTCCCACTATTGAATTGTAAGTTCAAGTCCACTACAGACCATTTATGTGAGAAAGTGGCAGTTTCATTTGGAGGTCTGGAGTCTAGCACTGGTCCTTCCAGGAATGGTTTTAATGTGAACTGGCATCCTGATTTGACTTTGACTGTTAGAGGATATAAAATTCAGCTAAACCAAACAAAATTCTTTGCTGCTTGAGACTTCTCTGATAACATTGAATACATCTAACATTTCAAAGGAATGACATTGCCTGCTTTTGACATTCAGGAGCTGTTTTTGCCTTTAATAAATCATTTGGGCTGCTTTTGACATTCATATACCTCAAAAACTGTTTTTGCCATTAATTAATCATTTGAGCTTCTTTTGGCATTTGATAGATCATTTATGCTGTTTTTGGCATTAATTTACCTCATGAAATGTTTTTGCCTTTGAGAAATAATTTGTGATACTTTTGGCATTCATAGATCTTATGAACTGTTTTGCCTAAAATATATTATTTGAGCTGCATTTGTCATTCAAAGATCTCATGAACTGTTTTGCCTTTGATAGATCATTTTAATTGCATTTGGCATTCATAGGTCTCATGAACTGTTTTTGCTGTTAATATATCATTTGAGCTTGACATAGATCTCATGAACTATTTGTGCCTTTGATAGATCATTGAGCTTTTGCCTATAATAGATTATTTGAGCTGCTTTTGACATTACTACACCTCTTGAACTGTTTTTGCCTTTGATAGATCATTTGAGCCTTTGATAAAGAATTTGAGTTGCATTTGGCATTCATAGATCTCACAAACTGCTTTGCCTTTATTAGATTATTTGAGCTGCTTTTGAGATTCACATATCTCATGAACTGTCTTGCCTTTGAAAGATAATCTTAGCTGTTCTTGAGATTCATAGATCTCATGAATTGTCTTGCCTTTGAAAGATAATCTGAGCTGTTTTTGTCATTCATAGATCTCATGAACTGTCTTGCCTTTGAAAAAAAATATGAGCTGTTTTTGACATTCATAGATCTCATGAACTGTTTTTGCCATTGATAGATCATTCGATGTTCTGTCATGGACCATGTAATGCTATAGGTCATCAGGTTTGCTACTAATAAATTTACATTTTAATTTTATTTATTTATGAATAGCATTTTAAATAGTCTTAAAATTTATTTGGCAGAATGGCATTTTCATTGGCTGGCAAACAATGATGTTTATCAAATCCCAGTTTAAAGCAGACTTTACTATCTTAACTTTTTCTTAATCAATTATTTTTCTAATTACAGAAGAAAGTAATTAAAATCAATTTTAAACAATACATCATGTTTAAAATTGTTTGTGAAAATATTTCCCTGGTGATGCACTACAGTTGAGAAAAAAGCATATGACAAAAAGTATCATTGCTTACCAGGGAGAATTTTATAGCTTGGGTAGAATATTTCAGGTAGATTAAAAGATGCCTAATTACAAAATGGAAAGTGCTTACTTGAGAAAATATCAAATACTTGTTTTGTGAGTCATCTGTTTTTTCACTTTTCTGTGTGGTAGATACATTTTATGCGGAATTTCACTTTTGGCATTCATTTTTAGGATTGTGCAAAGAATTTAGTTCCTCTGAGTAATAAACAGTGCTAGCTAGTGACTTATTAATTAACAGGCAAAGTCATTAATGTGTATATCTCAGTCAGGGGAATCAAGCTAGCCAGCTGGCCTTTTTTTCTGGATAATTGTAACTTTGAGGTATAGTTCCATATTACTTGTTATTCAGTTGATCATTGTTTTATTTTGTCTCTTTTTCAGGTTTGGAGGTAAATTCTGTTTAAAATATACTTTCCTTGATAAAATTTGTGTGGTAATTACGTAAAATTGTAATGCAAAATTTAAAGAGTATTTGATTTAAGAATTTAGCTATGCCTTATTCAGTGTTGTACTGGAGGAGAGCAGAGTAACTCAGCTATAAATCATGCACTGTAAATATTATTAGCTTCAACTGATTGATCGTTTAAACGACCATTAATATAGATGCTGACTTGTTTCTTTATCATTTAAAACAAAACATACTTATTAAGAAACATAGTAAACTTTTATTTGTTCTATGATATTCCTTGCCATGCAAATGTAGACATTGAATTGGAGTATCTTGATTTGATAATCCATGACATAAAGGATTTTAAACTGGATTTTACATGCTGACTTTACAACATGCACAAATAAGGGTATCATTGTCAGCAAAATATTCTGAGAGAGATGTATTGTGTGCAGTTGCTATTTAGTGGAACAGCTGCTGTAATTTGCAATGCAATGTTTCTATGATAATCACCATCTGCAACATTAGTGCTTTGATTGTCTAGTCTCAAAGGGGGGTGTGGGGAGTACTTTAACACAGGTTCTGACAGGTAATGATGAAATAATTAACACAAGCTTCTAAAGTGAAAGTAAAACAGTCTGTTTTGGTCTGTTAATCTTTGAACTGGATGAACTGCCTAGAATATTACTATCTTTAGCATTTGTCAAAATATTAAACTTATTAGTTTCTGAGATACTGGGTTACAGCCAGAGCTCATCTTGGGTAAAAAACTAGGTCAAGGAGTCAAAACACATATTTACCTTATTAACATTTTAGAGACCATTTTGATATGTCTAAATGATATGAAAACTTGTCAGAATGTTTGTCTTGATGATATCTAGGTCAGGGTCGAATATGGGAAATCTTGTGTCAAAAACTAGGTCATAGGGTTGAAACATAGAAAAACTTTGTTAACACTCTAGAGGCTACATTTTCTTTTTAAATTTCATAAGTATTTGTCGGATTGTTTGTCTGTATTATCTTAAGGACAGGTTCGAATATAAATCATCCAGGGTCAAAAACTAGGTCATGAGGTCGAAACACAGATTTACCTTGTTAATGCTTTAGAGGGCATTTTATTTGTCCAAATGGCATGAAAACTTGTCAGAATATTTGTCTGTAAGATATTTAGATCAAGTTTGAATATGGGTCATCTTGGGTCAAAAACTAGGACACAGGGTCAAAACATAGAAAAACCTTTTTAACACTCTAGAGGCTTCACTTTCTTTTCAAATGTCATGAACATTAATCAGAATGGTTGCATTGATAAAATCAAAGTCAGATTGCAATTTTGGTCATCTTTGGTAAAAGAAACTAGGTCATAGAGTCAAAACATAGAAAAACCTTGGTAAGACTCTAGAGGCTACATTTCCTTTCCAAATGTCACGAAAATTTGTCAAAAAAGCTTGTCTTAATTATACCTTTGTCAGGTTTGAATATATGTCATCAGGGGTGAAGAATTAGAACATCAGGTCAAAACACAGATTTACCTTGTTTACTCTCTGGAGACCAATTTTTTGTCAAGATATCATGAAAACTTGTCAGAATGTTTGTCTTAATGATCTCTGATCGAGTTTGAATATGGGTCATCTCATTATCTGAGCCAACCTATTCCCATCATGGGTTCCAGAGTTATGGCTCCTTAGCAGTTGGATGCAGGTGACTGATTAAGGGCCATCATGACCCTCTTTTTAATATAATAATTCATATTTTTAGAACATAATATCAAACCTTCTTAAAAAAAAAACACTGCACATTTGCATTGGTGATAATTATGCAGAGCTGTCATTTAGTACACTGTAAGTTTTGTAAGTGAAGCATTTTGTGGAAATCGAAATAGCGTAAAGCTTTTAACATATTGACAGATGTTACTGAGGAAACAAAGTAGCAAATAGAACAAAACATTGAATAGAATTACATATTGTATACCATCAAAGGGAAATTGATAAAATGAAACAAGTGAGGAAATCAAGCATGAAAGAAAGAGACTTAAAAACTAAATAATACAAGATAAAGCAGAATAAGCTTTTATATTTTATAAAAAAAGCAGAGAGTGTTAACATGCTTGTCATAATTTTGACCCTGATACCTTTCCATAGATATGAAATTTATGTTACTTATGACAGATTAAAATATTGTCATATTTTGTGTTCTTTGTAATACTTTTGCTCTCATATTGCTGTCTTACAAGGTATTGAGTTTTTTGGAGTGCATATGTACAGATTATATATTGCAGATAGAACTACAGATAAGATTAATGGATTATGGATTAATTATACTGATAAGCCAGCAGTAATGAAATGTACAGTGTGAGCAAATGTTTGTAATATGTTTTGATTTGGATTGATAGGAAAAATGATTAATGATGTCTGGAGTCTGACTGAGAGGCATGCAACCTAATTTTTAGGGGCATGGAATTTCTGAACTTGTGTTTCTGGGTTATCAAGTAAGTGTGGGACATTACCAAATAAAAAATATAGGCACTAGATACCTTTTTTGCCGATAAGGGAACTGAAGATAGAAGGTACTTTTTATGCTTAGAATACACAGTAGATAAGTGGAATAAATGTCAGCATAATTCTTTTGCAAAACTTTTTTATATTTAAGCGTGTATTTGGAGTACTGTTGGGAAAGGACCAACCAGACAATATGAAAAATAAAGAAAAAAAATGAATAAAATCAAATGAAACTGTCATTGGAAGTTTTGGAACATATCAATCTGGCTAGTAACTTTTTTCCCCCCTCAGAAATCAAGCTACAGTATTTGGAAACTCTGATTAAAAATGACTAAGAAAAAGGCACTTGGGAAATGAATGGGGAGAGTTCTTTTGTCAGGATTTTGGCTAAAGTCTAGAATTGTGTATTATAAGTATTGACATGTTTTTTTCTTCTAATATGATAGCTGATGGATTTTTTTTGTGCTTCTAGCACATTGGTTTAGGTATAAAGAAGTGGATATTTTCTCTCAAGTTGGGACTGTATTGAATTTAGCTCTTCTGACTGTAATAAATTTTTCTGTCATGGTTACATGGAACTGAGAAAACAGTGCTTAGCTACTCCTCATCAAAGTTATTATATTTTTTCTTAATCACAGGATAGCAATTGAAGAATGGAATGAATATGTATGGCAGTGAATTAGAAAAAATAGAAGATTTAGGTTTTTATTTACCAGTTTCATGATAACATTACCTTACAGAAATGTGCTGTTTTCAGTTTTTAGCTCACCTGAGCAAATGCTTAGGGTGAGCTATTGTGATCACCCTGTGTCAGGCATCAGTCATCCGTCCTCACTTTAAATGACATCTCCTTCTAAACCACAAGTCTGTTTTCAACCAGACTTTACAAAAAATGTTCCTTATCTTGTCTTTTTCTAAAATTGCTCAATCACTCCATTTTACAGAAGGATTACAAAAGCTGAAAGTAGAAAAAAAATTCAAACAACATCATCATCTTCGTGATTTTCCACCAAATTCCACAGAAATGTTCTTTACATAGCCCTCTATTAAAATTGTTAAAATGGTTCCGCTCCATTGAACAAAATGGTGGCCAGAGCTAAAAATAGATTTTCATCAATATTTTGCTTCAAATGACATCCCCTCACAAGCTTCTATCTCGAAATTGCCCCTGCCCCATGGATTTTGTTTCTGTAAAATATGAGATCTTTGAAAATCTTCAATTAGAAAATGTAATGTTGCATAAAATTATGTGATGTTTGCTTTACAGTAGACCAGCCAAAGTACTCAGGTGAGCAGTCCAGGGCCATCATGGCCCTCTTGTTTGATTTATTAGGAAAATTACATTAAAAGAATCAGTGCTGTAAACTAGACCTTAAGTAACAGTCTGACTTGCCACAAAGGCCACCTTTGTATGGCAGCCGCCTGTTATGATGACTAATGCTTTTATGTCCTATATTTTGTTCAGTTGATGAGTTGGCATCCTGTTCAATGCAGCAAGTGACCACACTTATCTTTTCTTTACTGTGTAAGGCAGCTGACCAATTTATTAAACAAAGAATCTGACATACCCTTTAAAGATCCTTGATGAGATTAGTTGTGCAAGACCTTTATGGAAAGTGCAAGAAATAGAAAACATTGCAAAGACACTTTTGGTTTCTGTGTCATACTCTGAGTGTGCAGTAGCACAAATAAGTTATAGTCCAGCCATTTTTTTCTTCCAAAGAGAAGAAGGTAGTAGTATCTGATAATGGAGCTTTTTTCTCTAACTTTTTTATGCCTCTGGTAAAAATAAATATGTGGAGGTATTTTGTGAAATCCTGAGTGTATGACAGACCTTTAGTTCCATCCTGGAATATGGTTGTCTGACTTTAAATTCACAGTAATAATTTTGACTGTTGAATATTTTTTCACTTTATTTTCTGTGAAAAATCAATTTATTCAGGTTGACAGCAAATATCTGTCAGCATAGATTTGTGTCCCTTGCTGCAAACAGTGATGCAATGTATTAAATACTGTAACAAACAGTGGCATAATGTATTACTAGAAACAGTGGTGTAATGTCAGTTAAGTTGCACTCATACGGTATTGATATTGGTATGCTTTAACATCACATCCTTGCTCATTGCAAAAAGTAACCAGTTATGTGGTGTATAGGATATGCATTTCCTGTGTGCATAATTGTTTTTTTGACCTGCTTCATTTTTTACTCATTATTAAGTACCCTTACCCACTCTTTTTATCAAAAAAAAACAACAGCATTTCAAGTGTTGTTTACAGTTACAAAAAATGCTGAGAATTTTATTATCACTTCATCAATTTCCTGCTGATTGTATTCCAGCTGTATATTAAAACAACTTAAAAGTGATGCATCTGTTATTGCGACACATATTTTTTTCTCATGTAACACTACAGGAGATAGAAGGTAGGTTTTTGTTAATTATCAAATCTATTATTTGCTCCTGTTGTTGAGATGAAATTTGTTTTGGATGAAAACCAGTATTTTTTATTTTGCAAAGAAATCAATTTATGTGTATTATAAATTTATTGATATATATAAAAACCTCCAGTTGATGATCGATGAAATTCATAAATAGAAATGGAACAGAAGAAAAAGAATACAGTCCAAATGTGATCAAAAGAATCACCATGATTGAATGAGATTTTTATTTCCTCTATCCTTTCAGTAATTGCTACAAAAGAAAGACGGAAGTTCTGCTATTTACTAATTATACTGATTCCATAGCTGGTAAATGATCTCACTTTTCTTTCGTGCAGTTTGAAACCTAGCTTGCAGTGTTGTTCAAAATAAGAATCTGCAGCATACCAAGAAATTCACATTCTTACAAAATGATAGAAGTTTAGTTATACCCCCACAAACAAAGTTTGAGGGGGTATATAGGAGTGAGCTTGGCGGTCTGTCCATCTGTCATAGTTTCTGGACAATAACTCATGAAAGGCTAAACAGATTTAAACAATTTTTGGTACACAGCTGTAACATCATAAGATACAGGTAAAGTTCAATATTGGGGCTGGTGGAGCCAAGGTCAAGGTCACTGTGACTTAAATTAGAAAAACTGTTTTCGGACGATAACTCATGAAAGGCTTGACAAATTAAAAAAAATTTTGGTACACAAGTGTAACATCATAAGATACAGGTCAGGTTCAATATTGGGGCTGGTGGGGCCAAGGTCAAAGTCACTGTTACTAAAAATAGAAAAATGGTTTCCGGACGATAACTCATGAAAAGCTAGACAGATTAAAACAATTTTTTGTATACAGTTGTTTCATCACAAGATACAGGTCAAGTTCGATAATGGGGCTTGTGGGGCCAAGGTCAAGTCACTGTTACTAAAAATAGAAAAACAGTTTTTGGATGATTATGCATGAAAGGCTAGACAGATTTAAAAAATGTTTGGTACACAGGTGTAACATTATAAGATACAGGTCACATTCGATATTGGGGCTGGTGGGGCCAAGGTCAAGGTCACAGTTACTAAAAATAGAAAAACGGTTTCCGGACAATAACTCATGAATGGCTTGACAGATTTAAACAATTTTTGGCACACAGGTGTAACATCGATATTGGGGCTGGTGGGGCCAAGGTCAAGGTCACTGTTACTAAAAATAGAAAAACGGTTTCTGGACAATAACTCATGAATGGCTTGACAGATTTTAACAATTTTTGAAACACAGGTGTAACATCATAACATACAGGTCAACTTCGATATTGGGGCTGGTGGGGCCAAGGTCAAGGTCACTGTTACTAAAAATAATGAAATGGTTGAAAAATAGTTTCCAGCTGATAACTCATGAAATCTTGACAGATTTAAACAATTATCGGTACACAGGTGTAATATCACAGGATACAGGTCAAGTTTGATATTGGGGCTGGTGGGGCCAAGGTCAAGGTCACTGTTACTAAAAATAAAAAATAAATGATTTCTGCTCAATAACTTGAGTTAAGAATGAGATATTGTGATGAAATTTGCTGTAAAGGTAGCTTCTATGAAGACGATGCTTAGGATTGAAAATTTTGCCAGTTGGGGCAAGATCACTGTTCGCTTAAACTAAAAATAGAAAAACTGGTTTCCGGATAAAATCATGAAAGGCTTTACAGATTTAAACCATTTTTGGTACACAGGTGTAACATCATAAAAAATACAAGTCATGTTCGGCTTTGGGGCTGCAGAGGTCAATGTCAAGGTCACTGTTACTAAAATTAAATAAAAAAATTCTGCTCAATAACTTGAGTTACGAATGAGATATTATGATGAAACTTCCTTTAAAGATAGTTTTTATAAAGACGACGCTTGGGATTGAAAACTGGGCCAGTTGGATCACGGTCACTGTTCACTTTAACTAAGAATAGAAAAACAGTTTCTGGATGATACCTCATGAGTTACAGGAACAGTCAGGGATTTATTCCCAGATGGATAAGGATGCATTCAAGCCCAAATATGTACTTGTAAAATTTGATGATGATGGTGTTTGAAATAAAGCTCGTGAATGCTCTAGATGTCTTATTCCAGAAGAGATCAGCTAGAGCATCAGCTAGTTCTACTAGAAAATATACAGTTCAATGGTTTACTGTTAATTGTTTTCTCTATATACAATATTATTACATATTATTTTATTATATAAAATATATAGATATTTCCATGTTTCTTATGTGACTTTATGCCATTGATTCTAAGCTTTCCAGTTCCAGTATCAAGCACCCATGTGGGGTTATTAATCACCTTTAGTGATAGTTCTAGTTCTGCTTCTTCCTAAAAAAAAAATCCACAGTGATTAGAAAGCTGTCCACAGTTCGTTTCTTGGCATAACAATTTTGTAACAACTATTTTAATGAAATCTTGTTATTAGTCAATGAAACTCAAGTTTGAAAGCTTTTAATGAACTTACAAGTTTTCATTTATTTCATAATAAACTGTACATTATTGGTGATCAATGTTGCATGTGACGTAATTCACGATTTCCTGTCAGAAAGTTACAGACTATAATGGCAGCGTGAAAAAGATACTGGTCTTTATTGAAATGAAACTGTAATCAATAGTGAAATTCTGTGATGCGTAATGATGTAATGTTTTGATGCTGCGTAAAAGAAGCATCGGATCGAAAACAAGCATCAGACACTAGATAACATATAACAATGAAGACGAATTTTATTATTTCTGAAGTTCATAGTATATTGATTCACTTTGGCAGCCAAATGGAATTTAGAATGACATAATCATTTGAATATTATTTTTAACTGGAAGTAAATGTCAATTTCATGTATTATTCGAAAACTTTTCTTTGAAGAATGTAAAGTGACCAGGTAGGTGGATATGTGCTGTGTTAATTATTTTTTTCTCAGACCCTTAAAGAAGTTTTACATGCATAAATGCAGCTTAAATGATCTTGTTTGCTACAAGGCTAGAAGAAAAAAAAGTAAATTATAGCTAATATCAAAAGAAATTAATGTCAGAATTAAATATTTTTCTAGTTGTAATTTCTGCCTATAAGAACTCTTGTCTTTTCTTTGACTGATTGGAGACCTTGAGCTGAATCCACATTAGTAAGAAATTACATGAGATTGTATCTAAGGGTCAAGGTCAAGTGCTGCATACATTTTGCCAAATATGTTTTCATCAGTTTTTTTTTAATTTTTTGCTTGAAAAGATAAAGTTGAAATATGTTTAATTATTGGTGTGATATGTAAGTTTATTGTCATAATATCATAAGGTCAAGTTCATTGATTTTGCAGGGATTTCAATAAAGATAATGGCCAAGGTCACTTATAGCTCAAATGCAGTTACCTTCAAGAAATGAGAAATAAGGAAGTCATTGTATACATAGATCAAATGTAGTATTTATGACAAAAGGGTCGTCCTACACTAAAACTGGTTATATCATAGAAGAGACAATATATAATATTATGATGCTTTTTTTATTGATTAATCGGATAATCAAAAAATCAATTTTTAATTGATTAAAAATGTTTGCAGCTTAAAGACTTATAATATTAAGAAACTGTAGTTTTGCATGCTAAATGACTAATAATTTTTAATGTTGTCTGAAGAGTCCAATGTATTTTTTTTTGTACTGATTAAGATTGACTAAGTTTCAAAGCCCAAAATCAGTAACTAAGTTTCATTAGAATTGTTTATCATAAAAGCTATATGATACAAGTACAGTGACTTAATTATCTGTCTCTAAGACATCAAATGGTCCAATGTGATCTATGTTTAGATCAATAAGAGTGAAACATTACTTTCCATGTATATATTACACAACAATCAATAGGGATGGAAACAGCTAACTCCAAAATGTAAAGTCATTTCTAAGTTGGCTGAGGTAGTGAGGGAAAGACCAAAAAATGTAATTTAATTTTTTTAGATAAAGGAATCTTTGACAGTATAAGTTAATTTTGCGAGGAAAATGAACGAACATAAAGTAAGTAGGAATTTATGCTAAATTAGATTTCTTAAGTTCTGTTTATAAGTATATGCAATATATATGGCTACAGAAGTGACATCCACCTCGTTTTATATAATCACCTACATGTGCCTTAATTAGGTTTGATATAATCACATACATGTATGTGCATTTTCATAAAATGACATGATTATTAGAAAAATTGCTGTAAAAGTTTCATACCAGAAAGTAGTGACGTTTTTTTTGATGGGGTAAAGTTCACAAATTGTGAATCTTGATGGTATATGTGAAGTATATACACTGTGGTTGAAAAAGGGAAGTGTCCTTCACTATAATATAATAAAAGGATTCAGTATGGAAGCAGTTACTTCCCTTTGTGTTGAACTTTTAGAACTTTTTTTTTAAGGTATGAGACCCATAAAAACCCTTTTTCAACATGCAGTGAGTGTAGCTTGTTTGAGAAACATACTCTCCTATGACAAAATTTAGACAATATTTGACATTTCTGACCATGAGCTTTTCCAGGTATGATAAGTTTTAACTTTAAACATCACAAGACTTATGAGCCAATTAAGAAAAACACATTGTTTTCACTGAGTAACAACAGCAATATTGCATGTAATCATTCATAGTATGAAAACATAAAGACTGCTGGCAAAAAAAATGCATATTAAGCACAGCCAGTAATGAGAACTAATGAAACAGAATTACAAACATGATACTAATTTACACCACCCACTTCATAATGAGTGGATAATATCAAAGTAAACTTCATTATACATCTTGGGGCTTCAGATTAACTATAATTATTTGTATTCATAAAGAAATTATACTATCACAATCAGTAGGGCGAAATATGAAAGAGGTTAATTAATACTGTTAAGTGTTGAAGAAATTTATGGCTGAAATCATTGATACACAACTTTTATACATTTAAAAGTTTTACATCAATTAACAAAAAAATTTATGAATGACATAAGAAATTTAGTTCAATCCTAATAAAAGTAGAAGTTTTAAAGCCAAAACAAAATTAAAAAGCCAATTAAATGCAAGAGAGAAACAAAATTGGTTTGAATGGGGTTTGAACCCATGCTCTTCAATAAAAAGGTCTCCAGTAAGTAGAATTGAGTTCTCTTCAGAGTGGAGGTAATTAAGGTATTAAGATGAATATCTTAACACAGGGCCCATTTAATTATGAAAAATGTATTACCATTGACCTGTTATCAAAGAAAAACTTTCTGGAATGATCTGAAAAATGGAAACAACATTTTAGAACTTTTAAAAAATATTTGTACGTTAGAGAACATAACTTGTTTATGCCTTATGGTATATAGTTCATGTTTCAAATTATGCCATGCAATTTTCTGCAATGGTCCTTGAAATTATAAAGTCTTTTAATAATTGAAAAAATAAATGTGTGCAAAATTGTACAAAGAAATTAAACACATTTTACAGACAATTTTCTTCAGTGTCAATTTGTACAATATTCATTTTTTTGTAGAGATTGGATTAGATTATGCTCAATTAGAATATAATTTGTCTTCAAGATAAAACTGTTTTAAAGCTCACCAACATCCGGGTATCCGTGCGATTTGTAAACAGTGAAGAATGTTTGCACGAGATGGAGAGTTTGATCTATTCTAAAATACTGAAATACTTGATTGAATTATTTTGCTTGAATAAGTTCTATGAATTATTTTGCTTGAATAAGTTCTAAATTTTTAACCAAGTTTGGATTTATTTTCATGAAAATTGTTTTAATGTTCTTAACTTTAGATTGGAAATTGGAATTGTAAAGATTAACTTGAAATAATATTCACCTTGAATGCTGTTGTAGAAGGTAAGTGAAGAAAGAGGCAGGGTTGGGGTTTGAATGGTTAACAGATGGGTGTGTGAGTCTGCTTGGTTTGTCTAGGATGGAAAGATTGCTTAGGTTTCTTTAAGATGATGCTTGGAAAGGATTTGCTATATCATGTATTTTTTGTCATACAAACCTGGCTTAGTTTATGTATTTTCATTGCAGGGATTGACATAGTGGCAAAAATATTATCTGTTGTGATTTACCGCTTGTTATTAATGATATCATTAATACTGAGAAATGTTTATGAGATTTAAAAGAGATAGAGTCAGTAATAAAGACATGAAGATGACATTAATGTAACATTATCAGGGTTGTAAAGCAAACACTGCAGGGATTAGACCAGTAATGTAAATTGTCCTCATAGTGGATGAAAATCTTCTTTTGGAATCCAGTGTTTAGAGAAAAATATTAAAATGACTGAATTGAAATTTAAGGACAAGGTCAATGTGTGGGTTGAAAATCTTTTTGTATAAGGCTAAATGAAATAAATCAAGTAAATTGCTAAATATGAAACTTAATATACCAAGCATATTACTTAATCTGTCATTACTGTGATTTCGAGACCAATTTACAGAAGGATAACTAGCCCCCCACCCTTTCTCTCTTTCATCCCCCTCCCCTCCCCCCTCACCTCCAAACAAGAAAACAAAGCATTAAAGTACCAAAACTGCAGTCTCAGAACTAGAGTCAGAAAGAAATATTTCATATTAGTGTGCAAACATCAGATCTTGTCTTTGTCTCTTAAATGATGTTTTGTCTTTTTTCTCATGCCAGCCTTATTTGTTGTTGGCTGCTTTTCAAAGTTTTATTGAGTTCTCTAAATTGGCAGCAAGTTTGCATCTATTAGGCATAGGACTAGAATGGAAATTTGATAGAAAGGAAACTCTCATTGTCCCGAAAACAAGGTGAAATGTGATATGAATTGGGTCAAAGCTCCTCTAACAATATTTATAAACAAGTACTGATAAAAAATTCATATTTTTGTGTTGCACTTTTATGGTTGATGTTTTTAACCTATTATATAAAAACAATATATTTCTGGTTTTTGTGTCATTCTGTATGGAACAGTTCCTAAAAATGGTCCTGAAGTACATTTTGCCGTACGTGTTCTTTCAATACATGAAGCTTATACTCTTATTACTCTAAATATTTCTGTTCTTTTAATTGTGTAAATAAGACCATTTTTTTTTGTTTTCTGCCAAGTAACAATGGATATTCAAAAAATGTTTCAGTACTTGTACACACATGAAAAATTCTTAATAAATGTGCATAATTTATATTTTAACGTTTTATTTTCAGTTGATATTTTCGTCTGAGTACACAAAAGCAATGGATTCGAATTACCACAAGGATCACCTCGCTTGCAAGAACTGTGACAAGAAGCTGATCGCATGCCGCTACATTCTCAAGGAAGAGCAACCTCACTGTATACCGTGCTACCAGGAACTTTTCGCACATAATTGTGAAGAATGCAAGAAACCCATTGGTCCTGATTATAAGGTATCAGAAATTTCAGATTATCAGACAGATTATAATCATATGAAAAGATTACGGAGTCTTTGCGATACTATATGTGATTGTTGCATGGTAACCTTTAACACATAATTGAATGATAATTATGTAAACCAGTGTTCTGTTTGCTTTCTTTTGTCATGAAATACCGGTACACTTGGCATCTATGCCAAAGCTGGTGGTCTCTTATGAAGGCTGGGAGTATAGCACTGGACCTAACATACAGCATTATGATTAGGTAAAGTTGCCTACCAAGTATTACTGAAACATATGTATAACCCTTGAAAAGAAAAACCCAACCCAAGCTATGAATCTGGTCTCTTATTTGCATCACTGGTCTTTGCCTAGCCATTGAAAGTTTTGAATTGAAGCTTCTAGAAAAGAATACACTGACGGCTGATCTGTTTTACTTGCATCTATACAGTAGCGATTTTCTGATTCTATGCATTAACCTGTTGTAACGATTTTTGACAGTAAACAACAAATTTAATGATTCTGTCTGCGGCATTGTGGAGAGATGGAGTTTCAGTTAGGTCCTTGAACTGGAGTTTCAGCTAGGTCCTTGAACTGTACGTTATAACACCTAATATGAATTCAGCTTTTCTGTTTTTATTTGGTTTATGTTAGACAGACGTGATATTGCAAGGGCATGTCATTCCCTCTGTTTCATGTCTAGGAATCACAGTTAATTCAATTTTCATAGTCACTAGACCTGAAAAAAATGAATTGTACCGAAAGAATATGGGACCAAAATTGAAAGAGAAAGTGAATTAAAGGACACAGAGAAAAACACAATGTAAAGTAGACATCGTACATGTGACAAACTGTTGTAGGCAGCTTTTCTATTAAACAATCGCTTGAAATCCTGCCCAAACATTCTTACTGTATATTTACATCCCATTTAATGACTTTTTCATAACGTGACCAATAACCACATAAAACCTGTCCCAACAGAAGAAAATACATCGCAGAATTCTCTATTAATTGATGGTGTTGGAAACATACTGCAGGCATTTATTATGTACCTGTCTTGATAGGGAGTATGTTTGCATCTGTACACAATAACTTTTGAAACCGTCAAGCAAACAATCAATTTGCAAAGCCAGAAAAGTGTTCACCACATTGAATAACATTTATCAAAGTTTTCCTGTACAGCTTTTGCAAATGAGTAGTCAACATCGAAGCGCAAAGTTTTAAATGTAGATGAGAGCATTTCAATCATTGAACTGTCTAAAACAAGTGCAAGATAAATAACTGAGGCACTAGGGCTTTGAAAAACTAAGAATTAGAAACAATTTGGAGCATTCAGCAACAGTTCAACATATAAACTGTCCGTTCAAACACTAAAATCTAATGAGAGACCATTCTATTAAGAGACCATATTTTGCCAGTCCATTGGGCGGTCGTTTAATACAATGTCTACTGTATAAACAAATGATTCATATATTGACTAACAGATCCAGAACAATGTTCATCTTTACAGCACCAGACAGACAAAAACAAACTAGTCCTTTTGCAACACACTGTATAACAGTGGTCTCCTATACATCTCAAAGTTATCTTTTATTCATGTTATAACGCTGTTTGTTCCTCAATTAAACATTGCTTTGATGCAAAATAATTATTCTAAAGTAGTTTGTTTGCGTCACTGTATGAGTGTGTTATAGCAACAGACGTGGAAGGGTTGCTCAGAATGTTGTCTAAGGTTTCTTGAAATTTGAAAAAGTTGGGTAACAAAGAAATGCTTTAGTTTCATGAGCATTTAAAGTCAGTTCTCAGCAGACTCAGGCTCACTGAGTTGCTGAAGCTTAGAGCCTGTTCATTAAACTGCCATAGCAGCATTAGAAGCAAGATCAGCAGTTGAAGAAGCTCAGCATGAATAGCAATAGCAAAAGAGGTAAACAGGCAGCATTAGGATTAATAGCAGCAGTTCCACAAGCTTTATTAAAAGCAGCAGCTTTAAAAACCCATTAAAGAAGCTATAACAGAAGTCTCAAAAACATGAGCGCAGCAGCAGCAGAACAAAAAACCCATAGCAGCATAAGATACTACAGCAACAGGTCAAGTAAAAGTTGCATAAAAACAAAAATCCCATAGCAGCATAAGATACTACAGCAACAGGTCAAGTAAAGGTTACATAAAAACAAAAAACTCATAGCAGCATAAGATACTGTAACAGCAACAGGTCAAGTATAAGTTGCATAAAAACAAAAATCCCATAGCAGCATAAGATACTACAGCAACAGGTCAAGTAAAAGTTGCATAAAAACAAAAATCCCATAGCAGCATAAGATACTACAGCAACAGGTCAAGTAAAAGTTGCATAAAAACAAAAAACCCATAGCAGCATAAGATACTGTAACAGCAACAGGTCAAGTAAAAGTTGCATAAAAACAAAAATCCCATAGCAGCATAAGATACTCTTGCAGGCCTCTACAGCAACAGGTCAAGTAATAGTTGTATAAAAAGTTTTGCAGTAAAACAAAAAACCCATAGCAGCATAAGATACTACAGCAACAGGTCAAGTAAAAGTTGCATAAAAACAAAAATCCCATAGCAGCATAAGATACTACAGCAACAGGTCAAGTAAAAGTTGCATAAAAACAAAAAACCCATAGCAGCATAAGATACTGTAACAGCAACAGGTCAAGTAAAAGTTGCATAAAAACAAAAATCCCATAGCAGCATAAGATACTCTTGCAGGCCTCTACAGCAACAGGTCAAGTAATAGTTGTATAAAAAGTTCTGCAGTAAAACAAAAAACCCATAGCAGCATAAGATACTACAGCAACAGGTCAAGTAAAAGTGGCTTAAAAACAAAAATCCCATAGCAGCATAAGATACTACAGCAACAGGTCAAGTAATAGTTGCATAAAAAGTTCTGCAGTAAAACAAAAATCCCAAAGCAGCATGAGATACTACAGCAACAGGTCAAGTAATAGTTGCATAAAAAGTTCTGCAGTAAAACAAAAATCCAATAGCAGCATGAGATACTACAGTTGGAGGTCAAGTTAAAGTTGCATAAAAAGTTCTGCTGTAAAACAAAATTCAATAGCAGCATAAAAAAACCACAGCTTGAGGTCTAGTAAAAGTTGCATGAAAAGCACTGCATTTATACAAGTAAATCACATTATTTGAATCTGCAGATTCTGAAGCAGAATTGTAGCATCAGAGGCATGAAATAATAGCAGCAGTTTCGAGCAATGTTATATTAGATTCAATAGCAGTATCTGAATTGCTTTGTTATTATTGACTAGCCCTTTGATTATTTTACAGATAACATTTTGCAGGCAGTAGCATCCCTGTAGTCTGTCAGGTAATGATTACTTACAAGAGACTGGGTATAGAGCCAGAAATAATAAGATAGAGTCTGTAAAATACAACAGTTCACATCATTAGACATAATGGCCACCATGTCAGGAAATATGAGGGGAATTAATGAATACATATTATATGGTGTCTCAGAATGGTCAATAGTATGTTACTGTGTAAATACAATGGTGTGTAAGATAGGTCAATAGTACTTAAGGGTAAAAGTTACCACAAAAATTATACTCTGGAAAATAATAAATGAAATACTCAAATACTTTTAACTTGCATGAACCACTGTTGATTACTGCTTGTTAAAGATATTAACTAGTTTTTCCTCTAGATTGAGGCATTGTTTAGGGGAGTAGATGTTAGAGTGGACTGGCAAGATTTAGTGTCGTAACAATGTACCACAGCATCTTGTCACCGCTTCGTGACATTAAGTTAAGATTACTTGTGTAATGAAACATATGAAAATGACTAACTACTAAACAGTCCAGAGAAAAAACTTTGAAAAAGGTTTGAAAAAGCCTCAGTATTCAAATATCTTTTTCCAGTTAAATCTGTCACTATGGAATTTGTATTTTGTTATTTCAAACACCTGAACACATATATATACACGCATTGGTAAAAACTTGATGAATATTTAAATTAATACATCTTTCAATGTTTGATGGAAGCTTTGAAGTAAATTAATGAGACAGAAAGGTCTAGCTTGCAAATGAAATATAATAACTTAATGAAATATTGATTAGATTTTAATGAATATATTTGTAATTAGAAAAGAACTGGAACATAGGAGTGACCTTGAGAATGCCGGGTATGAAAAGAAAATCAAGGACAATTAAGTAATGTTAGGACAACCTCCAGTTACTGTTGAATTTGGGACTAGCTATTTTTGAACAAAACAAGAATGGAAAGAGAAGAAGGTAAAATGGATCTGACTTTTTTTTATATAATGAATGAATGAATGAGTGAGTGTGTGTGTGTGTGTGATTGAATGATTGAAAGAATGGAAACAAGTGTTTATGTAATGTTCAATTTTCTGTTCAATTTCCTTTAGTTGCTATCTGAATTAAGATAAAATACCACTTTACCTATAAAAATTGAGGAAAACACAAAAAATGCAAGATCTGAATTTGAAATAAGTAGACAGCAGTGATAGGTGTAAAACTTATATAGATTCCTGCTGATATTTCAAGTTATTTGATTCCAAGGTAAGTGATGAGGTTTTTATTGCACCAAACAGTAGGGAAAAGATTTACCTTAAACTTTAACAAATGATGACTGATAACAATAAAATGCTTCCTGAATTCCTTTCCAAATAACTTAGAAATAATGAAAGTCTGACTAGACTGGTGTTGTTCATAATGATAGAAAATTACTATCTTTCATGTGAAGTTGTGCATAATATTATCAGTTTGTGAAGTTTACTGATAAATAATGGCCAAAGACATAGTTTGAGGTTTACTTACAGCTACAACCCAAAATGTATTGTCAGGTTTTCTTGGCTAGGTTTTCTTACAGCATTGCTCACTTGATGTTATATATTGTGCAGCAGAGCTCATAATATTGTCAGTTTTCATAACCACTTTTCTTATCACTTTGTCAGCTTTCCTTAATAAAAGTTGAAATAATATGAAGAACCTTGTAAGTATCATTGTCATATATCTTTAAAGTTTTTGTACGAAAACATCTTGGCTCTGCAGGAAGATAGATGACTGTCACCTGAAGTTTCATAACACAAAAACTTTCCAAAACGATGACACCTGTTACTTTTGCTCAAGATTAAACACTCTTTAAGCAAAAAATGAAAAGAAAATGCTTTTATAATTTTGATTTTAAAGTTAGTGTAGCTTTGTAGCATCTTAATTATGCTGAAACAAGAATTGCACCAAGAATTGAGCATAGCTAGTGGAAGGGTGGATAAATCTATTAAATAACCCTTGTAATTTTGAATATGTCTGTTTTATCAGATTACTCTAGTTGTTGTAATAATTTACTACATCACTATTCAACTAAAGCAACATGTTTAGAACCATGTTTAAAGTGTTGACCATTTTTGGCCTTGGCCACAAACATTTGTAGATTAACATTTCAAACCAGCTGAGTCAGGGATTGTTTGTTTTCAGAGTCTGCCAAAAACATTCAAACATGTGTTTTATAGGTAAGTACTTGGATCTGATCCTAAATAATTTCACAACTCTGTTTATCAAGATTTCCAAGAATTTCCACTGTGCTACCACATTTCTGAACTGCTGGAAAAATTGCAGGAGATGCCTTTTGTATTTTTGTAGATTAAGTTATGTGATAAATATTGAAGACGAATTTCACTTTCTTTTGTTAAGAAAGTTATGCTGAAAAGAATACATGTTGTTGTTGTTGTTTTTGCACAGAATTTATTTCCTGTTTGATTTAGGAGAAGTTATATTTTGCTCATTAAAATTTTAATGAAGAGAAATCTTCTACAACACTAGCAAATCCTATTTAAAGAAGAACATTATTGGATATTAAGGTGTCCTTGAAAGGAAGTGATGAAGGAAGATGTATTACCATCAGAATTGGTTATCTAGTGTGAAGCCATTACTTCTGTGATGTTCTAAGAGTAGAAAATAAAACTCCAAGGGTGTGCATTCATAGAGAATTTATTTTGGTTGAAAGAAATAAGACTTAGTATAAAGGGATATGTTTTGATGTCTGTAATTTTATGTTATTGTAATTTTTGGAGGGAAAAACTGCAATAAGGATAAAAGAAGTTCCAAGTTTTTCATACCTTAGGTCTATCCAGTTTTTTAAGAAGGAAAACAAAAATAATTTTTCATTTATCAAGATGAAAGTGATACTGTTATCTGATGTTTCTGTTCAACAGTAACTATTGAGTACAGAATCTGTTATTGCAATATGTGAGAAGTACTTATCTCTCCAGATCATCTTAATAATCTCATAAGAGTATAGGTAGGCAAAGGGAATAATCTCACCTGCCTATTGTTTTTAGCTCACCTGAGCACAGTGTGATCTTGTTGATGGCATGGTGTCTATTGTAAATTATAAGTCATCAAATTTCTGATGAAAAGCTACTCATAAACTTCTCTTTCAAGGGATATTCATGACATGAAGCTCTACCAAAGATGTTGCTAGAATTTCAGTTAACTCTTCTTGTTTAAAACCACCAGGCCCAGAACTCTGAAATTTAATGTTACCAATATCTTTCAAATTAAGTCCCTTGGTTAACTATTGTTACCACCAAAGGGGCCCCATGTTTTATGAAAATTTTTAAATCTCTCTTTGACTGAAACCACAAGGCCAAGAATTTTGAAATTTGGTATGAGCTGACCTCAGATGTGCTACAGTACTGAGACTTTCAAACTGGGATTATTTTGGCATCACCCCAGGAGTCCAGTCTTTCACAAAAACATGAAGACAAACTCTTTGAATAGAGATTTGTCTGTTTCTTTTATTTTAATGATAAATCCATTATATTGATGCAGTTATACTCATTTGAGCAATTTACTGCCAACATTAGCCACTTGTATCTTTAGGGTTTTTTGCTCTCTTTCAAGAGAATATATTTACTGTATAACATTTTTTCATTCTTCACTCAAAATGATGATGCTCAATAAAAAATATATGAGTACTATTTTGAATGGTTTAGCTGAGGCTTACTATATTGTTGGTGTTGTCTTGGATACTGATATTCATCATTGGTGTCTAATTGGTACAACATTTCTGAGGTACTGACATACTACTGGAAAGCTTGACAGGCCTGAAAGAGGGAAGACCATAAGGAAGTTTTTTTTACCATGTTCAGTGAACCACATTTCTGAGATCTTGTTTTACAAGAGATGTGTCAATATAAACGAAGAAATTAATTAAGTTAAACACACACTTTCAGACCAATTACCACAGTTTGTTTGTCTGTATATCACCACATGGTATTCTTGTGCCACTATACTTGTGCCACAGGATAATGCTTACAGGTTTAATTATTTCCCTGAACTGTCTGATTTCTGTTTGTTTAGAAGGAAAGATAAGACTACACACATTGCTAAAGCCCAACAGAGTTATTTGAAGCTTCTGCATAATTATCTAGGAATTTATTATACTTGGACTTGCGGAAATTTCAGATTTCTAGTAACACTGCAATTCAGATATCCATATAAGGGTTAAACAGAAGGATTTTAAATTTGTTAATCTTAAATTACTTCAATGTTGACTTAGCTGCATGCAGTGACAGTCCATTTGTCTTCCTACACAAAAGCATCCAAAGAATTATCAAAACAACCAAACACTAACAGGAAAAAAACAAAAGATTAACAAAGTTTAAACATTCTTTAGAGAACTAAACAAAAGTATGCATCTCAGTAATCTCCCAAGTTCTAGTGTTTGAAAGAGTAGACACCAAACCTCAGTGGGACAGCAAAACGTATATGATAATTACTAAGTACAATGTATTAATGTAAGGCAACTTATAGGTGACCAATTTTTACAAAAGCATATTCAGTTGGTGAAATGTTTATGACAAATGCTTTTTTTATCATTCAACAGACACTTACCCGGTACTCCACTAAAGAGTTTTTAAGGGACTCTTAGAGCAAGTCTGCTTAAGATATGGGTAACTCTAAGATACATACATTTTTCTTTGAAATTCTACAAATACATAGTTTATCTGCATAGAGTAATTAAATCATGCAGAATATACCAAATAAATGTGGATGCAATATGATCATAACAGATATACAATAAAGAAACACTTGCAATACTGTTGCACAAAACTGTTAACTTCCAGCTGCTACAGAAGTTATCTGCTGACAGCTGTATCTCTTCATATGCCAAAATATATTCTGTTTAGAAAGGTTTTCTTTATTAATGTGGTAGGTCTGTTTCCAAAGCCATGTCTTTATCTTGACTGTTTGCCTCTTCTATTTCCATGATGTGAAATCTTTCCGACTTTGACATGTAGACAATGTTCTTTCAAACATAGCTTTAGAAGATAATTGTCCTAACCTTTTTGGATTGACATACTTTCAAGTTCCCTCAGGAAAATCTTTACAGTGTTAGGAATATTCAAAGAAATGGGTTGTATCTGTTGGTCAGTTAAGGTCCATTGGTAGGCAAAGAGGTTTCCAACCAGTAACTTGAAAAAATGCTTGAAAACATAAAGGTTTAAATCAGCTTTGAAACTGATATCAAAACTGTTCTTGAACATTCAGAGGCATTGACAGGAATACTTGTTTAAGCTCATCTAGAAGGATGTTAGTAAGCTTTTTTATTAGTTTTTGAAGAACTTGGTGACTTTGTGCCCAAGTGGTTTGTGCTTTTGGCTACGAAGCTAGCAACCCCAATTCTGTTCTGGGTAGTGACTGAGTTACCGACTGATTTCCCAGGACTGGGTGGTAACCTAACTGGGTTCTGTTTCCAGTAGTATTGGCCTAGACTGGGAATTGTGGAGGTAAAATACAATTGCACTGTTGGCTCCTGTGGAAATAAGTTGTTCCATCCACACCAGGTGGGTCCTTTCATACCAATGTTAAATAAAACCCTTAAACTTTACCTTAACTAAAGAAGCTTGTAAGTCATTCAAATGTCTTGTATTTTCATGAGCAACAACCTTAAGTGGGATTCTGAAACCCTGACCACCTGGTTTTTATTCAGACATTGCATCAGTTACCAGGCCTAAACAAAAACGTTTATTACAGATTTTTCAAGCAGACCTTACAGCTGTTTTTTTGTTGTTTTTTTCAGAAGATAAAAGAGCCTACCTCAGGTGGAAGATCTGTACCTATTTGTAGGTGTACCATTAATTTTAATCTTAAAGTCACCTGTGAACAGCTTTACAAAACATGCTCAGCAAAAAACCCCTAAATTATGTTTTATTGCTTTCAAAAATTAATCACCTGAAGCATTTTCCGGGAGGTAGTTTCAGTGAAGAGCTTTTTAAGAGTTTTTTATGATCTATGATTAGATACTTAAGGCCACAACTTTTTAATATATTGGTTTACAAAACCGCCAACCATAATTTCTTGGAAAGTGGAAAAAAAATAAAATCAGAAAATCGTCCTTTTTTTATATGTTTCAATTCTGACCACTCAGAAAAGGGACAAAAACAAAAACCTCAAAAGTGATCTTTGCCATTTTCAGAAAAAGGGGTTACTACAGTACATCTCCTGCAATGTGTACAAATTTTGTGCTTCCTCGTAACAGTAAATTCCGTCAGTTTTTAGACAAAAAAACGTCTCCGCGACGCCTCCACGATATAGGAAGTTTCTCAGAGTTTCTCTGCGATTTTCCTCCTTATGTCCGCGGAGTTAAAGAGAAAAATGTACATATCGCGGGAGCAGTACTGTACACTCCTCCCCTCTTGGATTCAGATATTTCATTGGTGAAAAAGATACTAAATTTTTGTAATACATTTGACGAGTTAGCTTTATCTGTTTTAAAAGAACAAGGGTATATTTTTCTTGTTAATTTCTCAATATCTGAAGAAATTAACACATGTTGTTTCAACTGAAAATGTTTTTTTTTTTTTTTTTTTCTCGACCACCCAACGCACCATTTTCTGAAAAAAAATTGTAAACTAATAAATAAAAAAGTCGTGGCCTAAAAAGGCAAAACAACAATGAATAAAACAACTCATGTGAAACAAGTTTAAAAGAAAAAATAAATCTACAAGCTTAGTTGTTATCTGATGCAAGAGAAGAAAATAGATGACAAAACAATAGTTTCATGTGAGACAGCAAGAAGAAATGATAAAATATAATACATTCATGTAATAAAGCATAATGAAGAAATAAGTAGTTTCATGTGAGACAGCAAGAAGAAATGATAAAATATAATACATTCATGTAATAAAGCATAATGAAGAAATCAGTAGTGTTATGTGAGACAGCAAGTGAAAGTGATAAAACACAATACATTCATGTAATAAAGCATAATGAAGAAATCAGTAGTGTCATGTGAGACAGCAAGTGGAAGTGATAAAACACAATACATTCATGTAATAAAGCATAATGAAGAAATCAGTAGTGTCATGTGAGACAGCAAGAAGAAATGATAAAACATAATACATTCATGTAATAAAGCATAATGAAGAAATCAGTAGTGTCATGTGAGACAGCAAGTGAAAGTGATAAAACACAATACATTCATGTAATAAAGCATAATGAAGAAATCAGTAGTGTCATGTGAGACAGCAAGTGAAAGTGATAAAACACAATACGTTCATGTAATAAAGCATAATGAAGAAATCAGTAGTGTCATGTGAGACAGCAAGTGAAAGTGATAAAACACAATACGTTCATGTAATAAAGTATAATATAAGGCAAGTTCACTTGAACAATAGTACCATGTGAGACAGGAAGTAGAAATGATAAAAAATAATACATTGATATAACAAAGCAAGTAAAAATGATAAACAAGATGATTTATTATAAATACATATTCAAGCTGCAAGGAATTTTTACTGTGAAATGAGTGAAAAAAGAGCAACATATTTTTATTCAATTATATTCTGTTGAAAGGAGATTCTTTAAAAATAGATCATTGATTGGACAAATATTTTTCTTTTCTTATTTTTTGAGTTCAAGTTATTAAGTTGTTTCACATCTTTCATTTTTAGGAAAAAATTACCAAAGTGACCAAAGAAATTTTTGTTTAATTATTTTCTGAATAATTTCATTCAGTTTTGATTCTTTTGAAAGGATTCCATCTGTATTTTGATACTGCCATTCAGTGCATAGTACAAAAGATGAAGTAGGAAGAGGGGAAAGTTGATGTACTCAGTAACTACATCATTTGTTGTTTATATCTAGTAATTTCCCTGTAGTAATCAAGCTAGACTCTCTCATACATAAATCTTTATTTACTGGAGTTGATCAGTATGATTGGACTCTATCCAGAGTACCTTACAGAAAGTGCTCAAAGTTTCTTTGAGCTACCATTCCTATATTGTTTGTACAAGTTATAACTATGAATAGTACCAAAGACACAGCCAATTGTTATTCATGGTTCTTCCTATGGAATAAAGTAATAAAACATGCAATAATACACCAACATAATTCAGTTTACAACAGATAGCTTTAATATCTATGTGCGTCATAGCTCTGTGAGTTCCTTAGATCATTTTTAGGGTGTCTTTTTCGATTATTCAATGTCATTGACTTGTAAGCCACTGTACTCTGTCACTGGTAGGGAGTAGCAAGTTTGTATGACTTCATATTAAATAATAGAAAGTTGATTTTCTGTTGATTACAGGGGTTTTTTTGATACACAAAATTCTTTGATTTCCTTGATTGATAAAGTTCTGTTTACCAACAAATCCTACTGATAAATTTTGCTTATCAAGATGATATGTTATGAAACTTGTATCACAGTAGCTCAGCAGTTGTAAGTGCATACCACTAGTTAAAACAATCTCGGAGTCAATTCCCAGTATATCTTGACTGTTGCCTTGGCAAAGACACATATTAAGTTATAATTGTTAGTTGATGCAGCTAAGAATTGCTGTCTCCTCATTATGATTGGCATTTTTGTGAATCAAGTTTTTTTCTACAGAGTGAAATAACAAAAGTGTTAAAATGTTTTATTAACAGTCTTTCTGATCTTTTTCAGGACTTGTCCTACAAGGACCATCACTGGCATGAGTTCTGTTTCAAGTGTTTTGAGTGCCAGAAGACTTTAGTCGATCAGCCGTTTGCACCGAAGAATGACAGGATTTTCTGTGCAGATTGCCATGACAACAACTTTGCTGCCAGATGTGATGGGTGTACTAAACCTTTCAAGGGAGGTAAGTGAGTCAGCTAAGAATCAGCTCCATACTGGAGTTGGCAGTTTCTTGAGTAGGTTAGGGGTATTTGCATCAGTGCATTTCTAGTTAATGATTAATTTACTCTGGTTAACCACTAGGTAATGTTAGGTTCTGAAATTAATCACAGTTTCACAGTAAATTTGTTACAAATTTACATCAAGTGTATAGATGGGTTGTTTAGAAAATTCAATTCTTGTAAATATAGTTACAAAACTAAATGAATACCCTTAACATTTTTTTAGCTTCATATAAATTTTTACAGATTTACATTAAGTGTACTGATGTGATGTTTATAAAAGTTTCATTCGTTTAAATGTAGTCTAGATTAAACATAATTCATTGCAAGTATGTATATGTTATTTACAAACATACAAATTAAATGTAGTTACGTTGTACATAGGGTTGGCTGAAGCTGAAAACCCACCAGCAATTTCCAACTTCATGAGGGTTTCGTGTTACTTTTGTGGTAAGGTAATTAAATCACAAGATGGTTTAAAAGATATGAAGGCAACAATAGAAATATAATTGCAAAATGATTATAGCAAGTGATCTTAAAATGATAATTTGCTGGTTTGTAGGCATGAAGAAATTTGAGTACAAGGGTAAGCAGTGGCATGAGGAGTGCTTCACTTGCATGGTATGCAACGAGCCAATCAGAAACAAGAGTTTCATCCCACGTGAGGAGCAGGTGGTCTGCGTTCCTTGCTATGAGAGAGATTTCGCACAGAAGTGTAATAAATGCACTGGGGTTAGTATAATGTTTTCATGTTACTAAATGGGATTATTTACAAAAATGAAACATTTAAAATTGCTGCTTGATGAAACTAGAATACAATTAAGCAATTTTAAAGGTTGAAACTCCATAGGAATTCCTGTATACTGCTCTGAGTTTTTTTGTGTTGTTTTGTTTGTTTTTAAAGAATTTAGGTAAGAGTACTGTTACTTGCTTGATCTCTTGTTTATGAAAGATTAAAGGTAATTGAAACAACTCTTGGCTTTAGAAAATTGGGGTTGACTTTTTGTCTTTTCCCAGTTAATTAAATACTATGAAACAGGCTGTAAAGCAATTTATGGGACCAAGGGTTTTTAGCTCGACTATTTGAAGAATAAGGAGGGCTATAGTTTTCGCCTCGGCATCGGCGTTGGTTCAGGTTAAAGTTTTTTGGCAAGGTAACATTATTCACCTAACCCTTGCAGATATAGCCCTGAATAGTCGAGCGCGCTTGTCCTATGAAATTTCTTGTTAATTTTTGCAGGCTCATAGGCAATTATGGTATTCACTTATCTTGAGGATATTGTTGCATTCATTTCATGAGTAATTATGACCAATGACATACACTCATTAAAAACACAGTTCATATGATTTTTCCAGGTTATTAACAAAGGTGGTGTGGCATACAAGAATATGCCATTCCACAGGGAGTGTTTTACCTGCACCAATTGTAACAAGGAGCTAGCAAAGGAGAAGTTTACATCTAAAGATGAACAGCCATACTGTGCTGACTGCTATGGAGAACTGTTTGCCAAGAAATGTTGCAGGTGCTCTAAGGCAATTACTGGTGAGTGAACAACATGTAGAAACCGCAAAACAAAAAAATACAAACAACTGCATTCCAGCTTTCATTCTTTTCCCAGAGCTTTGGGGACTTACATTCAAACTATTCACTTGAACTCCTGTTTGAGTATTTTTCAGAACAAATAATTTTCATTCTTGATGTAATGTTCAAAGTCTTTGTTCAGCATCTTAGAACAGTGTAAGCATGTTGCTTTTCAAAGTGGTTGCTTTATATTGGAATCAGTCCATTTGCAAATCGGTAGTTTTATTGGAAACACTCCATTTGCTTACTGGTTCAGTTATCATATTGGAAACCCTTACTAGTATTTGCTTACTGGTAGACATATTGGAAACACTCCATTTGCTTACTGGTTCAGATTATCATATTGGAAACCCTAATTTGCTTACTGGAAGTCATATTGGAAACACTCCATTTGCTTACTGGTTCAGATTATTTTTGGAAGTACTTTTTTTGCAAACTCATTGTCATATTGGAAGCACTCCTTTTGCTTACTGGTTCAGGTTATCATATTGCAAATCCTTATTTGCTTACTGGTAGTCATATTGGAAACACTCCATTTGCTTACTTGTTGTCATATCGGAAGCACTTCTTTTTGCAAACTTATTGTCATACTGAAACTTCATTTAAAGAAAAAAAAAATGATTGTCTGTAATAATCAAAGCATTTCATTTGCTAACTAGTTGTCATATTTTGCACCCTTTTTTGCAAATCACAAATGCACTCCATTTGTTAAGTGTTTGTTGTTATGACTTTATTTGTAAGTATGAGCAATAATTGGCAATAATTTTGCAGCTCTAGAGAATTTTGATGGATTTTTGTAGCAAGTCTGTGGACACTTTTAAGAAGAAGCATTTTTATTTCAGTTGGTATACTAATTTAAAATTTTTAGTTTACTTTAATTAATATGTTTCCAAGTCCATTACAGTCTTCCTGTTACATAACTGTTATGAAAGGAAGCTTGCTTGTTACATAAAACAGTGAACTTGCCAGTTCTGGAATTACAAGTTGTTTATCTGAAAATGTGTGTGCGTGTGCACTCTCTAGATAGAAACCTGAATATTTCCAATGTCATTTTCAATACAATGTGCTGATGTTTGTATAATTGGCAAATCGTTTTATGGCTGTTATCCAATTAGCACTACGTAGCTATTTCCAAAAATAACACTAACCTGTTCTAATTTGTGATTGTTTGTAAGCTTCTGATGTTCTCTTTTCTTGTAGGAAGAACAATTAAGCTTATTTGTCATTCATTAGGCATCTTTAAACATGCATTTAGATTATTGTTATTGGTTTATTTTTAAATCATTGTTCTCCAGTTAAGAGTTCTCTTGTTCATCGTGTACTAGATAAACCTAGGAAGATATTGGAAGTTGCTTTGTTCTTTGGACTTCTATCTCCCTTTTATAGAGCAAAGAGCATCTACCGAAACAATTTTGTTACTCAGTGAGATATGTGGGATGTTCTAATGGTATTTGTACCAGCACAGTCTCTGGTGACAGGCGTATGAATTCTGCTTCTGTTAAATGACTGTTGATACGTTTTGGCCCTCAGTTATCAGAACCTTTTTGGCAGGTGGTCAGGTTCAGTCAGATAAAGGCTGTAGGAGTCAAAAGCCATGCCACTGAAAACAATACCTATAATAAAAGAAATGTTTAAAAATTGCTAAATTAAATTAGAAATTGTTAAAGTAAGAGTTTGAGTAAGATGTTCAAGGATCCATAAAACAGCTGAATATTTAAACTAAAATTTTTTTTACAATAAACACATTTTCCTTATTAAAAAATACACAGTTCAGATGCTTTGGCTTATTGAAATGCACTTCGTGCTAAAATCAAATGAAATTATTGAATATAAAAAAGCAAACAATTTTTTTTTTTTTTTACACCATGCACAGTTTGACAGAATACAAATGTACTCAATAAAGAGGAAAGTACCCATATTTGGATATTCAGAATTTCTGTTAGAACACTTTAATTAGTGTCTCATCTGAGAATTAAATGACTGGATACCAATTCAGTATTCATGCCCATCCTTAGTTATAATGAAAATGCTCACCCACTTCGTTCTTCATTTTGGCACATAGTAACTAATGGTTTTTGAATTATCTCATTTTCATTACTTTATTCCTTTATCAATGCATCCTGGATTGTTTCTGAAAAATATATCCCTGGGTATTTCAAAGAAGTGGAGATATAGATTGTCTGACAAGCATAAATCACTTGTTTTGTAGTCATCAGTCATTGGAAGAGATCACTTTGTCTTTTCTTGCATACTCTGCATTTTTTATTTACATCACAAAAACATAACTGGCATTTCATCCTGCCCAAGGTAGTTTGATGAACAGTACAGTTTGTCTTGTTGTTAAATTTGGCAACAGCCATTTTTTGTAGTCTAACAATTTAGCTAATATATTGTAACCTTTGTATCATGTGCGTGGTAGAACAGTTTGGCTGCTTTAAAGATTGAAGTTCCTCTTGTTTCCCAAGCAACATACACATTATCTTTAAAACTTTAACCATGTCTTACAAAGATTTAAAGTTGATGGATCAGTGGCCAGGAAGGTCACAGGGATTCCAAAGCTGCAATAAGGGAATAAATTCTGTAGTTTTCCTGACGTATGAACAGGTACCAAATATGAATGTGACTGGCTATTTTCCCATTAGCAACTTGTTCCATCACAAGTATTGTCCATTGAGAGATTTGAATTAAGTTTTGAGAATCAATGTGAATAACCAAGAGACAACTTAAAAGAATAAAACATAAACACTCTTGCCCAAATATATTCCACAGGTTGGAACTTACCTTCATGTGATCTTTTGTCATTTCAGGTTTTGGTGGCACTAAATTCATTTCCTTTGAAGAACGTCATTGGCATAGTGACTGTTTCGTCTGCTACAAGTGTAATGCTTCCATGGTAGGCCGTGGTTTCCTTGTCAACGAGGGTGACATCCTCTGTCCAGAGTGTGGCAGAAATTAAATGGTTTTTACCATAGTTTAGGTCATAATTTACTAAACAGCTATTTTTAAAGTGTATAACCTGTTTTAAATGATTCTTAGAGTAAATGTTAAAACAACTTTGAAGAGTTAGTTTCAACTCCTGTAACTGAATTATGACTTGATAAGATTTATATATTCCTCATTGTTACAACTCATACTTATTACTAGGCTATAACTGCTGTATAGCTTAATTAAAATTAGAAAAATACAAGAACAAAAATGAATTATTTAATTCAAGCATGACATGAAGTTGTAACAGCTTGTGATGACAGGTTTACTTGGTCATCCTTCTAGCACCTGAGAAAATGTGTTTCTTGTTAATATTTCTCAGAAAAGTACTTTTGACATTTTTCACCTTTCGGGTCATAAAGTGCTGTGAGATGAGTTTGAAATAAAGAGTTTGATTTTCTTGTAAAATATGTGTGGAAAGTGTTTCGCATATTCATTTCAATGGACACTGCAGTTATAAAGAGTATGATATATCTTTTATTGTACCACAGAAAATTGTTCTTATTGCAGAGATAAGCAGAAACTATATATATTTAACAATGATTTTGAAGTTGAAATACCAAGATTTAACCGTTATGACTGATTTACCATCATATTCACATTTTCAACCATACAGGTTCTGTTTTATCGAAAGTTTTAAATCTATGTGACTGCGTCTTTTTTGTTTCGTGCCAACACAATGGTTTTCTAAGTGGAGGATTGTATTTTACCTTGGAAATTAATGCATTTTGAGCATTAATATGAATTTAAACAAACATTTCTATGAAAATAATGTGAATACAGTTTTAATATGTCTCTTTACAATATATAATAGTTTATTTTTGCAATGGTTTTTATAGTGCAAATATAAGCTAATCCGTCTTTCATCAAGTTTTGAATCTCTTTTTAATATTTACGACATTATGGTACTAATTATGTTTGAGCAAAAGGGGTTGTTAACTTTTCAGTATAACCCATCCAGTGCATCATAATCTTCTCAATTTGTTTCATTATTCAGAACAAATACTCGCAGAGAAATTAACACCATTGATTACAGAAAAACACATGTTGAGATGTTCTGATGCTTTACATAAGATCTTGTGTTCCAAGATTTAGTATGTCTGAGACAGTCTCTGGTGGCATTTTTAGATCCACTTGATTAATACGTTTTTCAATTCCCTACAGGAATAATGTTCCTATAGGTGCCCCGAATCATACTTTATTCATGCTTGTGTGAAATAAGAAAGCTTTTTGTGTGAAGAAATAAAAAAAACCTCTGTAACAGTAAAAATAATAATATAAGAGTGATTATTCACATTACAGTTTGTTTAAGCAGACAGAGTTTAAGAGTCAGAATGATTGATATTGTAAGCAGATTTTACAGTTACATCAATATTTTGACCTGAATTTTTCTGATTGTAGTTAAGACAAACTCAGACAGCTTAAAAAAAAATTCATATTTTTAATGGCTTTTTAAGGCTCATATTACATTATGTCAGATTATATTTTTTAATATATTTAATTATGCAAGCTGAAATTTTAATGATAAAGATTCTTGAATTTGTAAATATTAAGCTAATTCCTTTTTCTCTTTGTTTATCATGATGAAATACTTTTTAATGAAAGAAAGGAAATGAAAGGAACATTGGGTATTATTAACAGCCATAAGATTGATTAACCATTAACCTACCTGCTGGTACATAAAGTGATTAACCTTTGCCACCAGTATAGAGCCAGGCCAGCCTGCATATCCATGCAGTCTGACCAGGCTCTATTCTGTTGTGAGTTCTGTTTTTGTATTTTGATGTTGAAATCCCTTAAACTTTGAATGGACGATTCCAAATTCAAAGCTGGGCAAATCCATTACAAACATTCAGCAGGTTAGGGTGAACAAAAGTCCTTGTTTTATTCTTAGCTGATTGCTTTAGCTGAGAAACATATTGTTAACAATTTAGTCTCTCTAAGCATTTGCTGTCAAGTTTAGGACAATTTATTAACTTTTTGTACATAATTAGATAAATAGATAGATAGGTGTTTCACATTATAATCCAGTTCTTTTTTCAATTGTACAGCAGGGTTGTTGTGAGTGCTCTAGATAAGTTATCTATTATGAAAGTATGAATATTACAATGTTTGAATGGTGCGAGTTAGTGTTTGAAATGTGTAAATGTGTTAATTCTTTTTTCTTAAAGTATTATAGAGAGAAAAGATACAAATTTTACATGCCATATTGTACAACTGTAAATAAAGTTAATCAAAATGTTTACAACCTGTGAGATCTGATGTTTGCTAAACTCCAGATTTGATGTTGAGGGTGTTTCATCATATTTAAGAAAGATCTTGTTTTTCACAGATTTTATTTTAATCAAAAGTCATTTCATTCAAGATTTTCCTTTTATTGAATCTTCATTTTCTGTGTGTTTGGTCTCAAAAATCAAAAGCCATTAACAAAATGAACAAAAATATTTTTTCAGTAGAAAAAGAAATAAAGGGACAGTTTGGCTCTACAGAGATTTGTACCTTAAGAATTTAAGATAGATAAAAAAAACAAGCAAGATAAAAAAAACTGCTAAAACCCCAGTCTGTCTTTTCATTAATGATAGAATGTGTGTAGATTTAAAACAGCAATGAATGTAAGTAATCTGAGTAGTAAATGAGAATGTTAGGACCACATGTCCTCTTGTTGTTGTATTTAGTAATGTGTCAAGCAGGGAGATGCCAACATCTAGTGCGTTTTTTCAGCCAATAAACTTACAGAATGATGTAGCTAAGTTACACATTTCTGTTTCTCAGCAATGTTATGTTGAGATTACAAGACATTAAGTCATTTTAAATGCGTTTTTAAAATCATAGAAATATGGAAATAGAAAGGTCAAACTTATTATAGTAAATCAACGTTCATTTGTTTAGCCAATGTAAAGAAAGTTTGGTGCAAAAATCTAGGTTATTTTCAGTCTATAAATTGTATTACTGAAAGACAGAATTTCCCTTGACACATCCTAATACACAATAAATGTTTATGTACATATGTTTGATGTGTTAATATGCACAAGTTGGTGTTAAGCATATCAGTTGGAATTTTTCAAGTGCAATATAGTATCAGTTATCATTTGTGCTTTCCATGTCTGTTGGCTACAGCCTTCTTTTTTGTAACATTTTAAGTAGGTCAAGGTCGCAGTGATGTTGCTTTCGCAGATTTTAGTTAGTTTAAACTTTTTTAGTTGTAAACTGTTAAATACAGATGCATCAAAGATAAACAACAGAAAAATAATAAACAATAAAAATTGTTATGTGTAAATACTTAAAAATATTTAAAATTTGAGGGATGAAAGAAAAAGTGTTGTATTTGCTTCATTATTTAATAACACTTGGAACACTTTTGCTTTCATCCTTAGATTATACTTCTTTATTTACTGAATTAGAGCTGTTGGTCTGGTATATATACCATCGATTTTAACTGAGCCTCGGTTTCATTCACAGCCCAGGGAGAGTGTTAACCTGACTAAGTTATATTGTTGGAAAGTTATATTAGTAAATCAGTTTAAGACAGTACAGGTATGAAATATCACTTATTGTTAATCAAAACAAATAGGTTCTCTTAATGACATTGATCATTTTTATTTTTAAAAAGTTTGCATTGTCAGTTATTTCCCTTGTTTTGTTAAAACTATGGTGTGACCTATAATTTGTTTGCTGTTTTGCTTTTTAGAATAATGTTGTTTTATCAAATAATTTATTATAAAATTGTCTTCCAAGTACTTATCTGCATAACATGCCTTTTTCTGAAATTCATCTTGCAAATAATGCTGATGTAGAAATGAATTGTTGTAATCTGGGACTGTTTGCTATTATATATTAAAAAAAGAAATTGGCTAGAAAACCATGAAATAGGATTTTTTCAAGAATAAATTGATATTTTGGATCATGTAATGAAAAGTGTACTTAAAAGATTTATAAAAAAAGCAGTCATTAAATACAGTCGAAACTGTTAGATGCTTCCAGTACATGTTTAAATGTGTCTTTTATATTTATCTCTATAACCATTTCTTTACTATAAGTACCTGATATTCAGTTTGTTCACTGCCAAACTAAATGCAATAATAAGTCATCAAAGGGCAATAACTGATGGATATTTAAAATTGTTTATAACTGAGTGATCTTCCTTTCTGTATATTAAAAATTTCTCTAAGACTTTTACTTGTAAATTAATATTTTTTTTATATATTTTTTGTTTGTAAAGATACCATATAAACTTTTAAAGATGTGTTTTAGAATATTGTCCCTGTTTTGTTTGCGGACATGCTTTTTTCCTAATGTATTGACATGTTTTATTTTTTGTGCTTTTTACTAGTCTGACATGCTTAATATTATGCCCAGATCTAGATCCGAATTAGAAATAAAATAACAGAAAATGTAAATATGCCTTTGTTTCTTTTTTCTCTCACCTAACATTCTGATTTTTTATTGAGACCAGGGCCTTAATTCAGTTAAGGCCGTGATGAGACATACTCTAAAATCTAAAGTATTCCATTTTCTTAAAATCATGTAAATGTGAATGATATAAGGTGTTGGTCAAATTTTCTAAGAACAAGTAGTAAACTTTATGCATTAATAATAGCCTTTTTATAAAGAGTTGTTGTACCAGTTTTGGGTGGAAAGTCATTTATTCTAAAGGAACACTTTCAGAGTGTCTAAATTCCTAAAGGAAAAAAATGAAATACTTTTTTCTTAAGCCCATCAAATATTTTTCATTTTATAGCAAATGAGCTAGAATAAAACAGATATGCAGTTTAATCATTCATTATTCTAGCGTATGTCCCTTTAAATAGGTCAGTTCTAACCTGACCAGAGTAACAAGTAAAAATGAATTGCAAGGAGATACTGATATCTGTTCTCTAAGATGGTAAACTTAGCTTTAAAGTAAACAGCCTGTGAAACAGCTATGTTTACTTAATTTCAATGAACTTGAAAATATTCAAGTATATTAAAAATCCATTAATTAACCCTTAACCTGCTGGAACCGAAAGTGTTTAGCCTTTGTCACCAGTATAGAGCCAGGCCAGCCTGCACATCCGTGCAGTCTGACCAGACTCTTTACTCTTGGTAGCTCCATTTTTGTATTTTGATATTGAAATCCCTTAAACTTTGAATGGACTGTTCCAGATTCAAAGCTGGGCAAATCCATTACAAAATTTCAGCATGTTCAGGGTTAAAGTAACAACTGTACATTTACCACTTCCTCAGTATATTGTCTGTTTACAACCTGGAAACAAATATCTAGTGTCAAATATTTCTGTGAGTTAAATTGTACTTTGTTGTCCTCTTGGCTTGCTGTTTAATTGCTTCTGGGAAAAAAAGACAGAGACAGACAGTTGTATGAAAAGGATGTGCTGTTGTATAGAGAATTAGATCAGTTGAAGATGTAAAGGTGTAAATGCTCCAAATGCAGGATTCTTTTTCAGCACCCAGCTGTGGGTAGAGTCTTTTTAACAACATTAAGGAGCACTGATTGACCTCTTAATATTTAAGTGCAACCGATTTATTGCCATAAATTCAGAATGTAAGGTGACCTCCTTTACTTTGGTCCCCAGTGACCCCTGAAGCAATTAAAATTGAGGTAATGACATTTCCTACCTTGTAATAAAGTCTTAATAAAATGGGCCAATTGCAGAAACCAGATCATGTTGAAATGTTGTGAAAATGTTTTAATAATAGTGATCTATCCCTACACAGCTAAAGCATTTTTCAGGTGAGGTTATGCAAAATGCTGCATTTAGCCAAATTTAGCATAACATGCCAAGAGAAACTATAGATGTTGAGCAAAAACCAAGACTTCATTTTTTAGTAGCATTGATTGACACCTTGACCCTAATAGTGACCCTAAGGAAAGGCTTTTTGTTCAAAGTGAAGGACTCCTTGGCACAAACAGTAACCCCAAGAAAGGTCTTCCTATAAGCTATTGATGTCCCTAATTTGATTACATAAGGCTAAGTGCAATGGAAATCAAAAATTAGTATAAGCTCTGTTTTATTCAAGCTCTAAAGTGAATGAATTTACTCAAACCGGTAATTGTGTAATGAAACAATATGAAAGTTCTTATCAAATTATTTTCATGACCAGAGACATATACTGACCCAAAAAAGAAACCTGACAATATGTTATTTATGAAATTTCTGAACATATGATCAGGATAGAGTCAAACCAAAGATGGGACATTATACTGCAATGTCTTCCTGAAGAATTTATGCAATCTGATTTTTGTAGGGCATACGTCAAAATGTTAAATGACGTCGAATGTAAGGTAGGGGTCAAAACTCATTTTGGCATATTAAAGCTTTTGCCATTGGGTTGCTTTCAAAAGGTGATAACTTGAAATTTCTTGCGAGTTTGTCTGATAATCGAAGTTTTAATGCACCCTAGTACCTGTTATGACCACCTCTGGCTCTAATGAGTGCTTCAATACATCTTCTCATCGAGTTTACGTATTGTTGTACCAGCTGATTAGGGAGGTTGTTCCACTCCCTGACAAGGGCATTTGCTAGCTCGTTTACAGTGCGTGGTGCATGACGACGACGGACACGTCTCCCCAGTTTGTCCCAAATGTGCTCCACTGGATTCATGTCCGGAGAATTTGCCGGCCAATGCATGACGTTTATGTTAGCCGCTGCAAGGCGAGCTTGCGTGATCCTTGCAACATGCGGGCGTGCATTGTCCTGCTGAAACACAACTGGAGCATTCCTTTGCATGAAAGGAATGGCTTCTGCATTCAAAACTTCATTTATATACCTTTGGGCATTTAAGTTGCCTCGAATGACTAAGAGTGTAGTCATTTGTCCCCCCATAATACCACCCCAAACCATAACTCCCCCGCCCCCGAAACGATCATGTTCTCTGACACAAACAGGAGTAAATCTTTCACCTTGTCTACGACAGACACGTTGACGACCATCAGCGTTAAGTTGAATTTGGATTCATCTGAAAACAAGACTGTGTTCCAGTCTCGTCTACGCCAACGACGATGTAAACGCGCCCAGCGTAAAGTGCCTGCCGATGACGTAATGTCAAAATACTGCCTGTGTATGGAGGCCGCGCTCTAATCGGGCGATTTTGTTCACTTAGCCGATTTCTAATTGTTTGTGGGCACAAATTGTACGCTGGTGCCGTCAACGTCGCAAGTTGGAATCTGTGACGTAAGTGCGTCAAAACAATGTACCGATCGTCCCGTTGGCTAGTTGCTCTACCTGACCTTGGACGATCATGCACATCACCTGTCAGCCTAAAGCGCCTGACAAGCTCATACACTGTGTTGCGACTGCAGTTAAATGTCCTGCTAACGTCAACGGCAGAGACGCCAGCTTGAAGCATGCCGATAGCCCGATTTCTTTCGGCCTCTAACCATCAAATGTCAATGGTGATTTCTACTGTGTCATCACTTGGTGAATGTATCGCGCTTTTGTTCACATTCTATTGCGTTGCATTCATTGAGCACTGGCGTCACGCGCGAAAGCGGCTATTTGAAGATTACCCAATTTCGATGAGTATCAAGCTAGCTAAAGTTTACACAAATATTGTGTATCGAAAATCTACGGATATGAGATAAATATGTTTTTATTAGATGCTCATGTTAAAAAGATATTGCAACATTAAAAGTGTCAGGTTTCTTTTTTGGTTGAGTTTATATTGTTTTTATCATTATTGTAATTTATGTCTCTATCATGAGAATAAAATAAAGGAAGAGCATGAAGGTCTGATTTTGAAATAAATAGTAAAGCTACACAAATAGTCATTGTACTTGAAAAATAAAATATAAATGTTTTATCTAAGAAAAAAAGGGAAAATAGTTCTGTTTGCTGGTTTAGTGGCTTTGTAGTTCAATGAGAATCATTCTATTTATGGTTTGATTTCTGTTTTAAATGGGGTTAAGCTTTCTCAATATTAAGAAAAATGATGTAATGAAGTTACAGCATTTTAAGTAACATTTTGTGTCGAACTTTAACTTAAGCACTCATCTTTAAACCACCAATATCAAAATGCAAGTGGATATGTAAAGTATTTCACATCAATGTGGACCTTTGATCAAAGTGCAGCAGTACACAAAAGAAATAAAGCAGTCACTATACGTAGATGCTGAACTTGAAAAATGTACAGCATACAAAAGAAACATATGACACGCACGAGCAATAATTTAAGACTGCTTGGAATGAAAATTTGTTTTAAAAATTCTTTAGATTATCTCCTAAACAGTTAGACACTGAACTAGTCATTTTTTTGGTCTTGGTCCTTGTTTCTGCAGGCTAATAGAACTGTCATATGAAGTGAGAAATAGAAATGATGGGTAGCATAAACACATCTTTCACCCGCATTTGCGAACGGCCGTTAAACAGCAAGTGACAACATTCATTGCCTTTTATTGGAATTGGACAGCAGATTTTTCTAAGAAAAATTAAATTTTTAATCAAAACATAAAGGGTTGCTTTGACTAAAAGAAGTTGCTTTCATAGGTAACAGACCTTTCGGATGCAGGCTCTATATAAGAGACCCGACACCGTCTACAAATGTTATCAATGCCAACGAATTTCGTTATTGCTTTAGGCCTGTGCTGATGATAAGAAAAATATACATCAATTAACCATTAACATTTCCTTTGCCGAAGAAGGTTGCAATCCATAAAAAGATTGTGTAAGTCAGAGACCACTTCTTTTCTATTTTTCAACGCAGAGTTTTCTCTAAAAATCTTGAATTAATTTTTCACTTGATGACTGTTGTCATTATCTTGTCCACTGATCTAATTGCATTCGTCGTTATCAATATTTCTCGGCAGTTGTCATTACCAAAATCCTCAATACATGCCCACTTCATTATTAAATAACTTTGTAGAAAATGCAAATTGGAATCTGTAAGTGTGGAATAATTAGAGAGAAATAATCAAAATTATTATGGAATACTTCAAGTATTCCAACTTTGCGAATAAGAAACAATATTTTCGACCGATTCAGCAAATGACTCATTCAGTCGAAATTTCACACACTTCTTGAGCGATTTCTCGTTAAATAATCACTTTAAACCATGATTTCATCGGTAGGGCCCATTTATAATAAGGAATCATTAAAAACAACTTTTCATGATCAGGCAAACACTCACCTGCACCAAATTATCGACATGCTGACATTTGCGGATCAACGGCCGTTCGCAAACCCGGTTGAACGTTGTGATAAAGCTGGGGAAATTGGAAAGACCGAAGGAGGGAACATTAGAACAGAATTAGATAATGCATGCATCTTTTGTTACTTTGGTAAGTCCAGATACCGGAGAGATTACGAGAGTTTCGTGCAAGTGTAAACAAGCATCCAAAATGATGATATGATGAAAAACAGAATGTGACAGGAAACCTCCCGCTGACATCTCGACTCCAACTTCATTTAGCTACGCCAATAGGCGCACATATTGAAAGCTAGCGTAGTTGTCTACGTATATGTTTAACCTATTTAATTTGCCAATCAAATGTTTAGCCAGAAAATTAAAGTAATAACAAACATGAATAAATAAAATTGTTTCCATCGCAAAAAAATAAATAAAAACAAAAGATAGAACTAAGGAGAAAATGAGTGACAACTTTGTCAAGCTTCTAAATTGTGTAATTAGCCATCGTGGATTCATAAAATTACATCCAGTGTTGTGTACTGTCAAAATGGTTTGTCGTAATAAACGATTCAAGATAGAACTATCTGCAAAGCAGTTATTATTTATAAAGAAACTGACATGCCACATAAAAAGAAAAAACAAAGAGAACTCTAGATTAAACAAACAATGAAAACCTCTTACGAACCAAAATACTACACCATCAACCATATTTGATACTTGTAACAAAAGAAATATGCTATAAATTGTAGGAGGAAGGAAGTTGTACCAAGGATTCCTATAGTCAGACATGGCTTCTAGTTCCATATATTTTTGCACAGTCTCCAAGAGACCATCGAAAAGTTCACTTTTAAAGGGAACTAATCTCACTTCACATGATATACTATTTTGACTTCATTATTTCCCTTGATTCTCTTCATGCAGATGGAGAAAATAAAATTTGAATGACATCCTTAATAGTACAGTCGAAATTATTTCCAAGGACAATATTCAAAATAGCTTTTTGGTTGCACAAAACACCTTGATGATGATGATGATGATGATGATAATCTTTTTGTTATCGACTTTATATAGTATTTATCATAAGACAGAAAACAATTCAAAATATTGGACGCCGCCAATCTTTTTTTCATTTTGACGAAATGACGGAAATATACACTTTTGATTACACATTTTCATCGTTCAGTTGTTTGTCAAAAATAAATTAAGTGAGCATACGTGTTTTATATAGTAATATTGTCAAAGCTGTTAACATTAGTACGTATACTTTATTTTGTTTTTTCTGTACTTTTGAAAATACCTTTCCTACATTTTAAAATTGTGGTGCAAATCGTATCAACTTAAACATTCGATCATGATGAGAAGCAGAGAATTGAGCTGGGAACCAATTCATCAGAAATCAGACGTTTGTTTAGTTTTTAATCACTGTCCGCTCAAAAATTGTGATGTAGCCATTTTCAACGTTTACAACACAAATACCGCCATTTTAACTTTTATGGTTCTACTTATGTCACTATTTTATTCAACAATATTTGAATAAAAAATATCTTTAAGTACCACTTTTTCAGAATAAATAATATTTGAAAAAAAAAAGACCCCCTGTGACCTTTAATGAAAGCTGTTCGCTTAAATTAAATGATGAACGAAAAAGGCTACAAATGTGACAACTAATTTTATTTGCATTGCAATTTTTCCACTTTCCTTTTTTACATCAAGGGTGTTTACATAATTGACTGTTATTGATAAATTCAAATTGTCACATTGTATTTTATAAGAATGCACCAAATGCAATATCCTGTTACACTTTCAATCTTTGAAAATGCCATAATGTTTCGAATTTATTATAAAAGAAAATGATCAATTTATCTATTAGAATGTTTTTCTTTTTCATTTATTGCTGGTATTATAAAAAAACAGACTTAAAGTTACAAAATACATAGCATTTTTTTTATATTTATGCACTGACACACGATGATACAAAGTCATTGAATATTCTGTTTGAGATTTTAATGAATTTGCAGAGGTAAAGGAACTGAAAACATCTGGAACTGGAAAAAAATATCCATGTAGAACCAAGAGTGGAGAAGTTATATATTTAAACCCGTGGTATAATTGTTTGTAAAACTTATTATTTGTAATTTCTATAAATCTTGGATATCAAAAAGAATACTTTAAATTTGTGTTTAATGTTTTGGTAAAAGCACAAAACCACCATCTTATTGTAGACCTCTTATCTACGTAACAATGTGCACACGTAGATGATTTATGACGTCATTTTTTAAAATAAATGCAACGTATTGAAGTTAAAGAAACTTGTGTGAGAAAAGAGGATTAAATCGGACGCCTTTTTTCGAATAAAAGAAATGCAGCCAGTAGAAAATTGTAAAAGACGAAATATTTAAAGCTTTGAACTTAAAATCATACCGATAATATTTTCCAAGAGAAAAAGCTTTATTTTATTGGAATTTACAGTTGGTTCTACTTTCTTGTCCAGTAGGCCCTATTTTTTTAGAAAATATATCGTATAGAATTCCAGTCGGAATTTTACTTAAAAGTATATTATTTAACTAATTATGGGATAGCATTACGTCATTAGTGTTTTCCGAGGAGTCGTCAGCACGTCATGGACTAATTGTAATTTCTTAAAAACTACTGAAATACACAAAAGTGTCAGAAAAAAATTCACATATCATAAAATAAAGCTGTAAATCAAACTCGATTTACACGAAGTGGCATTGTCGTCTGCATTCAAAGGTGTCTTGACGACAGTTTGAGCTTTTCTCAGAATGTTGTTCAAGAGCTTATTCCATTGTTTAATTCCAACTTTCGTGTTTATCGTCACCAAATTCATTAACGGGGAAATAATTTTGACGCAGTACTTAGGAAAAACAAATTTTGCCGATATGGTCTGTGCTGGATCTGAAAAGATCTTTGCACAGCAAACTAGAAGCAGAACAGGCTGTACACAGTTATGCACCATTGACATGGAATGTTACGGTGTATTTTACAACACAGAAACTTTGACTTGCACAGTGTGTAGGAGTATTACTTACATGGAAGAACAAATTGGTACAACTTTCATGCTTAAACTAAGTAAGTAGTGGAATATTGTACATTTTCATTTCCATGTGCTGCTTAGATTAGCATCTATAATACATATCATGATATATTCTTTTCTTAGCATAATTTTATTTAGCAAAATTGATGCATTTTATTTCTATTCTTCTGCAAGGGAAATAAAGCGAAATTCCGCCGAATAGATACGATCCTGTACCCGTGCTCCTGTTTATTTATGCTTTTGAAACAACTACTGACCTTTATGCAAATCCGTTTTTTCCATCAAACTTTATGTATAAAATGATCCCAACATGTTTCTTTTTGTAATGTTTATTTTTGTTTATCTACTATACATAATTATTTTAGAGCATTGTGACCCACCAGGGTACGACTATATTTGGGTAGGCGAACTTTCTGGTACGTTTCCGAACGGGTACAGGTTGGCCTACTGGTGTATACCGTGTACTTATTTCCCACTCAATGGCACAGGAGTTATAACTTGTAAGGAGGATGGATCATGGACCACGCCCACTTGCGTTTACGGTAATGTAATGTAATACAGGACATCTTTAAAACAACGTTTGTCATGTTCCCAGTAGCTTGTGTATAGATAAGTGTATTTAAAATTGACAGTCTTAAGGCGGGTATTGCCTTGATACATGATAGATATTCACTGTGTATTCTTTGATCAAAGTGTACCTTTTTGTCATTTCTTTCATTTTTGAAACATCTATTACGATAATGTTTTTGTCCGTAAAAAAGCTAACCAGTATAAAAGAGGCTTACTTGAGAATCTACGATTGCTAATATATTTTTTGCGCTTTATGAAGTCACATTACCTTTTTTTTTTGCTATGTTTTACAATTTTTAACCATTGAAAATAATTTGTTGATTGGGGAGTTTTAACTGAATTTCGATTTCGCGGGATAAAAGCTGGCGGATCAGTCACGCAGAAATGTAAACCATAATGATAAATTTGTGCTGAGTGCGAATTTCATCAGGCTCGGATCAAGGTCAGGGTCAGAAGCCGCATATCATGCTGTATAATATTTCATTTCCCCTCTGTATTCTCTTAAACTGCTTGAAAAAAATGAAAATATGTGGCAGAAATGTTTTATATCATAATCAGATGATTTACACAGTGCAGTTTTCGGTAGGCTCGGATCAAGGTCAAGGCTACACTTTCAAGCCGCATGTTATAATGATTTTCATGTCCGCTCTTTATCTCTTGAATTACTTGAAAGAACTTGAAAACATTTGGCAGAAATGTTTTGGATTAAGGTCAGTGTCATGATTGAAGGTCACATGTCCCGCTCCGTATCTGCTTAACAGCTTGAAGGCAAAAAAATAAAGAAAACTTTTGACATTTTGTGTCCACTCTGTATCACTAGAACTCTTTAAAGCATACTACACAGACCATAAAATCTTCTGGATTGTCTGGTAATAATGTAAAACATGATTAAAGTTCTAATCAATAAACTTTTTGAACTTATTATCTCAAATCTGCATAATATTGTCCTTAAGATTATAATTGCTATATCTCCTTGTTATAATGTTGCTTGATGATAAAGTGTTTAGCCTTTGTGTAAAAGGTCATTCACTGTCAAAAGCTTCTTTCGGGCGTATATTGCCCCACTTCAATGGATCGCTTGTTTAAACAGATTTGTAAGGATTTGGTTAGCCCATAAAAGATAGGTTATACTTTTTGTACTCATATTTGCAGGTCCAGATCTCGGCATTTTGTCAAGTAAGTAACACTTATTTGTACATATTATTAGTATTTCCTTCTCGTAAACTTTACCAGAGTTCGAATGATTCAAATATCCATGGAATTTACAAAATTGTTACTGTATTTCGTAAATATCAGAATGTAAAATAATGGCTTTAGTGTTTAGGTGATACAAATAGAAGACGAAATGTAAAAGTAGGGGTTTCTAAGGTTTGAGCCTTTATTTACGTATCTTAAAATATACAAAAAAAGAAAATGTTAAAGTAAAAAAGAGAACTATAGTGATCCTACGTCATATGTTACGTCACAATTACGTAAAAATATATATATATTTTTTTTTAATTTCTAAACGCCATTTTTTATCCACACCACAAAACTCGCAACTTTATATCCTTTAAATACTCGCCACTTGTTATGTGACCAATACCAGCAAATTGATATGTGATCAGTACTCGCCAGTTCTTTCATTTCCATAAATAATACTTCAAGTGTTGTCATTCATGAACCTTTAAAATCTACTCTTTTCAGATGGCCAAGTGATACCAACCGATGCCAAAGGTAAGTTAAACTTCCTTAATTGGTACTTAACCGTTTCAAATGCACTTCCTTTTATAAGATATATTAGAGCAATTAGATGTTGATAGGTTAATGTTCTTAATCATCTAGAAACAGAACAAAACTTCAAGAAGTGGTTGTGTTCAGATCAGTATAATGTGATAAAATTGTGTTCAGATCAGTATAATGTGATAAAATTGTGTTCAGATCAGTATAATGTGATAAAATAAAGTAAGGGACCAATAAGTTCCAATTTTGCTGATCAATGTAGGTTAGGGGTCAAGCACAGTGACTTGCATTATCCTTTAGACTTCTTTTAAATTATGTTTTTAGAGTAGATCTTAACATTAACACTTTATTCTCTTGCAGGATGTCAGGCATTCTACAGCTCTAACTGCCTAGCATATTCTGATAACCCTCATGTAGAGAATGGGTTAAGAATAGATGGCTTAATGGGATCTTGTTGGTGCGACCTTGAATGTTGCTGGAGCGGAGTTTGCTGTTTCGATACGAAATGCTAAACACTGATTTTGATAAATAGAGTTAATTTTACATTTAGAAAAAACAGGAAGTGACGCAGTAGGTGCAATATGTCTCGGATAATCTATCATTTTCGAAAAAAAAATACATTTGAAATAGATACATTGTCTATTTGAAATAGACGCAGTAAACAGGACATTTGAGTACTGATTCATTAAACTCAGTTGATTACTTGATATTGTAACCAAAGAGCCTTTTTAATTTAAAGTCTATTTTGACTATTCTCAGTATCACGTTGACGCCATCAAGACGGACGTGACCTTAGCGACGGTGCAAACAACACGCTTTTTTACGCAGCGCATTGTTACAGGCGACAGTATCTCCAAAAGGTGTATTTGATGTAGGACCGTCGACTTTTTCAATTCACACAATCTTATATAGATTCATTAACAATATCAAATAAACGATCTGCAAGATACATTTAAAACATGAGTTTTAAAAGATATTTTTTTCAGCAACAGATTTTTTAAAGCTTTCAAATCCTTCAAAAGTTTACACGCATTTATTAGTATATAAACGCTGATTCGCGCGCGAAGGGATCACAATGTGCTCGTTAAAGAACTAAAAGTGTCTCTAGTGTTAATATGCTGCTCCATGTACTTCTGTCACAAATCAAAGCACTGTAGGTACTGGTTGGGCGTAAGTTTAAAAGGAGATGTGAATTCATTTGATTTTAGTACTTAAAATCCAAGCCATGAACGAGAGCTTCGTCTGTTCTATCATTTTGTATTAAATTGCACATCGTTTTTTTTTCACATATAAACGGCTAGGTAAAGTGATCACACACTCGGACGTTAAGTCTCGCGAACATTTTGAACTCATGTTTTAACGATTCTGTCAGTAATTATCAATTTGTTGTTTTATTTTAATTTTATCATAAAGAATTTTACGCATGAACAAAACTCCTTTTCCACATACGACACTGAGCATTGCAATATTTATCTGTAAGTTTTCAATAGATTTGTCCCAATTTTCTATGACACTTAGTACTACCAAAATGTTATGTATGGACGTATGCGAATGTTACATAAATAGAAGTAGACGTTTATTGTTATGGAGCACGAACTTTAATAGGTTTCAAAAATACTTTTCAGCGAGAACGAAACGTCACGTGTACTACAAATAACATTTATCGATTCCCTAAGAAGGTTAAGGAACTAGATCATGTAATGCACGGGTAAAGCAAGGCTATGAAAACCTTCATGATCACAATTTTAATGTCAAAAATTCTATAAAAAAAGATTATAGTAATTCCTTAAGGTTTTGTTTCTCTTTTCATTATGTTCTTTCTTATTTTCTATCATTTGTCCTTTCTTTTGTACATTATTTTATTTGTTCCTTATTTCTTTACTTTTTATTCGTTTGTTTGTTCTTTCTCTCTTTAGTTCGTTTTTGGTTCCTTCATTTTGTTTCTTTTTTCTTTCTTTCTTTTGTTCTTTTTATCTTTATTTTGTTTTTTTTCTTTTTTGTAATTCTTGAAGTCAACCAAGTAATTTCATCTACACGTCAATCAAAAAAAATTAGTTTCAGACAGGTTTATCAAGTAAAGGATTGCTTGGTTGATATCTGGCAGTTTGTAATGAAACACCTGTACTCAATTAATTACTGCATTACACAGCTTTCAAAATCAGATCATGACCTTTGTCACGGTTACGAGAATTTTTTTTAAAAGCTAACGTTAGCAAGTGGAGCGATTTAGTATTTTTTTAATTGGGAAAGGAAAACATTTTAAAAGCATCATGACAAGGGATATAACTGCGTTGAAATTGTTTTAAACTTAATGCAGAGGTGCTTCCCATCACGAGCCATACGAAACTTGCATAAATTTATTCTACAAATAATTTCTATCAAATACAGACTATACGAAATAAATGGGTTATTTAAATTGAAATGCCTTGATGTACTTTTCTTTTTCCTTTATTACTCTTGTGCAAATTTAGCGAAACTATTCACTGCACTTTTGTCAAATGTTACAAAAACTTTACCTCCAATCTAAAAACAGACATACTCTAGACATTTTAATTTGTTTTCCACATTATCTCTCGAATTCACTTAATTTAATTTTCATATTACCCTGAATTTTTTTTTATAACTCACCTTGGAGGGAACTACTTAACTAAAGTGGGTAACCTTATGTCTATTTCAGTGTCAGTTTTCCGTCATAAATACGAGTAAATCACTCAAAGGTTTGTCTTCTTGGATGAAGGTAGAGGGTATCACCTTACATTTATATTGAATAGTAAAGTAATTAAAAGACAAAGCCGGACATCTACCACATGTTTAAGAGATGATTATTATATAATTCTTTCAAACTTTTCAAGTCCCAAACCATTTGATAATCATATGTATAATATATTAAAGTTGTTTAAACTAGATATCGCCAGAATGTTACAATATCTTATTTAACATTCAAGCGCTGCAGACAACCTGTTACACCGGACTGTCCAATATCTCTCGATTTTATGTCACCGAAGGAGGACATATAGTCTTTGATCTGTCAGTCCGTCCGTCAGTTCGTCATTTACATTGCCCATAACTTCCTCATTAGTAAATGGATTTATTTCATACTTGAATACAACACCCCTTCGGACAAGACCTTCACACTTCGAAGGTCCAATAGTCAAAATTTCTTATTACTCAACAGATTGAGTTCATGTTTGCACACAACAGCCCTTTGGGAGAGGTTTTCCAATTACATACATCTTTTTTACCTTGAGTCCTAAATGACCTTGACATAGAGGTCAAATTGTCGAAAAATCCCATTTCTTCTGAATCAACAGATTAAGTACATGTTTGCACACAATAAATTTTTGGGAGAAGTCTTCTAAAATGACATACATTTTTTAACCTTGACCCTTAAATGACATTGACTTCAAATTGTCAAAAAAGCCACATTTTTTAAAGATCTACAATTTATCTTCTCTGGTCCTCAGCTCATAGGTCAAAGCACTACGGGGGCATTGTCATTCTTCAGCGTCAGTTCTTGTTTTAAACAAAAATTACTTTTTTCCGTGTGGTTCTTAGACACATGTTGTACGTTCTGCAGATGCCTTTATCAGGAACTTCAAACGGAAGCATCCACATTGTAGAGTGAGCAGTGTCAGACTTCATAATTACTTTTTTTAACGCACTGTAATATATTTCTACGTTCATGATATGAAAAGAATTTTGGTTAAGGATAGGTATCAAGAATAAAATGAGCCTATCTAAGCTCATACGTCGTACATGTACTAATAACTTGAATGATGAAGATGCTCGGGTAGCAGCAAGGAGCTCGTAAAACCGAAAATAAAATTTATTCACTTTAATCACTGTGTAGAAATAAATATCATTCAGGTTCGCCATAGCTTTCTTTATTCGAATAAGGAATAAGCAACCAACTTTATAGACATTACTTTGTGGATTGTTTAAATGACCAGTGATAAAGAAAAAGAATGTACATCAGACATTTATATACCGTTTAACACAAGTCAAATAGTCAAATATATTAAGATTTCAGATGTATTTTTTTTGTCAAAATTGAAAAAAAAACTATTTAATAAGGCATTACAAAATGTTGTCTAGACTTTATTTTCTAAATCCAGGAAAGAATGTCTTTACTGTTTGCAATCGCAATTGGATAAACTGCAAAAAAAAAAAAAAAAAAAAAAAGAATCTGGGGTTTTGAAACAAAATCATTTTCTTCGAAGTAACTTGAAAATGAACACTTCAGATCGTGACTTAAGGAGTTTGTGGGAAACCTTTGGAAACGCCTTGTGATATAGTTTATGATATGTCTTTTAGATATGTCTTTCTTAATGGACATTCCTGTAGTAAGCAAAATAAGGTACTGTCGCTAGATCTTTTAACTACAGATATCCCTGATAAAAGATGAAAAGGCATTGTTTAGAAAGTAAATGTATATGAAGCATAAAATAATAACGTTGATAGGACAGAACCACAGCATCAGAAACCGTTTCAATGAAATCATAAAGAATAAAAGAAGTAATCTTTATCAAAATGTTTTCGACCTAAAGTCGTCTCTAACTGATAAGTTTGAATATTGATAAGCAAACGTTTTCACTTTTATTTATTCGTAGGTTGGAATAAAGTTTTATCGCGTGAGCTTAAAGATCAACTGTCATGAAAACAAGTCTGTAAATTTCGTAAGCCAACGCCCGCGTAGAATGATGGACAAATAATCCCTTGCATCACGATTTACCAGGCAGGTTGAAAGAACTCATGACAGTAATTAGCACTAAACAGGTACCCGTTGATTGGATAATATTGCATTATGAAGATTGGTGTTCAACTTTGTTAAACACAATGACGAAGACGCTACAGAAACGAGAGAGGTCCGGAAGTATTTTATATTTCTTTTACACAAATAAGAGCAAATTTAACCTTATATGCTTTTGAATATAGTTTCAAAGAAGAAGGTCTCGTTTTACGTAAAAAAGACGACTTACATATTGTTCTTTTTGAGTGTTAAACGTTCTAAATAAATAATCAGAAGTATTCCGCATTTCATTTGTTTATCTCATCGTCAGATATCCACAATACCTTCTTATACTGAAGTTACTACATCCGGATGTGGATGTTCAACACCCACATCAACAATGTTTTATATATATGTTTCACACAGCCTGCATTACCTCCACCTTATGCATGGGAGGTCGGGAATCAGAATAATAGAAGTTGTCCAAAATGGGACCGCAAACAAGGTCATAGACTGGCGAATTTATAATATGTTGAGTAGTACAAGCTATGGCTATTAAGATTAAAATTAGTAATTCATTTATTCAAGTGATATAAGAAAGAAATTGCATGTTTATAAAAATTTGTTCACCTATACAATGAATAACGTCTGATAACCATACGTTCTATTAATAGGTACTGAATTTGTGCTCGGGTATACACGGGTACTCGGATACTCGTTTCAGTCCTAAAGACAATATAGGAATTACATAAAATATTTTCATCGATTTTTTCGGCGTAGCTGTATTAAAATCGATTTTGACCTACATTTGTAACGAATTGGTTAATAGTGTTGCTGTTATGAAATTTTAGGGCAGAATTCGTTATTGTTAGTTTAATTGCGCAATAATTGTAATATCTATACAGCCGTAAACTAAATATCAAAACGTTGGAAACTATGAAAAATTAAACTAAATGAAATAAATATATGATACATATGACTAAATATTTAATTTCTTACATTAAAATGATACTGACACTTAAGCATTACACTAGCATTTTTTAGAGTCTTTTTGTTCCCAACTAAGTAAACTTGCTAAACGTGTTGTCGGTCTATTCAACAGATATTTAGGTAAAGTCTTGACTTATTTAACATTTATTAACTTGGAAAACTTCTTTGTCGTGCCACTTATGGAAAATTACGAAAAAAGGATTCAAACAACATGCTACTTTCTTTTGCAGTTCAGAAAAGCCTGTAAGTGTACGTTTGTAAGACATTTTTGTCATCTTGGTTAATTAGAACTGAATAATATTTCAAACCGAAGTTATTACGCTAAAATCAATCGATAACATTGCACTTTGAAAGACTGCTTCATTAATATATATTTAATACAGACATGTGATTTACATATTGATTAGTCTTTTGCTGTGGACATGCAATTTAATTTAAATGCAATTCACCAGTTTTCATCGGTAGCTGTCTTGTTTTACATCAAATTCCCTTTTTGATAAGTTTTCATCACATTCGCGTCATCGATATATGTTATTTTCGGTTAATGAGGTTATTTCTTTGAACAAGTGAGAGTGGCATTGATGTCTAAGGATTTAAGTAGGGTTAGTCATTCACGGCAGAAAATGAGTTCATTTTATTTTTAGTTTTTTCTTGTTGCAATGTTTTGTAATAGTAAAATTGATGTTATTAATGAGGTATTTTAGTACAAGTTATTTAAGGAGTGTTTAAGACGGATAACACTCGTTGCGTGTCTCAATCATAAACAATGGTAGTTTCCGACCGCTGCTTGAAATTTAGTGGCCGTACGTAGTCACTGATACAAAAATATAACACTTATTAAGGGCGCAGGTGTAACACAATTAAGTTAGTATCACATATCGTTGACAAGTGCCAGTTGTTATGAACTAACGAGTTTGTCACGTGGCCATCTTTCAGTTGTGTTCAACCTAGGCATGTAACATAGCACGTTCAATACAATTTGAAAAAAAATCTGTTTTTTTTAATTTTTAGATTTTTATTGTTTTGTAAAAGCACAGTCATGTACTTTTATCTATCTCAATAGGAACCTCTGATTCAGACATATTGACCAGTACTTCTCTAATTGTGATTGATGTTATGTGTCAATCGATCCGAAACTGGCATCAAGTAAACACTTAATCCAGCAAACGCTAGTGCTGAGCTGGTCTATTTCTCATCTTAAATTCGTATGAAGTACTTCATTTAGAAATTATGAATATCTTTATGAACTATAATAATGATGACAATATTTTATGCTAGTAGCATTTTTTTCAATATCTTGTAACGTATTGCGAAATAAATATTTAGTTACAATGAGAAAAAAATGAGATGGTATTTTTAAATTCTTCTTATGACCTATTAAGATTTATAAGTACATACATTTTCTCTATCAATATGTAGAATTTCTACGATAAATTTCGAGTTATTTTCAATGAAATTTTTTCGTGTTTAGAATTACTTACAAATATTCACTTTAATAAAACAGTATTTAGTAAGCAATATTTCATCTAACATGAATTTCATAGCGATGGAAATACTTCTCACAAATTTTAAACTGAACCCTAGAAACACTTTGGATAAATATTAAACAAGCATAAAACTATAGTATACGAACTGCAGATAATTTCAAATTGTTCTGTTCTTTCGACAAGTCTGCCATTAGATTAGTACAATACATCGCAAGGCAGTTCTTATAAAACAATAGTCAACAACGTCTAAAAAGCAACAGACCTTTACCTAAATATTAAAGCGTGTTTATGCTTTGCATGATTTGAACTATATCATTTGCAAATAACGTGACAAAATGAAGATAAAATTCATTACTGTCAAAATACAATAATAAAATCCCAGTATTTTGTGAAGTATTTCCGGTCTATGATGATTTGATAATGATGTCATGGAAATATGGCGGTCCTGTTTTTCTCGTTTAAAGAACAAATGAGAAAGGTACACAGGAAATGTTGTATTTTAGGGTAGAAGGTACCTATAAGATAACTTTGTATAATCATTCTTAGTATTCATAGTAGAAATTCTTATAGTGGAATCATTTAGGGGTCAGTTGAACTTATTTCACCTTTGGTTAACCTCTGCAGTGAATCTGCTAGAAGAACAAAGGAGTAGCATGTAGCACCATAAATCATGACTAGTAGGCTACACTTGTAGCATTGTAGCATTCTCTGTAGGCTAACATTTGATGTATTATGCTACACTCCTTATTGGGAAGGAGATGACAGACTAATGATGCTACACCCCTTATTTGGAGGGAAGGGTATATATACTGGAGCAAACAGGCATTCAGGGCTTTTTTATCAGACGTTTCCTTGTATCAGGTCTTTTTACTAGTATTTCAAAGAAATATTACCATAGAGACGGATTTTCTTAGAGTGTAGTCAACTTTGAGCTATGTGTGAGAGAAATACATCTTTGGATTTATTACTGTAAATAACATATATACCTAGCATAGAATTAAATTAGTAAAATGGACATATTGCTTTGTGGCTCATTTTGGCAAGTTGAACTTTCCATATGTGAATTGTAATAAACTGACACTAAATATTGGTGACACAACATTGATGGCCATGTTATCACAAAAATCACAACCATCCTCCTCTCCCCGGAATTGTGAGAATTTTGGTGGCAGCGATACCCATATGTCCAAAGTACATTTTACAACTGAAATAACAAGATTATCTTTATTTACTGTCGAAAATACTTGAAAAGAAAAAGTTTGTATTTTATTTCAAAATATATAAAATCTAAGAACCTCATGCAGCTTAAAGTATACATACTTCCTCGATTTTTATATACTAAGAAAGCGTAAATTTTTATCTAGTAAACAGTGTTTTAGACTGTCTCCTAATAACTTAAAGTGAGTTATTTTTTTCTGTGTTCTTATGTCTCTTTCCACATCTTTATTTTCATAGAAACTCGGTAAAATATACATAACGCCTGGATCAAGATTTAATACAGCGGCTTATTGCATGCGTTAAAGTTTTAATTTTAAAAGATCTTGAACATACTGACAAGAATAAAAAAATTAACATTCATTGCACTACGGCTGACGGAAATCTTTGACGGAAACCCTAACCCTAACCTTAACTGTATTTTAAAGAAATCATGCGATAACTGCAGCACGTGTCAGTTACAGGACTATGCACACCTGTTTTCCGCCGTACTGAGTAAACTTTCAAAGCATGGTTCCAGTAAAATTTAATACGTTTACACATTTCATATACGGCTCTAACACAACAACAAATTAAAACCCCATAATAGTGTATAGTTTTCACTGATTGGTAAGCAGTGAAAGTTCAGTAAGGTATGAGCCGACAATGTTAGCTTTGCGCATGGGCATTACCCAGAAACAGCCGTGGTACAAAATATTTGTAGCTGTTTTCTTGTATATACAATTTATACTGCACGCTCGGGCACACGCTCCTCTTGTATATACAATTTATACTGCACGCTCGGGCACACGCTCCTCTTGTATATACAATTTATACTGCACGCTCGGGCACACGCTCCTCTTGTATATGCAATTTATACTGCACGCTCAGGCACACGCTCCTCTTGAAGCAGTTTAAATCACATACACTCGAAAACTCAGGCTATTGCTGTTACTTATACTGGTAAACAGGTTCAACATTACTGATTTACCCTTTTAGCTGCATTATTCCTCAGTAGATGGTTTGATTAATTTCAGCTGTATCAGAAAGCTCAAAGTACAACGACAATCTAAACAAGAAGTAAATATCTTATCACATGCACGAAGATTTTTCAAGCACGGATCTCATAAGGCGACAAATCAAATCAATGCGCTAGTAATGGTTTAATCAGCGTGAGGTCCTTGTTATTTGTGAATTGGAAACAGAACATTTTCGGAAAAAACTATTACTAATACTTTATAAAACAGAAAACTGTTTATCTGAAGTTCATTAAGCAAGAAAACAACAACAATAAAAACCTTCCAAGAATTTTACCCAAAAAATGCTCCAGAAGTTCGTTGGCCTGTAAAGTATCAGTAGAGAAAACAACAACACTAACATATGAAGACCAAATTACAATTTAAATTTGCTTTTGCTAAGTGATACTTATTGGAGAGGTCATCAGACCTCTCCACAGTGTTGGCTTTGATTGCTGGCGGCATCCATTTTGCGTATCAAATTTTAGTTAATGATCTCATATTAAGCCTAAAATCATTAAAACCAGTCTACAAAGATAGTTATGCGCATGCTCCGAATCAAAATACGAATTTATTTAAACGAAACCAAAATTTAACATCGGGTCAAAACGGCCTATGGTTAAAACGGCCCATTATGAACAGAACGTACAGAATAATTTTGTATTTCCTTAACTAAACACAAAAAATACAATTATAGGTATTCATTTCTTATAATGCATGTTTCTTTTAAAAACTACAAATTCTAAAATGCATTTTTTTCTGAGAAACTCATCAGCCTTTTGAACAAATTAATATTTAGCCATGGTCATAAAAAATGGTAAATATTTTTTACGAAATTCAGAGCATTTTTGACAAGTCCATTTCCTCAATTTGGATCAAATTTACGCCCTCTTAATATTTAGTCAAGCTTAACAGATACTATCGCTGATTATTTTGTAAAACATTTGGACTAAGAAAGGTGTTATAAAAGCTTGAAAGGGAAAACAAAACTTAATGAGCCTAAAAAAGCAGCAGCTTAACATGGGAGTTCTGGCTTCAACAACTACATGCATTGTTGTAAAAGAGGGGGGAGTAAAGCCTTAGGGGCTTATAAGAAGATCCCCAAGATTCTACAAGGTATGAAATACATGAGGTTATCTTAATTTGTTTCATTTATTTAAATGATAGATACGCCACTATAAAAACATTTGAAATAACTAAATTATAGTCAGTTTCGGTCATTTTGCCTAATACGGTATCAACTATTAATAATAGTTGGGTTACTAGTTTTTATAATTATTTAAGTCACAGAACGTTTAAAAAATTCAAAATGATCTTAGAAACAAATAGATTCATTCTTTCAGTGACGACAGCTGCTGACCTCTCTTTGGCTTACTTTTTAAAGGAAGCCAACTTGTCTTTCCATTTCCAACATCAATATTCATTACCACGTGTTGATTGCTATCCGAATGAAATATTTCAGAACTGGTAATATCAGCATGCGTGCCAAATGTGACATCGAAAGAACACAGTCTAAGAGATGTTATCATATGAGCACAATTTACGTAAGGGCATGGTTATCGCATAAATAACGTTATCATATGAGCACGATAGCCGTATAGGAATAGTGATCACAAAAAAACAAGGTTATCACATGAACACGGTTATCGCATGAACACGGATATATTGAAACAGGATGAGTATGATCAGTGTACATAAAGTTTTTGCTTCGTTCGTGTCTTTTAATACACTACTGGATGAACTTACGGGTTAATATTTTTGCCAGATTGTACATTTGAAGCATTTGAAAGTATTCTCTTTGCAATGCCTTTTTGTTTTAATTTCTTTTCCAAGATGAGAATTTTTAAGTCAAAATTATGTGTCTAGACGTATAAATATTGTTCATATATCTACTTACAGCATGAAATATATAAAAAATCAAAACATTAAGTACATGGAAAATTTAAGAATTTCACCGCATAGGAATATGCACTTCAGAGTGCATTTTTATGAAACTTACTTATTTGGAAGTACTCACGTCTACTTTTTTCAAATTAATATTTGCATACTTTACACAAATTTTGTTATCTTTTTTAAGAGCTGGATAAATTTACTCTCCGAGTTCTGAATAAAATGCTTGACTTTCAAAGATATTTTGTTAGATATTTCAGCCTATCACTGCAATATTTGAAAAAAGGCGAAGGCTCAGGTTTGTATCAAAATAGTTTTAAAAAGTAATTTCATTGTCAGATTGTTCTTTGATAATATTATATTGCTTGACTGAACCTTTATTGACACTCGAAAACTGAACGAGGTCGATTCTTATCTGCAACATTATCACTCCTTGACTGTGTACATAATTCCGTACGTTAACCACAATTTTTAAGTATATGAAATTCACTGTTTCACTAAATATAACTTGAAATTGATATAATTTAAGTATTTCTCTTAAAAACATTTTGTTATACAAAAAATCGATGGTTTCCTGATATTTTCTAGTGCATAGAGGTTTAAAGTTAGAGTGATATTTTTAGATTTTCAGGAATGAAATTAAACTAACGACGCTGTCTAGACTAAAAAAAGATCAATCTTGTCGTTCAGTGCAGAACATGCCATAATCTATTTTCGTTTTCACTTTATTCATTAAAATACGCCAAGCGTTCAGTAGACGTCATTTAAGCCACATAGATGGTAACCAGTCCGTTTTGGTACAACATGTTAACTGTTTGCTTCAGTGTCACTTGAACAAAGCAGGGTAAACAACTTACATTTTACTTTGAAGTCAAAAGGTTCGGCTCAATTTTTTTATTCATACTTCGTAATTTCAGTATCGGCAATGAATTAATGAATAATAATAAAAAAAGGTCTGGAAGATCTTTATTTTGACAGGACTGAATCAATAAATAAAAATAATAAAAAGGGTTGTATGATTTTTGTTTTTAAACGACTGGTTCGCCGCTCCCTTTATAAAAAAATCACATTATTTCTTCTTCATGACTTCTAGTCAGTTCTGTACATTCCGGTAGTTAAAAAATCAAAACGCCTCCATCATGTATTCTGTTACTTTTGAACATCAAAAATTACATGGTGTCAGAATTGAACAAGATCCACATTCACAAAGCCTCATATTGCTACGAAAATAGTGCGTAAATTGCTTGAAGTTTTGCAGTTTGTGTTTTATTGCAGTTTTCTACGGGTGTTTTATACAGCTCAAGGTTAATGTTAAAAAATAGGAAATCATTTTTTTTTTAAATAAGCAACATTTCAGAATGTTGTAATGTAACAAAACTTTTATATGTAAGTAACTTGTTTGCAGTGGAAGCGTTTGGGGTGTCTGTGTTTAAAGTCAAGAACACTCTTACTTGAAATAAAATAACGGTTTCATGTCAAAAATTCACTTCGGAATGTCGTATTGCAGTGACACATAATGCGTAAGGAGCTTGTATGCAGTTAAAGCTTGGGATGTTTGTGGTCAATATCAAGTTCCAGTTTCTTGAAATAAATGACAAACGATATCTATTCAATGTCATTATGGAATATCTTAATGCCATGAAACCTGGTGTAAACTCGTGTGTGCTCTTGTTGCTTGAAATCATTTGCTAGTGGCCCTATTGCTTTGTTACTATTACAAGACAAAATAAGGGGAAATAATTCACTTTCGTCAGGCTATGCTAGACCTCGAGAACCACCCAGCCACCAAAGAAATGAATGCTTCTGGTAAGTAAAATACCAGTTGATATATGAACCAGTGAGATTCGTTGTTACAAACTTTATTTGGCTATCCCACAATTCTAATTATTGTCCATATATATTTTTTACCTCAGAATTTTTTAGAACATAAATATACCTTAAGGACAATTATATTTTTCTTATTATTGTCCATATATGTATTTTTTATTGTCCATACATGTTTTTTTTAACCTCATAAACATTTTTTAGAACATAAATATATTTTATTGAACAATTATTTTTTTCTAATTATTGTCCATATATATTGTTTTATTGTCCAAATATATTTTTTAACCTCATAAATATTTTTTTAGATTATAAATATATTTAATTTAACACATTCAATATCTGCCATAGAAGTATCAATGCGCATAAAGTCAAAGTCTTGGTAGACAAAGATGCTAACACCTCCTCTTGTAGACAAAGATGCTAACACCTCCTCTTGGAGACTGGTTGTTTTGGTGTGTTGGCCTATGAGTGAACACGGCTTGGTATCGTGTATTGGGAGGTTGAAGTATGTCATTAGCACTTGCCCACGTTTCCTGAAGGGCTATTATATCAGCCTAATGGAAAAAGTAATTGTTTTTAATGTCCTGAAAATGGGGGGAAAAGTGGAAGCTGGGCAAGGTTTTCTATTTTTAGCTCTGGTGGCCATTTTGTGCAGCGAATCGGAACGTGCCGGCGATATGCACAACTAGGGTTGGTACTGATTACTCCTGTGAAGTTTCGACGAAATCCCGCCAGAAGTTTGACCTGTGAAAGCCAGACAAGCTTAATGCGGGCGGACAGACGGACAAACAGATGGACAGACAGACGGACGGAGAAGGCAAAAACAATATGTCTTAAAAACATTTTGGGAGACATAACGATATATATTGATGATGTCCGATTTAAAGGTATTAGGCAAAATTCAGATTACAGAAAAACTCAACAAACTTTTCATTGGCATTGTGAGCATTCCGTGTTATATCTTTTTCTATAGCACACTGTGTCAGTTTGTATATTGTGAAAATATATCTATATTCAATCAAAATGTACAGGTATTCTACAAGATTCATTTAATTCAATTAATATTGTATATATTGAATTGAGCCGGTGCAAGCAAAGCCTTTAAGTGATAAAAGTTCTCGAAATTGTTACTCCAAACATGCATGCTTTTAATGCTTTTTATTGGAATTTGTTTGACATGGTGTGTGATTCGTTCGTAATATACAACTTTTGATCTAAAGTATTACCTTTCAAGCATGCATGGTGTGTCAAACTCACATAACATATCTGTGAAATATACGGTGGCATAGATATGACATGTGTTGTTTTTATTTAAGTCGTGGAAACAAGATAATATGTCGTGGTAACGAGATAATTAAGTCGTGGTAACGAGATAATATGTCATGATAACGAGATATTAAGTCGTGGTAACGAGATATTATGTCGTCGTAACGAGATAATATGTCGTGGTAACGAGATAATATGTCGCGGTAACGAGATAATATGTCGTGGTAACGAGATAAATAAGTCGTGGTAACGAGATAATTAAGTCGAGGGAACGACATAGTAAACCAATCAGAATTGTTCGTTCGTTCTGAAGTTTGATATGGTTGAAATTCATTTAGCTATAATTTAATGACTCTAGCTATATGATTTTTGGATTTTCAAATGGTGCCCTGGGTACGTTTTGCTCCATCCCGGGTATTTGATATTTTACATGGACCTATACAGACACACTTTTTAATAACTTTCTTTGGCATTGTATATCTTACATCTACTGAGATTGTTTAGATTATGCGTCTCGGGTCATTTCTGGCTCCGCATCGTGGGATCAAATGTTTTACATAGAAAGAGATAGAAAACTTTTTGAAACTCTTCTTGTATGAAATCATATGGACCAGATTTATGAAATTTTGCATGAAACATTGCCTAGTGAACCTTAACAATTTCTTCGTACGTATAGAGATTATGCAAAATACAACGTTATGTAAGAGTCTCACTTCGAACAATGACCATTCTGACTGGTAAAATTATCTCGTTCCCACGATTTAATATCTCGCTACCACGACGTATTATCTAGTTCCCACAACTTAGTATCTCGTTTCCACGACTTAATTATCTCGTTACCACGACATATTATCTCGTTAGCACGACTTACTATCTCGTTACAACGACATATTATCTCGTTCCCACGACGTATTATCTCGTTACCGCGACATAAATAAAAACTACACATTTCACATCTATGCCACCGTAGTAATAAGGTAATTGTATAATCTATTACATATTTTTTGATTCACCAGAAACGGTTATGCCTCCTTGGCTTCGGTAAATTATAAGATTTTGTGTTGTCTTTAAAGACATACACTGTACCTCGAACAACTAAAACTGCGAAGAAAGTTTAAGTTTGTTTAAATTACACTTTTCTGTGAAAAAAAATAAGACAAGAACGCTGCTTCTAGGTAACATCAATGATCTACAAGATCAGTTAAGAGTTGCATTTGATTTAAATGTGAGAATAATTTTACGTTAAAAATCAAACACACAATGTTTTCGGAGCTTTCTGTGTCTATTTTAAGTTGTCTCTTTTTAGAAGAAAACAATCGGATCATTTTGTTAATTTTTGCCAATTTTCGCAAAAGAAATGTAAACTCGATATAAAGGTAACTCAGTGACCTACAACAGAATTGTTAAAAACTACTACGGCAAATTCGTTTTTTAGCTTTATTAGAATCGATTTTGACCTACATTTATAACGAATGAAATCGTTAGATACAAAATGTTCAGCTGAAGAAGGAAGTTTGCCATTGGTTAAATGTGTAGCTGTTATGACATTTTAGGGCAGAATTCGTAATTATTAGTTTAATTGTGTCAGAAAGTTTTCAATAATAATAAGATTAATATAGCCACAAATTAAATATCAAAACGTTCTTACCATGAACAATTATACAAAATGGAATAAATATATAACAAATATTACTAAATGTCTTCTTTGCTCCACTGAAAATGATACTGTCTCATTTAGCACTAAACTGAACATTTTTTGTTTATTAGCCTGAAATGTTACGGGAATAGGACATTCCATTATTATGCGCGATCAATATTTTCCAATGTCCGAAAACCATACACTTTTTGGCCTTAAATTTGGTGTTCTGTATCTAGCCAATCATCCTTTTTTGAAGACATTTTTTGTAATAGCATATGTTGTATTGAAATAAATGCAATTAAACAATAAATAATTATTTATAGATAAATATTCAACATTTATTTGTTATCGTCCTTTACAGACGTCTAAGCTTTTAATCGCTTATAACAGATGATCCTTAAGGTCAAATACAAATTACATATTTGCCCAAGTTCGTCTGATTTGTCATGTAAGAGAATAGTTAAAATGTTATACTTTTCTTTTCTAAAACCTAATAGAACTTTGTTAATCCTGTACATAAATTTCAGCTTTTCGTTTTCTATAAAGAATTCTTTCAACTGTTTCATTCACAAACACAAAGGATGTTCAATTTCTATTATAAATTTATATACTCGTTAGAAGAATAGATGCAACACAGATGAATCCTGTTGTTCTCGTATTTCTCTTTGCAACTGTTAACAAGATGCATTCACTTGCTCTCTGAAAACACATTTTTGTAAACAATGACAGACGCCCAAATGATACTGATTAGTAAGTAGTAACGCAAAAGGCAGCGTGAGTAAATGGTATTTGTCAATGGGACATCAAATATTCAACAAATGTCTGATATTCTTGAAGAAAATCCCGGATTTTTTTTCTGTCTAAAAACCATTTAACACGAAAGAAAGCATAGCCGAGACACTGTTCAGAATCACAAGAAAACTTGTCCTTGAATAAGGTCATTGCACTCCCTTTATGTGTCTAATGAGAAAGAAAACAAAACTTCCTTAGTAATCAAAGTGGAGGCACTGAAAGGGATTGTCTATGCAAAGAAGCATTCAATATTGAATTGTTAGTGCAGATAAGCTGTTTAGTTTAATAAGTTTCTACAAGTTCGTTGTTTCCGTGTTAACTTTGAATACTTATATCTTGAAATTTCGAGTGAAAAAAAAACCTTTCTTGTGGCTTGAAAATAAACCAATATCTCTAAGGAAGATAAATATGATTAATAAAAAGTTCGGGTCAAAGTAACAATACTAAAGGAGATCTTCTGACAAAATGTGCAACATGTTTTCTTGTGAATGACTTTTAAAAATCTGTCCTAAATCTATAAATCATGTTGTTCAAAGAATGAACAATTAGCACATATACACAACAAAAGATGTCACTGTAGGTGACAAATGCCATGAAGGATATTGTCATATAGATCTTAAGTAAATTTAAAAATCTGGACACAAACATACAGGTAGGCAACATGAAGTAAGGGCAGTTAGAAAGTAAAACAGAAAAACAACATGCGACATATTTGATTCAATGTGGTGAACACTGCGCCAGGTTATTTACAAAAATCATGTAATGTACAAATAGGTTACAAAGCAAACACAAACACACAAGTAGGCAATATTTCATATTCATTTTTTGCAACTGACATCTTTGACAAATTGATCTTAGATTAAGTAGATCCAGAGGATTTTTGCTTTATCTACAATGTGTCAGGTCAAAATCGTTTGAGTTAATACGTCAAATAGAGAATGTCTTGCGTCCCTTTTGCAATGCCTGCCACATTTCAGTGCTCTGATTATTATAACTGACAAAGCCTTTAGCAGGAAGAGAAAAAAGTGACAGCCAAAATTATCTCTAAGCTCTTGGTAAAGCTGCGGAAATTATACTTGATTATTGGCATTGTCATTAACTCACAATTTACTTGCAATTTTCAGGCGTTTAGAAACTTGAAAGCCTAATTGTTATTTTTGGCAGCTTTCCTGTTTTTGTTCTAATTATGTACTGTGCCATAATTTATCATCTTACTGACAATGTTTGCTCTTTATGAACTAATATCATACACAAGATGTTGTTGTAGCCAATATAACCCTTCCTTGTTAGTTCTTATAAAGAGATTTTTAATGAAATGCGCGGTTATTCTTCGCCAATCACATAAACAGACGCCTTTAGTTAAGGCTTATTGTGATAATAAAAATACATGAAAAAATATAGGTTGCATCAATGCATTCATGTCATTGACCAAAATAAAGGAAGTTTTAAGTCAAAACAAGAAAAATATATTTTTCGTCGAAATTGTTGTTACGAGGCTCGCTCATTTCTGAATGACTTAGAGTATCACGGAAGATCAAATATCAGTACAAATTCTAAGAAAATGATAAATGTGTGTAATTACAACCGAAGTAAGAGCGAGCTAGAAATTGCGCTTTTAGTGAAATGATATTACAGAATACCCAGACAACGTGAAGCAACAAAAACAGCATGCAGGACATTATTTAAAACTTGTTACCGAATTAAGCAATAATGATTAAAATAATTGAATAATTGCATGTTTAGAGCCATCATAGGTATTGGTAGTTGATGAGTTGTGTTTCAGCTTTTGTCTGTCAATAGTGCAATTACAAAGACCAGTTTTACCCCTCCTATTGTGAAATTACTTTTGAACAATTCTGATAGATGAATAATTTGACTTAGTCTCTTGTCTTGCCGTTTACAGAATAACAGATTTAGTGGTTTTTAGTCCACTAACAGGACCTCATTTTATTGGAAACACTTAAGACTAGGAATAATTTTATAATAAAATAAAGGTCTATCAATTAATTTTATTTGAAGAAACTTGTGTCTTCTTGTTTATACCGCAAATCAATGGTGTTTATGATATTTTTTATTGTGTGATAATTGTAGGGTTCTATCTACGTAAAAGCAAACAGGGAACAAGTTTTTAAATGAATATTTATACTTATTGTTTAGCGCAAAACCGGATGTTTTGAGTTAATATGATTTCTCAACATTCAGAAAAGAGCGTTTTTTTTCCATTGTCTTAATTAAGGTAACATGAACATTATGCGGCACCTCCTTCCTCAAGAGTTTTCAGTTTCTATAATTTGTGTTTGTAAGTAACTTTTACGATAAAAGCCTTTTATTTGACCCACACTTGAGCCATATTTATTTAGAATTTGCCGTTTTTTAACCTTACCTTTTACTGAAATTACACTGATTTTTTTCATTTTGATATATTCTAAGTTATAATGTCTTTAAAAGATGGTAAATTAATAAAAAATTATACTTGTCTAACGGTTCAGAACAATAAAGGGATAAAATTAATTTAAGCTTATATGAACCCCTTTAACATTAAATTCCGGAATGTGCTTTCATGATTTTCATGAAGTGGGTGGGGTTATTTGGCACCATCTTTATAATCACATTCAAGTTGTTCTCACTATTTGATGTACTTTTGTGTTTTATTGTCAGCAGTCAGCCTTTTAACAAATTAGGTAAATATTTTCTGTCATTTTATAGCATCTCGTTTGAAGGCGTTTTTATTGTTTAGCTTCGTGATGAACCTTGTTATTGTTCTGTAGTAGACTCCTTTGATACCAATTTCATCAGTAGATAAATTATTTTATGTATTGCACATCATATTTAGCAACTTAGATGAAAAAAAATATGACGAACACAAATCACGCTCTTACTGGTTTTCAGTAAGACATGTTCGAATTTTGCGGTCAGTAAACATTTGGTGAGAAAGCTCCGCACGTAGATAGCAGTTAGTGTGTATTGGATTCTTAACTGTTCTTTCTTATTACTATCAGGTAGCGTTGAAATATTTAACTTCTTCTGGCAATACAGAAGACATTAGAGAAATATTAAAGACAAGAAGTAAGAAGTATGTAGGTGGTAACAATTGGTGAAACAACTTAGTGTAAGGACACATTTCTGTAGTGTATTCTTGCAATGAATTAAAATTCAATTAATAAATATGTGTATCAACTGTATGTTTTTTTCTTTCGGAGAAGGGATATAATGGATAACATTTAGTAATGTATTAATTTTTCAGACAGAGGATGTGCAATTTAGAATCGTTTGTGTTTTAAGAATAAGGAATAAAATGGAACACACTGAATTCCAAAATATTACAGTAACAGTCTTTGAAAATACCACCCTTAACGTTTCGATACCTGACGTGGATCTTACGTTATTTCTAGAAGAATTAATGGGCAAAAAGCGTCGTGATTTGACTTCTGTTGGATTTCTTACTTTTGTTTACGCCCTTATATTCATAACAGGGATTTCAGGGAATATTTGCACGTGCATTGTTATCGCCAGAAATACATACATGCACACAGCGACAAACTATTACCTGTTCAGTCTTGCTGTTTCCGATATGCTTACCCTTGTGTTTGGTAAGTACATTTTAAGTTCACTACTTAAATATATTATGCAGAAAACATGCATTATTTATAGTACAGGAGTACAACATTATATAGTTTTGTTTAAACATTTTTGATTAGATCCCACTGATATTTTTAATCAAGCAATTTCTTTCTGAGAGAAATATAAAGAATTAGATTGGAAGAATAGAAGGTTGCTAGCAAAGCGTTTATAGTTCGAAAAAAAATCTAACAGACGCTGTAACACAATGTGACAAATAAAAGATTTCAAGAAATACAGAGCGGACAGAACTTCAGGACGAGCAGACATTAGAACTTCTTCTTGAGTGGAAACAAAATGAAAGAGGTGGGGGAAGGGGAGTGGGGTGGGGTCATACAAGTTTTATGTGTGATTTTGAACTTGCAGCTAACCAAATAATACGTTCTGCTCATTATGTGACTATAATGAATATTTCTACCTAGCAATTTAAATAACCATTGATGAATTTTAAAGATTTGGAGTGAGAAACATAAAATCTGGAACGGCGCAAAATTTTATTTCATGTGTGAACTTTACCTTGTCCGGAGCTTACAGAATCTTTTGTTCTCCCAGTCATTTGGCAATACTCAATATTTTACACAGAAATTTCAAAATAATTTATGGTGTTCAATGTCTATGGAACGAGCACTAGATAAAGGACGGATTGATGTTCAATTAGAAATACGCCTCACTTGAAAAATAAACTAAATGGATGCCACTTTTCATCGATTTAGACTTTCTGGACCAATGTTCAAAATGCGCACAACCGCCCCCTCCAAATAATAATAATCATCATCATCACCATCATCGTCACCATCATCATCATGATAATTGTAATAATAACTAAATACCATGGTTTTCCTAAGAATCTGTATTTTTGGTAGTGTCGTTGTCTTCTTTGATGATAAAAGAAAATAGTATTAAATATTTGTTTACCTTCAGTTGAAGTGTACTTATGTCATTTATGTTCATGTAAAACACAAGCCAAACTTGGAAATAAGATATATAATTCTATGTTGTTTTGCAAGAAGAAAACCAAACCTTTACAAACTTGAGATTTAAACTAAGGTAACCGTTTGAAATCTTTGATTCGTTATCTGTCTACATTGTCATATCATTAAAGATAACAATCAACTGTTCAGTCCCAAAATTAGTCATTTAATGAAAATGATTTTTTTATTTGAAACCATTAACTCTTTTAACACATCCTATTTCCAAATGATTTTATGCAAATACATCTGACTTGATTGTTCTTCTGAAAGTACAATTATAAGGAAAAACAATAAGTGATATAAAACCTTATCTAAAGTATAAGCATTTGCAAATACAGATAGAAAAAAAGAAGATTTTTCACGTACAATTGAATAGCACGTGTTTTAAAAGATGGAAGACGTGACACCGTTTGGGTTTGTGATATATCTATGCCATTAAACAGGATTACCTTATCTAAAATTCCTGTGTAGAATATCCGGTTCATTCCGTGAAAACACCGTAAATTCTTCAGTTGATACTTTTCATGTTAACAGAAACACAAAAGCCCAAGCCAAAGAATGGTGTTGCTGTTTCCGTCAGCCATGTCGGAAATATTAGCGTTACCTTGTCAGGTTAAAAGGTTAAAACCTTTTCTTGTCAGTTGATATCTGTCTTCTCTTTTCATAGTTCATATGTCATTGCTTTCACAGATAACACCGCTAGTTCGATTGCTTCCGTCGTCTTTTATTTGAACAATGTTATAACAGAAAATAAATGTCAAATTTTCATTTAATTATCTAAATATTATGCTGTGAAAAGTGTATACTTTCAAATAATTCACCTGCATATTAACATATTGAATACAGTGAAAACAAAACACTTTTCAATGTCAGTTATCAAGAATAATCATTTGTTTATACATGTTGTATAAACGGCTACTATCTCGTATGGTAGAGAAAAAAAATAGAAAACTTCATAATGTATGAATGAAAAGGCTTTGAAAACTGATAAGAGTTGTAGAATGTTTTATTTTTTACTTTCAATTAATTTACAAAAGATCATCGACCTTTTGTTAACAGATTCCATTTAGTGAAGTGTGGTACAGAACATCTAGCGGACATTCGGGCGAACCTGGAAGATATACTCTCATATAATGTGAAAACTTTACTTCAGCAAGTAACATGAATATACCGGTTTCTTACATCAAGTTCACTGGAGCACCTCCATAATTATAGTATCAAGAAATTAATAGCTGAAATTTAAACAATAAATCTCTTTTTTTTCTGAAAAATGTTTCTCTTATTCAAAAAAAGAGAAAAACTATTGAAGTGTTTACATGTTGTTGGTTAACAATTTTTATTTGACGAATAAGAAATAATACTTATTCAGCTAATAAAAAACTGAAGCTTATTATATGCCGTATCAATATTGTGTTTTGGCTTATCTATAAAATAACCTACTTAAGTTTAATTGGATCTACAAAAAGCAAACAAGTCGAAAAAATATACAAGCACTTAATTCTATCTAATTAGAAGTTACTGACGTCAGATAATATAAAAGTAAATAAGCAAGAAAAATCGATGATAGTTTATTTTCATCATTCGAAGCAAAGATAAAAACGCCTGTTGAGCAACTCAAAGTTTGTAAAGAAAAAGAAAACAACTTAAATTAACACTCAATAATCGATCTATTCATAGAATACCAATTCATATAAAAAATGGAAAAGAAATATAAAATGACAGAAAACTCAGATGACAAACTAGATTTAGTGTTAGATAAAAATAGAATTTTACAAGTTTAACATCTCTGTCACAAACGGGATCCCTCGTTAATGCTTAAGTTAAATAAAGTACTCGGACAAACGTTGTATCTAGTAAAAATGGAAACCGAAAATGATTTAGAATCCCACAAGACAGAGCTGCTGTGCATTTTGCATTACGTAGTCATTGCATTTGTCATCATGCTCTGTAGAAAATCATTTTGCACAGAACATTTGTCATTACGTTCTGTAGGTAAATCATTCTGTTCTGTTGCTACAGTTGGTATCTTGAATTTTTAGTCAGTTGGTCAGAACAAGAAAAGGGTAATGCAATGCAGGAAGCTATTTTTGCTCTTAATATATAGAAGCCACTAAAAAGGAAAGCAAGCTTGTGAAAATAAAAAAAGATATAGAAAAATAAACTAATGTTATAACAATAATGTACTTTATTTCCACACTTGACTTCTGTATTACAATGAAAAAAAACACTTGTTTAATCAAACTGTGTGGAATACAGTTTTGTGTTTAGTAACTGTTTATCAGCTGTAGAAATATGAAACTAACGACACAGTAAGAGTAACTTTCGTTTTTCAGCGTTTTCACTGCCTTTCTAGTACTTGACTGTGCAAACATACTATTGCGATACTTTTATCAAAGACTAGTAAACGAAAATAAGAAAATAATGACAAGAAACATAAAAAGTATATCAATATGTATTAGAATTTAAATTATAGATGAGAAAAAAATTATCCCAAATTTTTTATGTATATTTTTCTTTAATTTCTCTTTTTCATGGTCTCCAAGCTGTCAGTGGTAAAGATAATAGTTGCACATGCGATGTCAAATGGAATTTTCTCCGTATCAATCTATTGATTTGTCAATTTCGGCATTGTCTACTCATACGATTTGTTATTTTTCTGGAGAATAAAGGCATCTATATACTTACTGAAGTTGCAGGTTTCATCTAACCGTTTTTCATTCCCATCATTCCTATATAAATAATAAACCATTTTCTGTTTCTTTAAGTTCCTTCCATTTGATATGTAAATGTTTTCCGTTTTTAACTGGATACTAAGCTTTCAAAACTATTTTAAATCCAATATCTTAAATTATATTTCGACTATTTTGACATTGTTAAAAGACGTAACTGTTTTCTCAGCAGGCTACGTTGGACCTCGTGTCTCAGAGATCGCATTTTACAAAAAAAAAAATGCTCTAAAAATAATGTCTGACAATGTTTAAACCAGAATCATATTTTTAGTATTATATATGAAACGTTTAAGAAAGCCTTTAAAATAAACACTCGACAGTCTGAAATTCAGCTGTATAAAAAAAACCTTGGTATTACGAGGAACGACAATGTCAGTGAATAAACCCGGTTAACTGCTGAATGCATTTACTAGAAAAAGGTATCAGTAGTTTCGAAAAAGAAAATCAATATTTATATTAAGACAGGTCCCATATTTTTCCTTAAAGAACTTATAAGGCTTCTCCAATAATGCGTCCTGTCACTTAGAAATACAAAGAAATACGTTATTGTATTTTAATTTTTCAAGAATCCTTACAAAGTACTCTTTCTATCTTGATTAATAGTTTTGAAATCTAAAAAAATGGAAAATGTCTTTATTAAATCCTCATAAACTTTCAGTCGTTTGTCAATATTGCTGAGAAAGCAAAGCAAAAGAGAGAGAAAAATCAAGGCGTTTAAAACGCAAAATTACACTAGTCTGGTAAAGAGGCGAATGTTAATACCGAGATTAAAGGTTAGCTTTGGTCAATTTACAATCGCACTTTGTATTCAGGGGAGTCTTTAAGTCAAAAGAGAATAAAGCGAGTTAAGTGATAGAATTTTTACATTTAACATTAAAACAAAACTGGCCATGGTATAACATACATTCGTTAATTTGTTTGTTGGTTACTCGCTTACCAATGGATTGATATCCATCTATATTTTGATTTGTATTTGAAAGATTATTGAAGACTAAAGAAAAAGAAACCAGAAAGTAAGAGAACAAAAGAAAAAGGGAGAACCAAACTTTTTAGAACTACGTAGATATAAATTTAACTTTTTTTTGACAACATATGATTAAGGTTGCAATGTTTCTCCCAGCATCATATTTTTCGATCACTCCGTTGCCCTCTAGAAGTTTCACGTCACATGCTCATTTCTTTCTTGGATTGTTTGCTTTTTATCAAATAAATATTTTGATTTCAGTAAACGTGTTCTGAATCTAAATATACATAATTCCTCGGGGTCCAGGGTCAAAAGGCACCGAGGGGTCTTTAGTTCTATTCGGCTGTATAGTTTCTGGACGAACCTTCAGATTCACATTCTGAACTTTGTCCTAGTTCTTCTTGTGACAATTACCTTGACCGATTGGCGTACGTCCTTGTTTTTGTAACCATTACATTGAGATATATAGTTTCGCATGTAGATTTTGATTTGTATCTTCGTCGACATTGACTTTCTGACCCTCTTTCTGTTTTTAAGATATGAATATATAATTTGACCGTATGTTCAGTTGTAGTTGCATTATGTTTGCATGCACGTTTCAACTGGGAAAAACATCCTTTGTAAAGCTGGACTAGGCAACGATATGCCATTTTAAATGTGTAAAGTTTATTGCCCTTCCCTGAATCACAGGATCTCAATGATTTCCTGTTTAATATTTGTTTTAATACTATGTCCGAGTACGAAATACATTAGAATTTGTTATCAAAGCGTCTAAAATTTATTAGTCGCAATACATTTTCACTGACAAAGTCTTTAGAGCAAGGAAGGAAAAGCCAACTGACAGGCAAAATTATATTTAGCTATTGGCAAAGACTTTAGAATTATACATGATTTGGCCTCCAATTTAGGATCAATTTACTTACAATTATCAGGCGTTTTAACACTAGGCATATATAAAACGTTTTTAGTGGTTGCTTCCTGAATTGTGTTTTATTTGAATCATCTGCTGCGATATAATATGCCAACGCTCTGACAAATAACTAGTTTGAATCCGGTGGTGATGTTTCGATAATATCTTTCATTGATTATAAGAATTTTCTAGGACACGAGGTTAACAGAATACATTTTGATAAATGTAGTATTAAAAGCATAAATTAAAAAAGAGAATCAATGATCTAGCCAAAAAGGTATCTTCTTGAAGAAGAAAAATGTTTTTGTAACTTAAACTGTATGCAGTGATTGAAAGGGAACCATATTTATAGATAGACACATGCATCGCACTTATAATGAGAAAACATGTCAAATATCAATGAATGGATAATTGATTTGTTTAGGAATTATACAAATGGGATCTAAAGCTTTGGTATTAACAGTGATAACAGAATTCCATTTATGACGATAACAGTTTGCTTGAAATTATACCAGTCGTGAAAATAATAAAAAACTATTATTGGACCTAAGTGTTTAGTACAATCTGTATCTTAAACGTTCAGTTACGCGTTTGAAAGGTGATAAATTCTGTTTTATTTAATTTTTTTTATTTTAAATCGATAGGGGAAACAAGGTTTTGCAACTTAAATCAATCCCTATCGAATACTGATTACTGTATTCAGACCAGTGTTCAAACTTAATCGGTAACAAGCTAAAGTTTTTAGGGTTAGAATATACATTTTGCAAACACTTGTCCATCTTTTCTTAAGAAAGGAGACTTAATTTACACCGATTGCACTCTGTTCAATGTTGCATAACTGTGCTCTTGCATTTTGCCCTAATATCATGTAAACCTATATCATACGAAAATAAATATTTAATAGGAATGTGTCGTAAATGCAGTTTTATGTAACAAGATACACTTATATTTATAATGCTTTGCCGCCTTGAATATTTTCAATGCTATTTTTAGCATTTCTTCCCAAATAGTACGAAGAATACAAAAACAAAACCTTACTACAAATTAATCATTTCATCCCCATTGCCAAAAACGAGAAGGTGTTTAAAACACACGACATGCAGATTGGGTTGACCAAATGGCGAACACTTTCACAGCTATCCATATAAAAAATGAGATTTTCTTTTCAATATTTCGTTTTATAATATATTTTATAACAATTTAACTATGTTCAACTCAGCATATAAGAATACGTTGGTGTCATACTGATAAATTATTTGATTCAAATTCGTAACTGTGAGATATTGTTATATATATTGCAAAAGCTTAAGACAAAGTTAAGGGAATTTATTGTTATTCTTCACCTGGGACAGGCAGCATACTCTGTTTCTATTTGCTCAATCTGGATCGTTGCTTAAATCTTCGATCGTACTTCAATTGGAACCATTCTGATTAGTAAAAATATTCTTTATTAAAATGATTTTGTAATCAAAATGCCTTCAATTAAGTAGGTTTAAATATTTTATGACGCTTTTCTTAGCTGTTAAAAAACTTTATGTTTACTACATGTTTCAGTTTCTTATAATAAAAATGCAAATATTCTTCCTTGGCGTTTAAACATGTCTCAGACTATCTTAAACCTGAATGCAAATCAGCTCCCGTGAGTATACTTAGGAATAAATGGTAAAGTGAATTGCTGAACCTGTAGCCGCTATTGTTTTGAATACATGAAAATATATCTTGTAAATTATAGAACAACCTGCTTCCAATGTTTAATAGATGATTGCAATAAATATATCGCAAATACTGTTATATTTATTTCACATCAAGTGTTTGACTGTTCTGATTTTCTGGCAGAAGTTCTTTAATAATCGTACCAAAGCATTTTACGTTATCAGACGCCGACAAAATATCACTGAAAAAGCCTCCTGAAAGATAAGGAAAAAAATGGCAAAAATAGTTTTCTTTAAGAACAATTATGATATTGATACAACTGTAATTTTCTTCTTGTTTACTTCCAATTTACGGCATTTAAGAAATAAGCTGTTTTTCTTCACATACTGTGTATTAATTTATAATCTTGCCGGCAAATTACTGTTCACATTGAGTCAGTTATTCATGATTTTAAGTCGACAGCAGGAGAGTAAATCTAAAACTGATATAAAAATTGCAACGATCGAAATACACCATCGCCTCCTTTGCCCGGTAAAATTGAACAAACCAGTACAGTTATAAGGTAGCAAGGAATTTTAAGAAATGGTGTTTTCAAAGGTGAAATTTTGACTGCATTTTTAAAGTTGAAAGCGAAAAAGTGACTGCATGAAGAGCATTGCAGAGCTATTCGCTGTCACCGCTCGATTTACATGTGTAGAATGTACAGGTGTTTCTTTCTTTCTTTGTTTTATTTAATTCTTTTATTTCTTTAAGATACTGAAATAAAAATAAATAGACATATTCCTTTGAACGACAATGAAATCTGGTGTTCTTTTAGCTAATTCATTTCCATTTGGAAGACCGAAATTCACGACGGAATGTTCCATGTAACTTATCTTCTCATACAATTATAAACATCAATTAATCGTACTAAATGAGCAAGAAAACAAGATGGAATCTAATAACAATACGTCAGTCTTTCTCTAGTGAAACATGCACATTAATGATCGTTCACGCAATACATTATCTTAACAGATTCCATTACAGTTTGTAATTTCAATTGTAATTTCAAGAGTTTTAAAGTTTGACCGCAAAACAAATGTTTAGACGAACTACAGTTATAAACTGTTTTTTTTTCAGAAAGTAAATGTATTGGTTATTTTCCATTTCATTACTGAAGTTATGCTGTTGATCTTACCCAGTAAACTTCTTATTCGGAAACAAAATTTAACAGAAATTAAAATCTGTATTTTCTTCACAGTTGAACATTTCCGTGCGTTCAGTTTGTAAACATAAACTTAATAAAATCACAAACAACGACAGTACTGTTTCTTTGTCATATTTCAATTAAAATTTGTAACTTTTGTGGCAACATGGCTTGGTCAATTTTATGCTCTGAATGCTTTGTTATTAATTATCACAAATTGAAACTGCCATCAGTTCTAAATGGACTGGAATATATTTTGGATAAAATTATAATTACTTTGCTATTTTACTGGATTATAATGATTATGTAGTAGTATAATATTGTATATTATTTATTATTATGTAAATAATTTATATTCATGATTTATTTATTGAAATTAATTTGTCCTTTTTTATTTTCGAATGACGAACAGAGCGTTGCAAAACAAATCTTATAAAAAGGAGAAGAAAAAAACCAACTCCAACTTAGATATGATCTTAAATACTTATCCATTGAGCTATTGCAATTCAGTATGAAACTATAAATTCTACATGTGTATATAATCTATTAACAATGCGAGGCGGAAAGCTGAGAATCTAAAAATAGTTCCAGGGTACTAGTATCCAGTAGCAACTATTGAAACGCTGTGCATCCCCTGCTCAGAACGCATTAGATAAGTCACATTTTCGTCAAAGTTCAGTACAAGGCGCTGTCAAAAATTACTTGTCTTCTTCATTTTTTTCTTGTATTGTACATAGAACTATTTCATTTAATGTACTTTAGCTGGCTTGTAGATTTAATACAAGAGTCGGTATACACATGAATACAAATTCTTTTCATGGGTAGTCATCTTTAAGCATCGCGACTGCATAACAACATTTAATTACTATCATTTAATCAATAATATTAAAAAGTTATTTAAACTTAAAACTTTGACAGGGTGGAATTTGTTATTGCCAGTGTAAAGCACTATGAATGGAACTATTTGACTGGGTATGATTTGGCTTGAAGATTTCAGAGAATTCTCAGTGATATTAATTGTTGGTTTTGTCTGTTTAAATTGGTTACTACTTACAAGTTACTAGTTGCTAACATTTTTTTTATAAGTAAATCTCTCTCTGTCTGTCTGTCTTACGCCCTACGCAACAAGGTCACTGTATGTCTGTCTGTTTTACGCCCTACGCAACAAGGTCATCAAAGCCGATGAACTATGTCATCTTTCTGATTTTCTTGGCTCCAAGAGTTTCTATTGTGGTAAGACTTTTGCTCCTGGTTGTGACACTGACTGTCTAGGAAGTTTTGTCTTACAAGTTTGTTCTTTTTCGTCAAAAAGACAACTTGGGAACAGTAGAAATTTGTATTTTGTAAATATTTGCGTTGATTTTGTTCTGTCCCTAGCGTAGTCTAGTTTCACTTGTTATGCTCTACTTAGGAGATGGTTTTAATTTTTGTTCTGTTTGTGGTTTGTTAAAGTTTGATAAGTCTGTCCTTTTTTGTAGGCGTTTAGTCGTTCTGATGGGAAAACTTGGTTAGCTAGTTTTTCAGCTTCTTCAATATCAGTAATTATACTTAGCTTTTATACACTGCCGAAAGAGCCTGTATGTACAACAAAAGGGGTTGGCTTGCAATTTCAATTTGTTGTCTTTCTGATTTTCTTAAACTGACACTGTATCGGTAAGGAAGACAATATAGGACAAATCTTATCTCAAGAATATAATCATCGCCTTCATGAGTGCTTCTGTTTTTGTCCAGATGTTGCCATGTGTGCGGTAACTTTGGCAACTAAACCAAAAACACCAGTTCCTTCAATTTTATGGTATTTTGTTTACACATGCATTTGCGTGTATAGAAAGTAGACAGCTTTTACAACCAAAACTAGAAGCTTGCCGATGTCAGCGTCCCCTTGTATTCTATTGTCGAGGTTCGGTACTGTACATCAGATACACATCTGTGACAGCTCTTCTCATAGTAGGTCTATGATATCGTCACTTGTACGGGCTTTATTTGGCATGCCGAATCTGACACATTCTTTTGTTAGTTTCTTGATCTCATGAACAAAGCTATTGCCTTTCAATCTGTTTTCTGTAAATCCGATGAGCTTTGATTTCAGTCCAGCCCCTTGAATTTCTCAGCTTGAAGAAAAAGTTTGGTGTTTTTTTTCTTACTTCATTTCACACGTCTTTTTTCTTAATGCTTGATTTTGTATATGTTATGTAATTTTGGTGTTAACAATGCAGATGAACTGTACTCTAGTTCCTGCCTCAAGGAAACCTTGTACACCATTTGAGTATCTGCTGAGATCTCAACACATTGTTTCATTCAGCTTGTGCTTTTTGAAGTATTTTCTTCTAGCATATTTCAAGTTTGCATCTTTTCAAGTTACTTTGGGGAATGTTGCTTCTTCTATCACACTTAAAATAACCTGTCCATTTCTAATTATGTCCGCCTTCTGCTTTGGCGACAAGTTAAACACTGTACTGGATTTTGGTTGATCTTCATCTGGACAAGTAACTGGTAGCTTGCCATCGTCGGATACCCACTGTACCCTATTCCGTTATCACTACATTGTACGGCCGATGAATGGAGAGTAACGTAATGGGTCGGACGTGTGTATCCGACGATTGTAGTTGGCTAAAAGTAGCTAACTTTTCCCATTTAACATGTTAACATAAAGGATGATTCCAGACCTTTGTTGTATGAAGAAATCCTTTTCCAAACATTATTTTCCTTAAAAATAAACTATTTGCTGTATTCATATGTTTAAAAAAAGACCAGTAAACGCAAAATTGTTTGTACCAAAGGTTACCAACAGACATGCTTAATGAAATGTACTTTTAATATTCTTACTGCCTTTGATTTGTAATTTAAGAGTTTTTTTTATATTTCCATATTGTACGCTTCGACCAATCGCTGTCGGCTCGTATATCCTTTAATAGGGAAATTCTTAAGACTGTGCTTTTATTCGACAGTTTTCAAGTCTAATTTTATTAGTACAGCTCAGTCAATTAATTCATTAAATACCAAAAAAAAAAAATAAACGGTCTTTGTTCACACAAAAGTTCCCGGATCACTTCTTTACTTAGACAGTGTTCCTTGGCAAAGCTTGTTAAGGTTTCCTTTTTTCGTGAGAGACATAAATGGCAGATTTAAAAGAAAAGTATCAAAGTAGATAATACAAATAGAGCTTAGAAATTTCTTAATTAGATCCATTATGAATAATGGAAGGCTTTTCAAACTTGCATGACTCGATTATGGTGCATTAGCATTTGTCATTTTATTGTCATTGGGATATGTTATCTCAATATGGCATCGTTGCATGCAATGTTGTGGCATTGACAGAGAGCGATTGAAATGCTGATATTTTGAATAATTGTTCTATTTGACAAGAGTTTATTACAATTTTTTGTTGCTATCTGTAAGTGGAGGGATAAAATCTAGGCAATTTAGCATATAAATATCATTTTTATATATTGATTTTAATATGTCTCATTACTATTCGTCATTATGTAAACACGAGAAGACTAATGATAAACACGTTCATATCGTCAGACAATAAGTTTGATTCATGATGCAAGATACATTTGAATCTAAAAATGCTTGGTTTTTTATAAGCATTTGGGACTCTAAGAGACAATTGAGGACTGCTTGTCTAATCAAGTGTTCACTTTAAATGAAAAAAAAGTTTAGCATGATTAAGAGAAAATTGAATGCTACTGAGCATTTAAATCGACTTTCCTAATGATGGCACATGTCCTTATCACCTTTTAATTCCTCAGAAGCACCAGTATATATATTAGTTTCGAGCAATTTTTTGTCTATGAATAAGGTAGCAAGTGCTGATTTTAATTACTTTAGTTAATAAAAAAAGTCCATTATAAAGCATATGTAAAGGACATGTTACTGAGGAGCCGTACAAATGAACTGAATTAGATTTACATAATAAACTAAATTGGTGATATTTGCTATGGTTTTAATTATGTCACAACCTTTCGACCTTGCCAAAGACCACTCTTTTAGACATGCGATACAGTGATTGCGTTGACAAAAACATACTGTCCTGATAATTTAACAGAAGAGAGATATTTATTTTTATTTCATAAAATCCTACCTGATGTATAAATTGAGCAATACTTATTAATTTACGGATCTTTTATGATTGGTATTTAGGGTGAAGGACGGCAAAATATATAGCTGACAGCATTTGAGAAGGACTGTTTCTAAATTTTACATTTAAAAGGTTTTGGTTTTTCTTTGTATAATGTAACATTACTGTGCTGAGGATTTCAGTTTGCCCAAAGAGTAAGTATGCACTACCAAAAGACTCAAAACGATTTATTTAACATTTAAAGTTCGGTAGAAAAGGGTTTTTCTGGCAGTGTGTCGAAAATAATTAGTTATATTTTTAGGAAGAGTATTAAGACATTATAAAATGTAATACCAATAGTTACTACATATTGCATGTTTATATATGTACGCAAATGTCTCGTGACTCAAGGCAGGAAAAAGATATTTTGTCGGAAAAAATTAAATCATGGACTTACTAGTTCACACCTTATTCCAAAATATGTTTTTGCAACACAAGTTTTAAATCACATTTGTAAAATTTAATTTAAAGAAGTTCATTTGATAATAAATCAATCGAAGTAAACAGGTCATACGTCACGTTTTCCAAATTTGTGAGGTTTGCTTTCTCAAAAGGCGTACTTCAGATGTATGTAAATAACTGTCAATTTTTCGTAACTATAGTCAGTTCAACCGAAAGCCTTTGCATTTAACATTTTAAAGTTCATATGATTAATCTTATTTCGTTTAATGGCATTCAATAACAAAATTTTGTTTCAGAACTAAAATTCACAAACAAATCAAGTCAGATGAATATTTTAGATATGTAACTAACTGCACGTTGATATAAGTAAAACATCACACAATAAATTAGGTGACTTTTTACTAGCTTCAAGGGCATTAAAAAGTGTGCTCTCTGTAAGTACAAATCATCGGTTTACTTGATCTGTTATTCCATGAGATTACCATACCATTCACGTTAAATTATACTGTTGAATTTGAGGGAAGTTCAGTTGAAATAGGTCAGGAATCAATCGTCGCAAGAAGTCTTCACAATCTTGTACTGTCAAGGTCCGTTTAAACCCTATTTCAAATAAATTCAAAAGTATCAAGTTACCATAATCAAGGTGATTTTCATCTCAAGACTTTGGTTTTAGACTCGTCAAATTAGCAATTAATTAATTATATTTTGGCCTTGATTTTAAAAACTAAAATCAACTTAAACATATCACTTTTAAAAGATTACTTTTATTGTTTCTGTCATGCATACATGTTAGTAAATGTGCGAAGAATATAGTCACAACTGTATGGATTTGCTATAAAAAAGCCATAAAAAGGGTTATAATGAACGAAAAAAATATGAGAAAAATGAAAAAAAAAGGAATTCAAAAAGGAAAATTTATAACGTTTTAGAATTTGTTTTTATTTATTTGTAAAATAAAACATATTTTGTGTTAATATTACTAAATAATGAAAACAGCAAGTCTTGCATCTAAACTTGTACTCTAGCAAAAGTGTTACATTCTAAGAATTAACAGGCGAATGTGTTTCATTCCTGTTGAATGGCAAGTATCACAAACTGATTTGGTTCATATGTAAATCTAATTTTCAGTTCATTTGTTACGCTCCTTGATATCTTGTCCTACTAAATTACTTTCCATAGATTTTCTGTTTTAATGAATTGAAGGAAGGAAGTAACATTCAAGTCTTCATATTCATATCAAACATTTTCATCATCAATACCTCCCATAGCCACAAAAGAATACCCGACAAAAATACACGTTCTTCTTATTCTGTTATGATTGAAGACATTGATTCGCAATTAATAATTCACAATTATATTTATAACTGCTATTGCTATTTAACTAAAAATTTGTGTTGAATGTAATCAATGTGATGCCACTTTTAAAACGTTCTTTTTTTGCTGAATGTCAAAGACCTTAAAAATATTAATGGTGCTGAACTGAACGCTCACAAAGACAAACTAAAAAGCCATTTATCTCTACAGTCGGAGAGGAAATATTGAAAACAGGGCATTAAGTAGTTCTAGGAGAGTTTGACATTTACATTATGAACTCCAGCAAAAGTCATTTTAACAAGACATCCTTTGCTATTTTTGACCCACCTGAGCACAACATGCCTTTGAGTGCTATTGCAATCGCATGATGTCCGTCGTCGTGGGTAAGTGCGTCAACATTTTGATTTAAACGACATCTCCTCTAAAACCACTTGGCCAAAGTTAATGAAACTTAACAGGTATATTTCTTGCATACAGTTCTACCAAAGTTATCCAGAGAATTTAATTCCATGCAGAACTCTTGTTGCTAAAGTAACCAAAAAGATCTTTAACAATCGTTTTGTCTTAAATCACAAGACCTAGAGCTTAGATATTTGGCATGGTTTATCATCTAGAGGTCCTCTACCAAAGTTGTTCAAATCACACCCTAAGGGTTACATATTTTACATAGAAATATATTGGAAAAATTTAAGGAATCTTCGTCTCTGAAACCACATGGCCCAAATTTCTAAACTTTTGAACAAAATATTGTCTAGTTCACCTCTACCAAGATTCTTCAAATTATTTCCCTGGGGTCAAAATTGTCCCAGCAGCGAGAGTAATTTTTTTATATTGAGGCATATATAGAGAAAGATAAAAAACGTTCCTGTCTGTAACAACTGTGCTTTGTGATTTGATACTTTACATACAGGTTCACCTGGAGATATTCTACAAAGATTTTCAAATTATACCCCTGGGGTCATAAATGGCTCCACCCCAGCGGTCACGTAATTTAAATAAAAGCTGGTATATGGAAAACTTCGAAAATCTTCTCGTGTGAAACTACTATGCTTTGGGATTTGATAGTTGGCATACCGGTTCACATAGAGCTCCTCTACAAAGATTTAAAAATTATGCCCCTGTGGTCATAATTATGACGTATTAGTAGATTAATGAAATATTTTAAATATGTTTTATTATCAATCAGCTCTTGTCAACCTTTACAGCGGAACGGACAGGGACTTGACAATTTGATAACAGGCTATATTTTTTTTGAAAAAATATATATTGTCACAGTGACAGAAAACTTTGTGTACATATTGTATAAAACAAGCGCCCTTCAGCGGGGTCAGTTTTAACCATAGGGAAATGATTTGAAATATCTTTGCAGAAGTAAGCTTTCAATGCTACGTACCAAATAACTAAGATCTAGTAACTATGCTTTCTGACAAGAAGATTTTGAAAGATACTAAATTTTACAAAAAATAGAACACCCTTGGGGTATACTTTGAACAATCTCTGTGGAGGACCTCTATATGATCCTCCATTCAAAAATGCTTAACCCATTTGCCTTCTGATTTCAAGGAAGAATATTTTTTAAAGTTTTCACTATATATAGCCTATGTTAAATCACATGACCCCAGGGTGGGTCCATTATTAATGACCATAGAAGCATTTTGAATTATCTCTGCAGAGGTAAGCTAAACAGTGCTACATACCAAATATCTATAGCCTAGGGTTTCAGAGAAGACGATCTTCAAAAAAAGATTTAAACATAAATAGAACACTCGGGGTGTAGTCAATTTTCACCATTTAAGACACTGGGTCATGCGGTTTTAGTGAAGAAATATTTTAATTTTTTCTTATGCGAGTCTATGTAAATCAGGTTACCCTGAGAGCAGTCAATTTTTACCTAAGGACACACTTTTAACCTCTTTGGTAGAGGTTAATTAGACAATGCTTTATACCAAATCCTAGTGGTTATAAAGAAGAAAATTTTCAAAATTTGTACTATATATCTCAATGTATATCAAGTGACCCCCGGGCAGGGTCAGTTTTGACCCAAAAGAAATGATTTTTTACAATAGTAGCGGGGCAAAATTTTACCCAGGTACATAATTTGAACAAACTTGCTAGAGGTCAAGTATACAATACTACAGCTCAAATTTCTTGACTCTAGGTATATGGTTTCAGGGAAGATACTTAAAGTTTTTCCTATATTAGACTATGTAAATCAAGTGGCCCCTTAGACGGGATCAGTTTTACCCCAGGGACAAAATTTTAACAACTCTGGTAGAAGCTTACTAGATTAGGCTACATACCAAATCTTAAAGCTTTGTGCCTTGTGGTTGTAGACAATATTTTTAAGATTTTCCTTTCGGTTGCCATAACAATCGGAGTTCTGAACGAAATTAGAATTTTTGAAAAACTTTGATAAAACACCTTTGCAGGAACATCCATATAAATCCAGCGGTTAAAGAGATGTTGTTTAACTGAAACGTTTTCGACGAACGAACGAACGGACAACTAAGAAAGTTCGATGACAATGCCTCACCATGAACATTTCATGCTCAGCTTAATTATAAAAGAAATATACAGGAAATATTTGAAGATTATGAAGACAATTGACAATAAAAATCATGTGAAATGAGAATTTATGCGTGTATACGAACATTTTAGTAAACATAAAACATTAAGAATAAGAAACATGAAGTGGAAATTTGACGCTTTTTAAGGTTTTTTTGTAAGCTATATATCAATGGAACACAGCAAATCAAGGAAGCGCAATAACTTAAGAAGCGGGGCAATCCAGAAAACGTGCCAGATCAAGGAAGTGCAGCACACCCCACATTGTCCAAGACATTGTTACTTCAATTGATAACCCGCTTTAGATAACCCCGACAGTGTGAATCTTATAGCAAATAAGTCATCAGTCTTACAATGGAACCGTGATAGTAAAAAAACAATAATCAAATATAAATTTAGTTTAGATTATTGTGTATCAATAGGTAGACAGTCTAAGTAAAGGTTGAAAAAAATGTATCGATACTCTCCCGGTACAAAATTTATATTGTTTTGTCTGAGGTACAAATCATTTCTCAGAATTGCAGAGTTTACATTTGATGGCCGAAATAACTTCAAAGCTTTAGATTAAAAACCATTCTTTTCTCTAAAAAAGTATCACGAATATTAGTCCTTGACATGAAAGCCCTTGATACAAACCATTTGCAAGTGACCGAACATTCATTTGAACATGTAAATTCAATAAAAGTTCTCATAGTCACTTCTACGTTTCGCCGATTTTAAGCGTGGAAAAATAGTGGTAAAACAGTTGACATGTTCATGATTTTCAAGAAAAGGATTATTCAGTTGTAAACCAGCTTAGGTATTTTTTGTTTGTTTTTCTATTCAATTCCGAGCAGTGCGTCAAAGAGATGAGGCATATAAAGATGATTGTCTTGTCAGATAGCATTAGAAGCAAAAATTCTTAAAGCGTGAAGGCGGCTCTGTTTAGTCATCTTTTAATAAAGAAAAGAAATATGAGAGAGAGAGAGGCGAAAAGGCGTTAGAACGGACATACTATACATTTTTCCTTTAGTTTTGCTGCTTTTGTTTATATTGATACCCTTTGATCAATAATAATTTTCTGGAAAATATTTTTGAAAGGTTTTTTTTAAGCAGATGCAGGTTTAATATTTATATTACATTCTGGATCATCAACGTATAACTTTGATGATTAATATTCATTTTGCTTTGAAGTGGATTTTGTTATATTTTCCTATGTAAGCTTATAGAAAGTTGTTTTATGACTTTGCTGCTTTTTCTTAATACTTTAAATATATGTATATATTTTTTTATCTGGATTCGGAAGTGCTAGGGGCATTTGCCATTCCAAGTACAAAATAACTAGAAATGAAATGAAGATCGTGTTCTTCGACCGCGACTTCAGTATGTAACTAATCTTTCTTGTACAAGACAAACTTTGGTAGATTCAAGTATAAACTGTGCATCTGATGGATAAGTCTGAAATCTCGTCAGAAGCTAAAATAATCTCCTACCTAAAACGTTATTTACCCTCTGTTATTTTTCTTAACAAAACCAATTAAAATATTTAAGCTTTACTGACAAATCCATTTCTTTGACGCTTTAAGTGTTTGAATGACATCTGTTTTAAACAGTTTTACCTAAAAGTTAAAAGATAAAAACCACTCCTTTCACGTTAGGTAACGATTCTATGAAACGTCATTAACACTACGACAGAGACCGTGACTGGGAAAACAACGTATAATATGGAAATTTCGTGACATATTTCTGGTAAGAAATGTGACTGAAAGGTCAAGATATATTATTGTTGTTCTCCCTGAAGTGAACACAATCCTTACTTGATTTACGACTATAATAAATGATGGGGAAATCCTACAATATTTGCCTAAAGGAAAAATATTTCTGGTTAACGTTTTAAATTCTTACAAAAACAGAGTTTCCATATATAATTATAATTATTGTAGCATACAGTCTTAAGTCAATACACATTTGAAACTAATACTTGAAAAGAATAGATCACAATGAAAACGTTTGCTTGACTACAATCATATAAAATATTTTGTTAGTTTGTATTCTAAATAAACATTCACTAACCTGATTACTTTCAGCAATATTGAACCCATTGCAGAAACAAAAACCCTTTAGAATTCTCATTTGAAAATCCGCAATGTCTTGAAATGTAACTTGTACTACATCTTCCACAACAAAATAAATTAATCTTAGAATGCCAGCATAGTTGCACACTTGAAACTGAAAAAAAGGCTTTGGAATATAATAACTAAAGAATAATTTTCTTAAAAGTATTTTGATATAAACTAGACTTCCTGTCATTGTGCTTGATCATTGTATGAAGTTGCATTGAATTCCACCAGTAATTTTCAAGTTAAGCTTCGGACAAGGAAAACAAACAAAGGGCAATAACTGTGCAAATAGTGGAGATAGAGTTATAGCTCTTGTACACTGCACTTCCTCTCATTGTGCTAGACCATTGTATGAAGTTGCATTGAATTCCAACCAGTAGTTTTCAAGTTATGCTCTGGACAAGGAAAACCAACAAAGGGTAATAACTTTGCAAGCAGTGAAGATGGAGTTATGATTCTTAAATATTGCACTTCCTCTCATTGTGCTTGACCATTGTATGAAGTTGCACTGAATTCCAACCAGTAGTTTTCAAGTTATGCTCTGGACAAGGAAAACAAATAAAGGGCAATAACTCTGCAAACAGTGAAGGTGGAGTTATGATTCTTAAACACTGCACTTCCTCCCATTGTGCTTGATCATTGTATGAAGTTTCATTGAATTCCAACAATTAGTTTTGAAGTTATACTCCGGACAAGAAAATTGCAACGGGCCGACCGACCGCCCACCCGCCCGACCAACCACCGGGTGACTTCTATATACCCCCTCAAACTTTGTTTCGGGGTGATAATGATTCTGACCCTTTTGTAAACAGTGACAGTGATCGTGACATCCTAATGCTGGCAATATGTCCAGAAAGCAGTTATTCACATAGGCAACAAACCTTTTCTCTACAGATTTCGCAAGATGGACTTTCAAATTGTAAATGTGTTTTGGCTGCTTGTCAGTTCCGATTCACCTTTGTCTTTCTCATAAAAAAAACTCATTAATAACGTTATTTACAAAAAACGGCACAAACAAAAATTGAAAACAGTTTTAATTATCGGAGATTGTCATAATTGGATGGAATCTTATCAATTATTACAAGATAGGTTATAATTATTAGGTTTCAATTATCTGAAGTATCTTTCAGGCACACATTAACACTGACAAATTACCTCTTAATTCAACGAATTTCAGTTACCTGTGCCCGCCACTTACAGATATTTTATTAATTAATTATAACCCAGACATAGTGGTTATTTAGACAGAGGGTTTGACCTTGTTTTTCCGGGCATAATACAGAAAGATAAGATGTAAGTGCCTTTGAAGTGTTTCGTTAAAGAAGAACAGGATATAAAGAGCGGATGTCATTTGTTATGTTATGTCAATCATATATATTTGTGGCAACGAATTCCAAAAGGCTATTTGGTGTAACTGAATTTCGAGACGTTTTAATGGTCTTCGAGAGACTAAATCTCTGTTCTTGTTCAGAAATCTGGTTTTGTATTGGCAACCATTTATATCTGAAGTTTAATAAAATAGTTTGGCAAACGTAACGGATATAATATAATATAGCTACATTACATAGGTCAGCATAATGTCTTTAACAAATTATACATAACTAAACACCTGTTTTTAAGAACTATTTCTAAACAGGTTTTATTTTTTTCTAATTGTCTAATTTTGAAGACGTTTGACATAATTGTAAACTCTAAAGATTATCATATTCAATGTAGCTAAAATTTCTTTAAAAACGTTATCGAAAAATACAATTATATTATTAATGTCCATATTCTTATTCTCCCTGGAAACGCATTTGCTCAATAGTTGCCACAGATCAAAGAAATAATGCACGGCCTCAATATTGAGGACCTTGAGGACTAACTCGTTTCAGATTACTGGCGTCATTTCTAGACACTTTGACAACCATACCCCCCACAGGGGAGATATACAATCAAATAAATAAGTGATAATTGCTCAGTTGCGGACAATAAAATATTATAACGAAAGGTTTCTGTAATGAATTCCATTTTATCATTTTAGAAGCAACACGATAACTGTCAGTTTTGACTGATTTGATATTCAAAATGTATTACGCTCTGCAGTATTGGGATGAAGGCCAGAAAGGATCCTTTGAAACTCTCAAATATTAAGCAGTTAACTTTCTACTGTGTCGTCAATATTGCCATTGAAACTGACAGTTAAGTACAAAGTTTCAGAAAAGTTCCGGCACATTGAACAATGTGATAGCAAAGAAAAAGTAACAAAATATGATATTCATCAGAAATCATATAAACTCACATAGCAATAAGGAACCTTTTGCATATAGGTATGCGTAAAGTGTGGCTTGATCTGTTAACTGACAAAGGCTTCTCAGCAGAAGAGGAATATTCGAGCAATCATTTGTATTTAAGTGAAAATCGATATTGATTTCCGTACTCTTATGAGCACTAAAACATATTCATTTAAAATATTTTACAATGCAATCTGAATCGGACAAGGCACTTAAACCTATAATTTTAATCGTTTAAAACTAAACGGATATTTCTGCGACATATCCTGCAGGTCTCAAAATTGATCTTACAATCAAACAGCTCTATATATAAAACAATGTATCAATTGATAAAAGTTTATTTGTTTGAATGAAAAATATATATTCATATACATATTTACTTGCAAAAATACCAAGATATGGTATCCAACAAAAATCATGCTAACTTCATTACTTCGTTCCCATGCCAAGAAGTAACTTTTTCTCACTACTCTGGTAGAATGTGTAATATTATAAAAGGAATTATATAATCGTGAATCCAATGCAATGCACGCAGAATTTTTTTCTCATGATTTCCATATAAAAATATGTAAAACTAATGGAATTTTACTGTGCTGTTCTTGCAGAAAGTATATTAAACTAACGCAAGTACATTCAAACTTTAGCTTTTGGACCGGTTATTGGTAAGGTAATAAGGATGATTACAAAACCATTTTTTTTGCCGTAGAAAATGTCATTTTACTCATTATTTTAGTTCGATAAATATTAAAGTAAAGGATAAGAAGAAAATAGGTACTCATCAGATTCATTCTTTTGAGTTATAATGATCTCCAATCTAAATCAAGTTTTGGTAATTTTCAGTTTTCATAGTAAATTGTCGACGGATGACTGAGATTTGTATTTAAATATTACACAATTTCAGTTCACAGTTTCAGATAACTGGTAACGGTTTTATACAATTTACAATTTGACAAGCATATCTGTACAGGCGAGACGATCATTTAAGTAACTGCTTATTGCTCAGCTGCAAACAATAAAATATTTTTGAGGAAGGGTTAGTGTAACTATTATAAAAAATAAAATGGATGTGTATAATAAAGTGATAGTGTATATATGTAGGTAGTTGTCAATACAAACAAGAACTATCTTCGTAGATACAGTGCAAAGTTAATGCCCTATAAGTGTATAGTTTTCGGACATTTGCAAGTATTGAACGCGCATTGTAATCGAATGTCTTATTTCCATAACAGTTTAGGCTATAGATAAAAATGTTGCGTTTAATGTTAGGATCATCTTCAATTAAATGAATTAAATATTGATTCATATGCATAACTTTTTTTTCCATTTAGTTTAATTGTTCATGGTTATGTTTTGATATTTAATTTACGGTCGTACTAATGTTACTATTTTTGTATTATTTTCAGAACAAACTAAACTAATAGTTACGAACTCAGCCCTAAAATTCATAACAGCAACACTTTTAACTTACATTCTTCAGCTGAAGATTTTGTATCTAACAATTTATTCATTACAAATGTAGGTCAACATCGATATTAATTAAGCAACGCCGAAACAATTAAAATCTGCAGTCTACAAGTTCTATATATTTGTATCCGCTTTATAACCGTATTTAACAGTTTCACCTTAAACATACGTACAAAACAACGCTTGTACTTTGATCTACACAATACTTTTGTTTCTTGTATAACTTATAATGTGTCAAACCTATTGAAATATCCCGTACAATTTCTGGTAATTATGCAACTCTTTTAAGTTTTCAGACAAAGGCATCCTGTATGAAATGGAGTTTTCTTTATCTTATGCATAATCTTTCAAACTTCTTTAGATGTATCACAGAAAACATTAAAATCAGTAGTAGGCAATTTGTGATAAAAAAGTTGCTGGTTAGAAATTTAAGTATATCCCCTTGATGTCAAAAAATTATATTTTGATATAGGAAAAACAGAGCAAATCAAAAAGTGTTTTTTATAACTAACTTAATGTGAATTTAGATTTGTTTCCTGTGACGTACTCAAAATACTTTCATGTATTCCATATAAAGATGGCAAACTAAAAAGTTATTTTCTACTATTATTTTGTTCGAATGTCTTGATATATCTTCCCCTAAAACTATCTGTCTTAACATCGTTTTATATCTCTAAAATTATTTCAAATATTTTAGACTTCAATGACATACAAGTGATCAGATCTCTGAAACACATTTATACCCAAACGCAAGTATTCTCCTAGTTGTTTTGCCATAACACCATGCTTTAAGTTATTTGTTCCATTAGCAGCTGGAATGTTTCTGCAAATAACATGCAATTACCGGACCATTTTTAGTATACATACAGTAATACATTTCGTATAAAACATTTTCTGATTTCTTTCCAATTATCTCAGTGCAGGTAATTCATCATATTCTGTGATAGGAGAAGTCATTTCTGATGATGCTTCTGTAAAAGAGGCGGTTTATAATCATTTCCTAAAACTTACAGCAGAAAAATAATTCGATTCCATGAAATGAAAGCAAGCAGCTAAACAAATATGATAAATCATTCTATTTAGAAATAGATTAAATAAATGTTCATAATTTATAATGAAAATTCATTATCGGAGAGGAAAACATAGTGTGTCATCCATCAAAAGAGATTGTTGATAGATATGAAAGAAAAGACAGATCTTAATATTTCAGGACGTTATGATTGAATATGTAACCTGTTCATGACCCCGGAGTTTTTCTCAAAATATGGATTAACGGGTTTATTGTTTTTATGACTTTTCAAATCTTTCTTAAATGATGTAATGTGTAACTTATCAAATTGAAGCGTAAATGTATATACAACAATCGATCCAAGTGGTCTTGTAATAATCTGAACTTTGTAATTTGATAACACTATATCATTAATTCCAGGTAATCGCATAATATAAGTATTTAATGTGAATCTAGTTTAAGCTAATTTGATTCTAACATTTTCTGTTGTGTGTTTAACTGCAAATTATTATTTCAGACTATTTCAGCGCTCATTGAGTGAGGTTGACACATGCATGTTCATGTCAAAATGGTTCGTTCTAAATAAAAGTAAGGAACATAGCGTTCAATACTTAGAAGAGCATAGGCAAGTTACAATAATTAATTTATATTGAGTTTTTATTCAATAGACTATTTACATTAGGCACACGTACTGACGGATAATTATAGGAGGTAAATACAATATGAAAATTATTGATGCCATGAACAAGAACTTCTAGTCATTGATTATGATGCAGAATATTCAGATGGCATCCGCATTCCAAAACATCACACATGGAATGATGCAATAATACGCACATTTCAAAATAATATTATGATGATAAAAGTTAAAACAATGGTTAAAAAGATAAATGAAGTCAACAGCACAATAACTCTCCCTTTAAGTCAAGTAACATTACGTTACATTGCATTACATCTAGTCTTCCTCCTTTCGTAACACAAATATTTTACACAAATTTAAGGAATTTGTTAGTCTTCAAAAACGTGGGATCGGTATAATAAATTTGCTTGAAATCTCTCACTGGTTTCTGTCTTATTTTCTCAGTGGTAAGTAATTTATTTTCTTTACGGATAATTATAGCCTCTCCTGATGATATAACTGTTGTTGAGACCCTTCGTGTTTTAGACTTATTTCCTTAAACTTGATACGAAGTGGTGAAGTATTAATTTCTTTCTCACTGTATGAATATTTTTACACATCTGTTTGGTAGAAACAAGATTGTCAAATTTACTTAATTTGATATTATAATCAGAAAATAAATCTTATCATTTAACTTAATATCTCCGTATAATGTGACCAAGATGAATTATTTCGACAAATATTTTTGCACTGTGCTTTTCTTTCGTTATGAAACGTTTTATTTCATAAATATTGTACATGAAAACGGAAGTTGGTTGAATTTTCCGCTGCTGCTTTATGTGTTTTGGCAAAGCCGTTAAATACAATTAAGAATTCCATTCATCATAGGAATAAAGGAACTGTAAATTATCACTTTTTTGACCGTAGCAATCTTGGCTGTTAAATCAAATAATTCTCTTATACTTCCTCGGCAGCAAAATCCACAAGACTAACTGAATATCACATATCTAAATTTGATATGTCTTTGGAGAAATACATTCTTTCTGTTTATTCTATGCCAAACACCCTGTAGTGTATAGCTTACAAAGACCATTGTGCTAATATGTTATGATCCTTTTGTTACTTAACATGAAAATACACCGTGAAAAACATAATATCGATATTATTTTGATTTAATGGAGATAGTCTGAATAGTTTAATATTTTGAGAGTTAAATGAACTTTAAGTTTGAATATGTACATCTCTGTTCTACCGGGCATCGAGACAGAAACCTTTAGTGTCTTATTAATATAAACCGTTCCTGTTCAATAAAACTTATTTTTCTAAATTTCAAGATGCTCAAATATTTCAGGAAGATGCTTTCTTTTGGATACTGTCTCAGTTGGTGTATGAATCAAGGTTATCTGAAGAACAAACTTAATATAACAATATATATACGAAATCTCTGCAAATTTGAAATAGATTCATTTAGCAGATTTATTAGATTTTTTAGAAGATTTATCACCATGCAGGTAAGTTATCATTTTGCCTCCAAATTATTCTTGCCTGTTCAAAAATGCCAGTTTTGATTAGATTGAGTCTTGTAAACAGTGCTTCTGCTATCTAAGTACCACTCTTCTAAGCATATGCTAATTAGAACTACTCACAAAGAAAATGGTTATTACCGTATTGTAATTTCAACGGTGTGCCTTATCTGATTTCTGTCTGCTGTCAAACGGTTTTGAAGCTTTATAAATTGTCACAGAGAAAGTTTTTTTCTAACACTGGCGAAGCTATGATAGACGTAGTAAAATGATGAAGTTTAATCATTTTCTTGATTAACTTAACTGTTTGAATCATGTCTTATGACTTTTTCAAACTTAACCCGAAATACACCAAATATTTACACTATATCATGTTTATTTCCACATTTTCAAGTTAAGTTATTGCGTAATGATTTTGTGCATATATATTCAATATACTCAAAAGTTAAAAAGATCTTAATAAGAAAATTTGTTAAAACATTCTGCAAGTTAACAGAAAAGAAAGATATTTTAAAATTTGACATTCTTTATATAAGAGTCTATCCGACATTGTGTTATACATACTCTTTGACTTTTCATCATTGTATTTAAACGCTGATAAATAAACCGAAAGACGATTACCTTGGTAAGGGGCTTGTAAAATAGTGTATTTTGTGATTTTTAGAATATGTGTTGTTCTTAAACTACAGTCATATTTTTGTGTTAACCGAACGAAAATCATTTTCGTGTTCATAATGTTTTACGTGAAAAAGAGTTTACTTCAGTGTTTTAGAATGACAATGGCTAGCGGTTTGTATAACGGTATTTCTGATCTTTTGTAACTTTTTTATTTTTTTCCCATGGTATGGATGCGAATTTTGAGATCGAGTTGATTTGCAGATGTGTCTCATTCACTTCTGTCACTGTCAAACTTTTGACACTAGCACAATATGCAAACTTAAACCTTATTAGGTTAAAAATGATTAAGAAGAATGAATTGTGATATCATTTTATTTATCTAACCAGGTGACGAAACATTTAAACTTATATCAAAACACATTACAAGGAATTAAAATGCCTTGCTGCTTAGTAATCAATTTTAAAGAATTTAAAAGACACATTCCAAGGCATATCTACCAGTTTGCAAGACAATAACTGACAATATGTCAGGACATATCCTTTTCCAGTACAATATTAAGGATTCTAGATTACTTAAAAATGCCAGCGACATAACCCAATTCTGTTACAGGAATCATCTGTTTGGAACTGTTTGATTATTTGGCGCAAATTCAATATCGGTAGCAATTGTGAGGAAAGTCCAACAAAAAGATAATTAGAATAATTATTGATTTCCTGCAGGACTTCTGATAATAAATGGATAGAAGCGCCTTTACTTTTTTCCAATTTGAGTAAATGTGTATTTGGAAAATTAAAACCTATTGGATTCAGGAAACTAAATGTTATTGACATCTCTAAACATGATTGAAATTTTCGTTTTAAATGGAGGTTATCCTTCGTATAATGTTTTCACCGACTCTTTAATCTAACTGATAAAACAAGGTTATTTGTCTGAAAAATATTGGTCTGTTTAGCACTTTATTTTAGAGAAGAAGACAACTTAAAAGCAGCATGGCTTGGTAGTTTTACTCATGTAACGTACATACATATCACTAACTATCACTAACAAGAAAATCGGAACATACAGAACTGGGGGAAATTGTAATTTAGTGGACTGGAGCAAGGGATAATGGAATAGAATGTTTATCAAAGAAAATAACAGCTAATTTCTAATCTGCAAATAAGTTAATCATACACAAAACTTCGAATTGAGGACAACCTTTTATGGCACCGGTGAAGTGCACTAAATATATGGCCAGCTAAATGTTGGTCGTTATACATTAAACTAATATTACTCAAAGGTACGATACACAATAAAACACCCATTTCTGATTTTACGTTTCTAAGGATATATCCAATCAGATAATTGTCCAGTTCTCAATCTTTTCTAATCATTTCATTTCTTCGAGGTTTAAAACAGACATATATTTTAAAACGATTTTCCGATCATTGAATGTGTTTTACTTCCACTGGTAATGATCAAATTCTCTTTGACTTTGAATTGGACTATCTTTGTTCTTTTTTGTTTAACATGTAAAGACCTGGTTAGCAGTTTCTGCAACTCTTTCTACCAATCAATCAAAAGATTTTTATGTGATAAAGAAAACATCAGGCAGTTCAGGCTTAACCTTCTATAAATAACTGTGTAGGTTGATTGGGTTGTAAGTAATTGTCTATTTACATAATTTGAAGTTGTTTCCATATTCATAATGATTAAAAAATAAACCCGAGAATTCATTTACTGCACTAAGAAACGTGATTGTCAGAATATGTATCAATATTTTTGCGATATATTCTATATAGTTTTATATAATTACTTTCTACTTGCCCACCTTGGCCAGAGGTCGGTTTCCGTCGCCCACCACTCTCCCCAGACAAGATCTCCTCTGAAACCACTTAGCCAAAGTTGCTGAAACTTGACAGAAATGTTTTAGACGTGATATTCTTCCAACGCTGTTAAACGAATTTAATACGAAAATGTGTCATTCAAAATTTAAGAAAAAAACATGAGAATTTTTAATAACTGTTGTTGTATGTTTTACAAAAGGAACAAATAGGATATCAGGCCAGTAAACATACTTAAAAGAATCATGCATATATTTACTTTGCATAAATGGTGTTACATTCTCAAATATAGCTCTTTCGAAGCGAGTATGTCGATTCTGACAGTTTCATAATAAGATATATCATACTTGTATAGACAAATATGAAATTGGCTGCTATGTAGATAAAGTGCACAAAATTCACAAGATAAGTCTTTCATTATTCAAATCCTTGTGGCTAATTGCACAAAATATGTCTTGGGTCGGAACTCAAGTTTATTTCCTAAACGACGAATGCTTCAACCAAATGTCTTTGATAAAAGAACGCCTCTTTAACTAGAAATCTTTTTCTATGTAATGGTGCCCGGTCTTGTGGTTATTACTAACAGATTAAAGATTGAAGCATTTATGAGTCTTTGCTATGTATTTCAATTAAAAAAATATTCAGGGGAAAGAGCGACATATTACACTTATAAGGGAAAAAAGACAATTCTTGTATGTAATTATCCTAAAGCATAGAAAACTTTTAAAATGACTTCTAGTGGATCCAAATTGCTGGGCAGATTTACATCAATGATATTGTTATACAAATATATTATACATCAAAGCACACAGTCTCGAAAAAAACCACTATTCTCATTGAAATCTAAATCACTAAATCTAGACATAAGGGCAACACATTTCTTCCGAAGAGACAGTTTAAACATTCTTTAATAATACAGGCTTCAGAAAATTCTATGAGGCGTCTGAAATTGATATTGTACTCTGTGAGCACTGATCTTATCGCAAATAGTACTTAATGTAATAAATATTGCTCGAATATCTCATATGGGTGAAATTCTCTAGTGTCTGGCACATGTAATTTCTGCTACTACAAGACTGACATGTTGTTTTCATTGTTCACATTAAAATATACTAAAATATAATTTAGAAAGATTGAGTTTTGGATGATTGCCTGTACATCAAATTTAGGGTTATAGTTGTTTGTGTCATTAACACATTCTTAAATTTTAGGTGCAGGTACATTTAAATAAATAGTAAACACTCGTCAATGCATGTAAAAAAGGTGAAAACACGTATCAAGAAAAAAACACAGTCAAAAACACAGCCTTACTGAAAAGTCAAAAAGTAGAGTAAAGGATAGCATAAATTTATTTATAGATCAATTAAAAAGACATCACAAACAATTTACGACAATGAGAACCCGAGTTCTTTCCGCCTTGGAACGGTCAAACCAGGGGCGTTCAAACCAGGTTCTACTTGCATTTTTAGTCAAGAGCATGACTCGTTATACTTCAACATTCTAGTAATAATGCACAATGATAATGTACAATGTACAACCTTTCATTATGGCTTCAACACATGACTGCAATGGTCTACTTGACACTACTCTTCTTCATTTACTTTAAACATCGATCTACATAACAATTTACCTAAATGAGCCCATTCACATGCTAACGCAAAACATCATGTCGATGTGAAATAATTGAAATGATAAAATCCGAAATATTTATTCATGAATATTTATGTTTTAACCATTTGAAATTCACATTTTGAAAAAAATACGATAGAATCCTTTTCTGCTGCATTTTATGCTCCCCGAAGGGCGAGCATACAGTTGCCGTTTTGTCTGTTCGTCCGTCCCGTCCGTCATAATTTTGTCCGGAGCATAACACAAAAACTATGAGACATATCAAAAACAAACTATATAGGTATTTAGATCTCATTAAGGAGCAGTGCAGTGCACAAGAACCATAACTCTTGCTTTATTAATTTTTGAGTTATTGCCCTTTGAAATTTCTCATACTTATTTTTTGTCCGGGGCATATCTCACAAAGTATAAGAGATATTAACATGAAACTTTATTGGTAGATAGATGTCTATGAGGAGAAGTGCAGATTGCAAGAACCGTGACTCTATTTTGCATAATTTAGGAGTACTTGCCCTTTGTTATTTTTCATACTTTAAAAACAATACATATTTAAACAATAGCCCTTTTGGAATTGGCATTTATTCGTGGAGCATCCATCGGTTTTACCGATTTCTTGTTAATATGGTATCTATGATGACGTTTAAAGGCAATTTCAAAACATTTGAAAATTACTTCTAGTTCTGTTAACCATCTTAAGAGAATGGGTAAGACATTTAAGTGAATACTGGATTATACACAGTTTCACATTCGTGAGACTGCTCTTCAGAAAAAGAGCAGTTTTCTGAGAAGTATCACAAATACTTAACACATATACAAATAGTTAAAATTAATGTAGAGGCTGTTATTTGTCAAAGCTACACTTGCTAGACCTATTCGCAGAACATCTGAAAATTAAAATTTAACAAACGCTTTTATCTGCTGGTCTTTTCTATCTGATGTTACTCGTTTTTGCAACATCTAGGCAATACTTTCCACGATGTGATAAACAGAGATGTAGAAGGTGGTCCAACTATAAGTGCAATGCAGTATTTCAGTTAAAATATATTAAAAATATTGCTGCTAGTAAGAAAAAATAGTGCATCGGTAGTTCTTTCGAACATTTTCATGGAACAGAAAGGGCAATCTCTTAATTGCCAATCTTATCAATTATCATTATTTCAAGGGCCAAGAAGAAAGTCGAAAGTCGATCTACCACTATTTTCAAAAAGTATCCATAAACCGGTTAACACAACCTTTGTCACATGCAGCTGTTTTAGAATGGTCCATTTTGTAAAGGTTTGATAACTGCGAAGAATTGCAGAGAATTGTTATTGTATTTCTACATTCTGTACTTTAATCGACATTGATTCATACAAGAAATACTTTCAATGCTGTCTCATCTCCAGCTAGTATGAAGACTGAATCCGCAACTGACATTCTTACCATATTTTTAACGTTGCCATGAAAGTGCATAATCGAACTGAAACCTTCAGCTAACAAAAAGCGCTTAGTTTCATTGCATACCTGAAAAGTGCTTAACACAAAGTGCAAAATTGTTAATGTTTCTCAATTTGTTTTCAGACTAACAACTATTCCCTAGTTCCTGAAGTCATAAGATAAACTCATTATAGAAACCTATTATTGAACATTGCTAAGCAATAGTCTATGAATTGTTTTAGAGGTGGAATCTCCTGAGGTAGGGCTTTAAAGTTCTTTCTGTCTCTCTTTTGTTCTGCTGTGATTAAGAATTTGAAGCTGTAATGTTGGAAACACACGTTATTGCATTGACCTTCTGTTTTAGAAATGTTACGTAAATACATATTGATATAAGGCAGATTTTGGAATGCTAGCTCTGTCAGTTGAATATTTTTTATGCATCAACATTTAAGAACGGTACAAATAAATCAAAATTCAGTAATATGGTAATTGGATTTTTATGTAAAGTTCTCATGCATTATTGATGATTATTTTGACTTGATTGTATAAGCCTTTGAAAACACTATTAAGAATTGACACTCGAAAGGACATCTACACTCGATTTGTGCCTTTCCGTCCGTCCGTCTGTCTGTGCATAACGGAACACACACACACACACGGAACGAAGGAATCAACGCACCATTTACCTATCTTAATTCACTGTTTTACATCATGACATATTTGTTATGGTTTCGAAGCTTTTCTAACAATACGACTTATGTTTCTTATAAACATTTCAAAATCATTTTGATTTGATTTTCCATTTTTTCTCAATTCCTCCAGCCTATGTTTTTTGTATAGAAGCAATACAACGGTCTTGATTTCAAAAGTAAAAATACAAGTTCTTTTGTTTCAATGCCATGTCCGAATATCTCTTGATAATTTTTTCCTAAACATTTTCATTTACAAGCATTCTTTTTGTTTACTCTGAAAGGTAAACCACATGTCTTAGACTTTATACAAAAGTATTTAATACCCATACATCAGTTGTTATGTCAGAACTTCATGCTTCAAGTTAATTATTCCAGTTACAATTATAGCGTTTCTGCGAATTACTTACAATTATCAGACCATTTTAAATGGACGTGTAGTAATAATACTGCATTTCCTGTAATTTATCCAATTGATTTCAGTGTTGGTTACCTTGTTCTTCTAGGAAAACGGATGTCCCTTTGTCACAAAATGACTATATTTCAGAACTCGCCTATTGAATGAGGTTGACAAAATCATATAAAAGTCAAGATACCTTAACTATATTCACACTAAATGTTATAACTGTGTGATTTTTAAATACACTATATTATCATACGTTTGATATTTTAGGAAAACAATTTTGTGTACTAAACACACTGTAAGAAAGGCATCAAGATTTAAAGTTATATCAGGATCCCATTAAATAAGACTCCTTTTTGACAATTCTTGGAAAACATCAATAACAATGAAAATAGAGTTTTCTCGATAGACGTTTTACATTTACCATTAAGCGCAAAGGGATTAAAATAAAACACATTTAAATTAAATTCTAGATATACCATATTTAAAATTTACACATTGGTAATGTGCTAAATGTTAATAACTTTAGAAGAAATGGATGACAAACGGACTCAGTTAGTTGCTCTAAACGACAGGAGTCTTAGTTGTGGAGAATTTTCAAGATCTTTTATTAACAAAACTATCGAGTATCACTGTAATACAAGGATATATCTAAAATTATGTCGGCAGACTTATATTATTTCAAAAAAGACTGTTTTTGTGTTTTAAAAAGAAGAAACTTCTACGCAAGGGTTATACAGTTACAATGTTTCATTCACATACTTATGACAATGCTTTTATGCATTAAGGATTTATATGATTTATTGTGCTTAATTATCTCTCAAAGACTTTACACAATAACCTTAAAAATACAAAAGTGTTCATTATCACTAAGGTTTATATATATAAATTCTTTAGTTTATTGCGTGATAACAATGATAACCGTAACCCAAAATAGAATATTTTTGAAACCGTTAATTCTTAATATGCAATATGTCGCTATGTAGCACATAATAAGTGTAAATGCACAAAACAAACATAAAGCTAACAAACAGTGTCATTAAAAGTCTTAGTATAATCACGTCAGTGATTATAAATTCATCAAATATTGGCAATAAAAATAGTGTAGACGGCATACCCGTTGAAAACAGCGAAATATTTGGATTCATCGAGGGTCTAGAGGAGCTAAAACTTTAAACATCTTAAAGAAGCCTTTACAGTCTTGGCTTGGCACGAAACGATTTCCACATCTTTCATCCTTAGAAAAACCCGAAAGAGTAATTGAATATAACTAGATTTCTGTAGAAAATCTTATTTCTTTAGCATCACAGTTTAGTTCTTAGAAACAAGGGCTTTACAAATATGAACTTTAGAAGCTTATTTAGGATGAAGGCTATGCAAGTTTAATGTGTAAAATAAATTATTCTTTTTAGCTTAAATACTCGAAGATATAGTTCTTTAAATTCTTGTATGTTATACTTCTTCCTCTACTTTGATCGTACGAAGAAAATTTGATTGCGTTACCTTTGTTATTCAGTTAATGGAATGAAGGTCAAATCATTTAAACAACAGTGACTGCCGAGAACAAACACGTACCATATACACCATCATTTATTGCTCAGCCGTGGTTTGTAAATATTTAAAATGATTTCATTTTTTTGTAATTAATGATCTTTTTAGCTTAAGGAACCAGACAATGCCTATCAGTTTTGATAAATATCTTTGAATAAATAATTCATTTTGTATTATCTTATAATATGGTTGTGTACAACTTACAAAGAGCATTTGTCAATTTGTTTTAATAATTTCAATATTCAATTTCTGAATGGGAAAGTTTTAAGTGTTGTTTGTTTTAGAGTTATTTGAACATAGGCAGGTTTGTTCAATTGTGATATTCTTTACTGGCAATGTGACAGAAACTTTTAGTGCTTTACGAATATAAATTGTTTCTACCTAAAAAGCGATGTTTACATTTCTGGGAAACAAAGATGCTAAAATAATTGAAAAGATGGCAGTAACACATCTCTTTTTTTATATTTCATTAGTGGAGGTATGCAACGCCTGAAGAACAAAATTAATTTATAGGCATCAAAGCAAAACCTCTGAAATCCTAATATAGATTCATCTGGAAGTTCAAGTGTTTTGTATCTATTTATATAAGTGATGATTTATCCTCTTGCCGGTAAGGTATCATTTTTTTCTGGCATATTATTCCTGCCTAGACAGACAGACATAATCTGTTGATGTAAGCTTATAAATTGCGCCTCTCCTATAAGTTTTATTCTTCAGTTATTTTAAAGCTTGAATTAAAGTGGTTATAAGAAGGGCTCTACGATACTCACACACACACCCACACACTTGATCATTGTCCTTTCCGTAGTATTAACGTTTTACCTCAACCTTTGATATAAAAATCTGGAAAATTTGTCATTATGGCTTAAAAAAGTCTAAACCAAAATCTAAATTGTTATATATTAAACTAAATATTTATTTTAGTTTTAAGAGCTGTTTTTTTTTCAAATTCTGGAGTAATTTTTGTTTCAATCAATAGTTACTGACTTAACAAGACATAAGGCTTTAGTCTTTGCATGAGTACAACATAACAAACTTACTGATAGCTTTAGAATACGCTGTCTTTACTTTATTAGCTTTGATTTCTTGCATAATAATATTGACTAATGAATTTTTGTTCAACTTTTACTATAAGTTTAAAACATCGAAAAAATTGGACGAATCAACGTTTTTTTCTGTTTTTTTTTTTTTTGAACGTTGAATGCGCAATACTAGTAAGATTTAGTTTCCTTAAATTTATTGTTGTGGTACACGGTTATAATTGTAGATATTTTTACAGACATTGCTAGTGAGCCGTTTTATTGATTTTATTTCACTTAGTAGATATGCATGTTTTTGAAATCTAGCCCATTTGCAAGTTCGTTTTGCTATTTGGACAGTATGAAAACATTGGTAGGGGTTATCCGAACTAAGTTTCACTAGATACAAATTTTGAACTTCTACTTAAACATATTTTAAATTATAAAATTGTTTATAGTTTAGCAATCAACGAAAATAAAACCACAAAGAAAACGTCTTTCAACTTGAAGTCCTGATAACAAGAAAACCATATTATATCTGTCAGAGAAATATTGTCAATCTGTCAAGAATATCCATTTTTCAGTACAATTTATGATGTCCGAGATTTCTTAAATGTCAGCTACCGAAATGATTTCTGACCTAGATTTGTTATAGAACTTATTTTTCAAATGAGTATTTTCTGCAAATTTGACACCAGTGACAATTTCGAGGAGTGCAAAAAAAAGAAGAAAAAAAAAAAGAATGCTTATTGATTCACTTTAGATATTGGTGTCTCAAAATAAGTTTTGGGTGAATAAATGGCTATACGGGAATTTCTTTTTTTGTGTGCAAGATTTGAGAATTTCAAAACAGTTGTATTTAGGAATGTTAAAGCTCTAAGTATCTGCAAAAAAAAAACCAGTCACTCCAAAGCGACTTTTTGTATTGCACTTTTCTATTTCTAACCATGATTAAATGTTTACGTTTTGAAAAAAAATCCTTCCTATGGTGTAGTATTATTCAGCCAATTTTTACTTAAAGACACAATATCTTTCAGAAACAAACAATGCGCCCTTCATTGATTTCAGAACTTGCACATTGTCCGATTTATCTTTTAGTCTCAGAAAATTATCAGATTTCGAATTTTATTTACTTCTGAGATTTTGAGGAGTAACGATCGTTACCATATAAAATGATTCATTGCCGATTGTAAAAAAAAAAATATAGGATTTAATAGATAACCAAATAACATCCAAATTAAATATGAAACAGTTAAGTTTAATTCACAAAATTTCTTTATACGAATATGCAATGATGTTTCTGCCTTTTGTTTACTTAACCAAGACTTTCTGACATTCTCGACTTAAATTGCGTGGATCGATTTATTTCTCATTTATTCCTGCAGCTAACAATTAGTGGCTTAAATGATCAAACTCGGTACGTAAAACATCGTAAAAGCCAGGTCAAAGCAATTTATTGCCTGTTCTTCATAGTTTCAACCTTTCAGTTACACCATAAGACTGACAAAATTTAGCTATTTTTAAGACTTGCCTTCACGAGTAACTACCGACCAAATAAAAAGTAATTGCCCAACTGTGGCCAATCAATTGTTTTTTAACTGGCCTATTTTTCCAAAACGGATCATCTTCAAAAACTTACGAGACAAGGCAGTATATGTCGGTTAAAAAATCATATATCATTTTTCTGGACAAGACCTTAACCTGTTAAAGTCGGATTCAGCTTGATGGTAATCTTTTGATCCATGTTTGTTAGGTATTTAAACGATGATGTACGAGTAGTTGAAAACTAAATGAAGTAGCTGAAGTCACTTATTTTGATATTTGCTTGCTATTTAAATAAAATTGAACTGTAACCAATCATTTTATAGAACATAATCAAACTTCTGATATTTCCAAACTGACATAAATGATGCATACTTTTTGATCACCCCTCGTATTATTTGCCCATAGTATTTTATATAAAAATAAAAAACTCCCCATGAACACCTTTCTAAGTGTTTGACATTTTCAACATACAGGAAAATTCAGAAGAAGAGTCTTTTTAGCTGTGTTCGTTGGAACTAAGGTTCTGTCAAAACTATAACTTTGAAAGGAGTTGTAAATATATTTATTATTGAAAATTTTAATTTTTGTAGTGGTCGGGATGGTAAATTATATGGTAAAAAGTTGTTATTTATGTGTTTCTAACCTGTAACAAAATTTTAGAGTTATAGCTCATTCACTTTTTGTAAAATATGAAAAATTAAGTTTAAATGTAGAATTGCATTTAAACAAAACCTTTTAGCATTTTATTTCTTTAAATGTTTTTAGAAAGGAAATACCAAATAAGTAAACTATTAAATTACAATAAAGTCTAACCATCGTCTATATGCTAGTCTCTTATAATTCATCAGTGAATGGCATTGTACATGCTTATTTTATCATGATATATGCTTTTATGTACATGTACGATGATGAGACTTTAATAAAATTATCTTATCTTATCTTATTTTATCTTATCTTATCTTATTTTATCTATAGTTAACAGATGGTGTATGTCTTACAAATACGAAAACAGAAGAAACAGGTGATTGAATTTATGAAAAGAAAAGGCATATAAAAACCTGATAATTGTTTTTGAATTACAAGCCCCAGTTTACCTCCTTCAAAGGGAAAAGGTAAGATATGTCTGATTAGAGTAGGTCCGGAAGGAAATTAATCATACTCCATTTAAGATAGTCTGGCCGTTGACAAATGCGGAACATCTTAAAAATAATGAGAACCAAATAAGAAATTGGCAGTGAAGATAAAGTGCAATTAGATTTTCATGATAAGAGTTTATTAGTAAAATCCTCATAGCTAATTGAATGAAATAGATATTTGTTCGGAAGTCATATGTTGCTTCCAAGACGACGGCGTCTTTGTAACATAATATCTTTGGGCAGATACAAGATTTTAGTTCTTAAGCTGATATTTTTCTTTGTAATGTGTCTGGTTTTGTGGATATAATTTATATATTAAAGATAAAAGCAGTGATAGGTCTTTGTGCAAGTATTTTAGTTAATCAAATTTTCAGAGAAAAGTTAGAAATGATTTCTCCCTTTTTTTAAATTCAGAAGAAAAAAATCCTTAGATACATGTTATCGTTTTCTGCTGATGCAAGCATGAAAAGTTGTTGAAATGACATTGCAACTCTGGAAACGCATTATTATACGCATTGTATTAAATCTTGACTTTCTTAAAATATACTGAGGGTAATTCAGAAGGAGTAAATTTTGCATGATTTGTTTGATTATAACTGCTTGACTGAATTTTGTGTCTTACACACCCGCTTTGTCATTTTTAAAGTGCATGTACATTTAAAAAAACAAACAACAAATGCATATTGCTATTTTAGTACTTGTACTTTACAATTGATAGCAAACACTCGTTAGTACAAAATAAATACGATTTTTGAGAAACGTGTCTGGATACTATCTCATTGTGTAAATTTTCACATTATTTCTTGGTTTCTCTAATTCGTTACTGTATCAGTGCACAGTTATGATACAATTATATGTACAATCTTTCACTATGTCTTCAAAACTCCTATGGTTTCGTTTTATCTTAACGCCAGTTTTCTTCACCTTGTGTAGTTTAAGCAAGTTTGAAGTAATAGTCTGTCTGTTAAACAATTTTTGTTAATGTTCCCTTTAGTATGTTTTACGTGTTCACTTCAACAGCTAATTTTTTTCAGACATTTATTATTCACATTTTGTAAAATGTTGCTGATAAATTGTTTTTTTTTTTGTTTTAGTTTACAATCTTAGGTATCTACTCTAGTGGCGAATTGCATTTAATTGCATTTTAAACCCATGGAATTTGAAAAAAAAACAACTTTTGTTAACTATCTAAGAGAAATGGCATGAAATTTGTACGTAAATAGGACAAGTCAACTTTGCATACTGGATTGCCTGCTCTTCACGGAAAGAGACGTATTTTAAGATGAAACACAAATGCACCTACAAAATTACAAATATTTAAAATTACTGAAAGGAGTCTTGATTAGGTAAACCTATCTTAGGATGTGTGAAGTACTTCATCAGAGTCAAGCAAGACTAGACTTCATTCACAGAACGTCTGAAAATTATAATCTAACAAAAAAAATTAAGTTCCTGTTCCTTTCTTTCTGATGTTATTCATTTATCAACGTCTAGACAATCTTGTCAATATTGAATGCAGACTTAACGGACGATTTTACTACAAGTACAAACCCAGTATTTCAACAACTTTGCTTCTACTAACTTTAAAAAGATCACGTAGAGCAATTACTTTATTGCTAACCTAATCAGACTATTTTATGCATCCGAAGGGAGGCATATAGTCTTTTAACTGTCAGTCAGTCAGCCAGTCCGTCCGCCCGTCCGTCCGAAAACTTTAACATTGGCCATAAGTTGCTTATTAGTAAGTTGATTTACTTCATACTAGGACACAACACCCATTTGGACAAGACCTTTCCAATGACCTATATTTTTTGACCTTGACCCTTGAATGACCTTCACCTAAAAGATCCAATTGTCCAAAAACTTTATCATTGACAATAACTTCATTATTAGTAAGTGGATTTACTTCACTATTGGATACAACATCCCCAACGACATTCCCACTGACTTATATTTATTTGACCTTGACCCTTGAATGACTGGTCCTCAACTCAAAGTCAAAATACCTCTTTGGGAGTATTGTCATCTAACAGTGACAAATTCTTGTTTATTTCATGTTTTCTTATACACACTATATTCAGAGTCCACATAAACCGATTTACTCAACCTATGTCACATCTTATTTAGTAGCGCCCAGTTTGTAAAGGTCTGATAACTATAAAGACTGGCAGAACGTTTGTAGATGCGTTTGTTTTTTCTTTCATCGACCATGATTCACTCAAGAATTTCTTAATCAAATTGTCTCATCTTAAGCCAAGTCAAGCATGACTAGTTTATTATCTAAATTACAACCTAGCCATAATTAAGACTTTAGATAACCATACCATCTTATTTCCAACGCCAGACCTGTAAATTCATAAACAAAGTTCATTTGCTCATTAAAAATCTATTTAAACCGACATTTGTTGCTTGGTAAACGTTGAAAGTACTGTTAAGTAAAACATAATTTATTACAGAAACATATTATTGGATACTGTTTCCCAACAGTCTGTTGTTGTGTTAGATTCCTTTGAAAATACCAATAAATTCGTTCTGCCTCGACATTGTTCTGCTAAATACTTAAGTGTGGGGAAATGCGTTATGTGACTTTCTGTAAATATTTTACATAGGTCAGTTAAGGTAATATGTTATGTCGCTTTGTTATAGGCGAAATAAAAGGCGCTACTTATAGACTGTCATGAAATCTTAATGTTAAAGTCTCACTGCATTAAATGTGAAAATGACGCTATAGAATGGTTTCATAATAATTATGACGTCACAAGTAAAAAATGCTACGGAGCGCAGTTGAGCATATTCAGTTCCCATAAAAATGTCCATGCACATGTGGCAACATTACATTTTTCAAGTTAAAAATATTGATCAATCTTAAGTGGACATGCGTTGATAGATTTTGCCGGAAACTCTTCCTGGTTTCTATCCAATTACCTCCGTGTAGGTAATTAATCATGTTCCGGACAAATTAATTGTCTGTTTTAAAAAACCTCTTCTTACACTGTTACTGCAGACGAAGCAATTCGAGTTTTTTCCGGCTTCATTTGATTAGAAATACAGTCATAGATGTGGAGTACCTTCTTGGACAAAAGAATTCGATTAATATGAGGTGTTGTATTTGTAATTCGATTGAACTGACATTAAATAAGAAGGCTTTTAAACTTGATCGGTTAGAGTTCAGACATCTTTATGAATGTTCCTGAAATTTTAAACATTTAAATATTTTATTATGCTATTGGAATCATGCCAATAAAAAGAAAATGAGCTTGAACTTTAAAAAGTGTGCTTACTTTCTGTATTTTATATAAGTGATTTAAATTAAATGTAGGTTTCCTTTTAGTATATCGAAACAGTGTTACTTTGTTGTTACAAGTGATTTTAATTCACACAAGGTTTCGTCACGTGTTTAGTATACTTTTACATGTATTGATACGCATTTACAATTGAGTCTTGTTTACACTTTTTACTAAATTTTAGTGTTCAATCGAGCAATGATTCCTCAAGAAAACACTTCTAAACAATTTACATGTAAAGACGTCTGCAGTATTATATGATGATATGTGTAGACTACAAATACACTTAAAAGAAAATTTTATTAACAACATCAAGATGGTAACGTGGTTTATTTGACAGAACTATCATCCTTACATTGTAGAATAAAGTTTATTTCCTTTCATAGAATTGACTTATTCATTTAATATATTTCGCGTAAACACCGATGATTTATTTTTTCTTCTTTGTTGGAAACTGTTCTTCTTACAAATAAATTTATAACTTTAGGCATGATTAAGTAGCAGCCTACAATTTTTTCAGGAAACCTATAATAAGAAAAGTCACAACCAATTTCGGATGTGTAATACTTGTAAATTGTACCGTTGCAATGAATTCTTTCAATGACCACTAATTATTTCAGGTATGAAAAATCATCAGTTGGCTTTATTATTGTAATTTGGATTCGCAGATGTATGAAATGGCAATTATATTCCCTTCAAGATAATTGCCTTGCTAACATGAATAAAAAGATTCACCAGGATTGAACAAATGCTCATAAATTCTATTCTTCATGAAATAAGTCTTGTAAAAACTCTTTTACCTGTATAATAGAAAGCTTTAATTTAAAATGCCAAAGTCCAACTTATATTCTAAGGTCGCACTGACACGGCTTTTACATTTTCATATAAATTGAATCTTGTTAAACCTTAAAATCTGAAAGGCGAAATGTATGTATTAAATCTATATATACTTATATAGCCATTATCATTGTCGATATATTGGCTTTTGTATCTATACTTGCTTGTTTCATTTTGTCTATATAATAGATAATAAAAATAGGATAATAGATAATAAAAATAGGTACGACTGGTCGTTAAGATATAACCCGGGATACCGTTTGCAGCCGTGCTTTAAACTGTTTTAAACTCAGTTCTTAAACAATACAGCAATTGGTCAATTTTTTAATATTTACTTATGTAGTATAAGAGAAAATATCCTTATTAGACTGTTAAATATCAGTAGCAGGTTAATAATATGTAAATATTTAAAATAAGGAGATTTTTTTTTCAAAAGACTTTTAATCGAACATTGAAATGCAAAATATGGGTGTTATTTAAAAAGGTGACTTATTACTTTTAACTGAGCATCTAAAGTAATGAACAGAAAATGTATGAGATAATCTAACAACATGTTCTCTTCCCAAGATCATAAATACGTCAAACAAAATAATTGTAACTAACTTACCATAATCGTCTGTTAAGAGCATACAACGTACAACTAAACAGGTTGAGTGAATAACCGAACAAAACGGAACATAACGTGAGTCTGGCTCATATCATAAAACATATGGTAGTTGTTTTTCTTACATAAGACAGTCTAGGCGTTCCATATTATGATAATTGATTGTTTATTAATACTTTATTGAGCCTTTTGACACAAATTCGGCGTTTAGCAGACTTGTTTATAATTATTTGCAGCTGATTTAGTATTGTATTTGCAAAATGACCCAACAAGTGGTTTTTGTACTAATGATATTACTTTTGTATTCAAGTTTTTTTGTGATGACACCGTCATCTTTAGTATTTTTTAAAAAACAGCAGGAATTGAAAAGCGGCCTTGAGTTACCGAAAGCGTATTGTGTTAAATGGGGATTAATAGTAAATAGTACAAAATATAAGTAATGTTTTAGAAAGTCAGGTAATACAGTACAATAATATATATGGAACTATGATAGTACATTTATTTAGAAATAGTGTAAGATTTCCAATACCATCGTTGTCTTTACTCGAAATTTTGCAGTTAATTGGTAAAGGTTTAAAGGCACTTAATGTTAAGTTAACTAATATATGCTAAACCTATATAAACAGTGTTCCAATTATTTGATGCATCTGCACGCTCAATAATAAAAACAATGGTTTAGAAAAAAAATGAAATTTTTGGGTAATCTAAGAGTAAGACGGTATTTATTAAAAATTCTGTACACTGTACGTATATAAACATTGTATAAATATAAAACTTTGATAGTGTACAGGTATTATTTCTTCTTTCTTCTCTTTTGCTTGGTCGAAGAGGTGGCTGCTGTTGACAAGGAATCAGAAATATAAATGCATGGGTCAACTACAGTGTCAGTGTGCCATTGTTTTGTAATTTCTTGTCCGGTAATTATACTTTTAAAGCTCTTTTTATTTTACAGTAAGATATATTAAGATAGATACCTCTCTTCCTTCGGTTTTAAGTTCAGCTGCTTTCAATTTCTTACTTTTGTTTGTAAATATGTAACCACTTAATATGGATCAAAATGTTAAACAGATAAGATAGTAACCAATTGCATTGATTCACTATTTATGTCTTACTGTGACTGCATATGCTCTAAAGTGAACAGATCTGTTTCAGTTATTTGCAGTACAGTCAATTTACTCCAAAAAAAAACCACCACCCTGGTTTAAAGGAAAAAGTGTGATAAGCGCTTATTGCAACCAGAAATAAAATGTTTCACTAGTTTTTGGAGTGTTTTCCAAATAAGAATTGCTTAAGTATTTTTGAATATAATAATAAAACTTGATTAAGGAAAAAAGGGTGTGTATGTACTTGTTCTCACTTTTGCATCAAGGATACCTTTATAAATTTTATTTTGTATGAAGAAACATGCTTTTTATTTCTAAAGTTCCAATTTTTCTTTTTTATAAAGACTACTAATAATTTCATTTACCGTGATTTGATTTCGTTATTTGTCGTCGCCAGAAACTGTGACTCGTGCTTCGAGGTTACAGACAACGTTAAATATGATTTGCGGGTGCCGTTCTGGCTGGCGTCCGTAGCTTGGCCATTAAATAACCAATTCCGAGAATGTGGAAAACAAAACATTCTAATATTCCCACTTTTTAAACTTAAAATATCTAAGCGATAAAGTTATATATACAGCTCAAATACTATACCTCGAGTAAAACAGGTCTTTCTTTAGTAATTTCTTATCAGTTCTAAGGCCTCAATCGCTCTTAACGATCACGGAAATATGTGATTTAAGGAACAATGTCACTTAAAGTTTCTTGTTTTCTCACAAGGAAAGGGCAAATGCTGAAGAAGAAATCACAAGCATATGAGGCTGGGGTGTCACTATCTGAAATTAAATCACTGAAACTGGCAAGACAGAAATTCTGATTAAATCTTTATCTGTCTGTTAGACGATTAACCCTTTCTCTAAAAACAAAGAAGTCACCAGACCTGAACAAACTAATTAGATTTTATTGTTCATAAATCGTGTGCTGTCGAAGACGTATTCTAACAGAACGAGTGAGAGATTATAAAGTGGAAGACAATGAAGAATCAGTAAGTTTTAGTTCCACATGATATGGTCTCGATCAAACATCCAATAGCCATTGGAATATAAATATTTGATGAAACTAAGTACCCCTATACCTAGAATTTATTTAGGCAGTGTCTTACATGTCGAATTATGCGATTTAATTTCATAAAACTGACATTGAACTGAGTCATCAGAACGGGGAACAGAAGATACAGAGAAAATACTCAAGAAATTTACACAGAATATTTTGAAAATTCGCTTTTATGTCTGTATTACATCTGAATTTGCTTCACATACAAAGTGGCGCTATAAAGTGGAGAGTGTTTCCACATGAATTGACATTTTAATTTATTAGTTTCTAACGTGAAGTGTGTTTTCTACCGAAGCAACCAGCTATTTGCCGGTGATTGCATCCTGGCCATAGTTTTGGTGAAATTCTCTTAATGTAATGATAATCTTACAAATTAAGGCATTTAAATGGTAGCCTTGCTTCATTTGGAAATAAAAGAGCAATACGAAATTACTCGGTTCAAGGCAAAGTATAAATAAACAGTACTGCTAACACCTGTATGTCTTTGTAACTTTTACATTGTTACAGTAGTTTATATCTAAAATGTCGATTTTTATGCTGTTGTATATTAAGTCATAGATGACAAGGTTCCTCTCCCGGGGACATTTCTTTGTTTTGTAAATTAAAATCCGTTAATCAATAGGGAACCCAAGATTTTGACTCTTGATTCTTAACAATTTTCTTCGCCCTACTTTTCTTTACTTTTGGCAAATATACTGGCACTGTTTTAGTTGACAGTGACGAAAGAATGTACTATTGACTGATATATCTATTTGTAATTTGTTTTTTTGATTTCACAATTTAATACAATCCCAAGCCTCATTGTTCTTATTTCTATGCAAATCAGAGTCTATCTATCGAGTCGATGTATATCTTACAAACATTGTTACGAATTCCAATTTCTTGGAGAAGATAAATATTGACCAGGAAATTGCAGCCACTGAGAAAATGATCTAATGCTGTTATAAAATAACTTCGTTATATAAACAACAGAAAAGCTGAGAAAGAGATGTAACCACTGGCAGCTTCTAGAATTCCAACCTTCTCCTGATATCGAGTATTTTATAGTTAAATACTTTTATTCAATAAATTTGTCAAGCATACTTCTGTCAAATTATAAGTTATAAATGTCTTTTTGATGAGTTTTAAAACATCTTGAATTTAGGACATGGCAACTTTTAAAAAAATGTTACTTTTGAACGACGCATATTAATATTCACAATCCACTGAGACGACAGTAAAAAAAACATTACTTAATCCACGTTCCTTTTTGCTTTTCAATCCTTTGATAGACTTCATCTATGAGCTTCTCATTAAATAAGACAAAGAAAATCCAGATATTGACGACGGATTATTTTCAAGGAAACAGTAAAGTATTCAAAGATAAAAAAGAACGGAAACTGATCCTGTATTTCTGGCATACTGCTTTTTCGACATTACTGCTACAGAAAGAAAAGAATTTGAAAGCAATATTTTGATATATTTTTGCAATAAAACACATATATTAACATCAAATAAAAAGAGTACACAAGCAAAGACTTTGTTTGCAAGCTCCCTCGTTTCTTTAAATTATCCCGTGTTTCAATTTTTAAATTATCTCGTTATGATGAATTTGTTACCTTTTCGACAATGATATCAAAGGCTAAATAAGACAGTGTTATTTTGGCCAAGATAGCTATTGTGTGGACGTTTTTACTTAGTTCATCTCCGCCAATCCCGGACTTTGTTTTTTTCAACTGTAAACCAAACAAAATATATTGGTTGTAAAAAAAGTTCATTATTTACATTCTGTTTCATATAAATTTTCTGTTTTCTCTTCTGCCGGTAATTAGTTGTTTCCGCTAATCAGTGCGTGTGCAACCTCAATTGAATTAAACAAAATCGTATTGTATTAAAACTGTGACTTTTTACTTAGCTCTTAATGCGTTGATTTTCGTCTATTCTCAACACAAATTGACGTCCAAATATATACTTTGGTGATGACAGAATTTGAGTGATAGTTTTGTAATTTGTTTCAGGAGTGTATCGCTGTAAAACAACCTCTAGCCTTATCGTTCTCATTTAGACTTCTATTCAAATCATTTTACATATAATGAAGATTGCTTCTATTTCCAATATTTTTGGAGAAGATAAACATTGACCAAAAAGGCAATCATTTGAGAAAATGATCTAGTTTCGTGACATACATACTTGTTTAAGCTGGGAATGGAAGAATGTGATTCATGGTTTATATATTTTTCCAGATACCGTGTAATTTCTTGTTCAATCTTTTTGACTTAATTTTGTGCAGTGCAGATAATATGAGACAAAGTAAAAACGATCTCGGCATTTCTTTTAATTCTTAATAGGCATTCCCTAATATTACCAGTACTCTGTATTCTTCAGATGTGAATGGTATTGAATACGTATTAACTTAGAATTATAGAAACGACCTTTCAAGTAAAAAAGTGCACTTGGCATTACCTGATTCTAACTTAAGTGACAGTTGCCTAAAAGGCTGTAATTCTGTCCCTAACTAAAGAAATACATCTCAATATGTTTCTTAAAGATGCAGAAGTTCGATAGAGACACTTTGCCTGTTTCATATGCTCAGAGTTAAGAACAGTTATGTAGGGAATTTGTTGGAGGTGTCAGTTGAAATATTAATTGTGGTGTTGGAGATTGAACCGTTAAACCAACCATACACACGTCTCTCTAATTTTAAATAGAAACAGAATAACCTTAATACCTTAGAACACGTTGCAAAACAGTCGGTTTCTGGCATTTCACAATAACTTCGTCTGTTGCCGTAAATTCTTAATAACAAAATCAAACACGGGTTTTCATTTCATATAATCTTCTAATCAACGAGTTAGAAAATGAAAATTCTTTTTATCACATGACCAAAACGACCATAAATGGGTTTTACCATATCTATATTTATTTGAACTATACTGAAAAATGCTGTTACCAAAATAATTCCAAATAATGTCAAAATATGTGGAAATTACTGAACAAAGAAGACGTTTCTTTGAAATAGGACATCTATATGATGACAAAATTTTAAAACGGCAATAAATGAAAATAATTTGTAGCAAGAATTAAATGCGTAATGTTTTGCTAGCAGTTGTATAACTGTTGTGCAGTATGAAAATATGTAATGGTTTTATTGCATTACAAACAACAATTGTCATGTGATCAAACATCTATTCAGGTAAAGAAATATTCCTGACTTCACATCAAGAAATAAGGTGATTAGACATTTCTTCACTACATCCATCTAGAGTAAAGGTTATGGAAAGTTTATCTAGACACAGCAAACCTCAAGACTCAATCTAAGTTTACAGCATTCTATTTGATAACAACAATAAAGTAAAGAAAACTACATTGACTACTACCAAAGAAAAACTACATTGACTACTACCAAAGAAAACTACATTGACTACTACCAAAGAAAACTACATTGACTACTACCACAAAAAATTACATTGACTACTACCACAGAAAACTACATTGACTACTACCACAGAAGACAACATTGAATACTACTACAGAAAACTACATTGACTACTACCACAGAAAACTACATTGAATACTACCACAGAAAACTACATTGAATACTACCACAGAAAACTACATTGAATACTACCATAGAAAACTAAAATGACTACTACCACATAAAACTACATTGAATACTTCCACAGAAAACTACATTGAATACTACCACAGAAAACTACATTGAATACTACCACAGAAAACTACATTGAATACTACCACATAAAACTACATTGACTACTACCACAGAAAACTACATTGAATACTACTACAGAAAACTACAGTGAATTCTACTACAGAAAACTACACTGACTACTAGCACAGAAAACTACATTGACTACTACCATAGAAAACTAAGGTACACATCATTACTTTGGCTGCCCATATTTTCAATGAAGGCAGAGATATAACCTTTCATCACACATCAAGATATGCTTCAGAACATTACCTTGACACCACAAATATATAATAATGGTAAAAAACATTACCCCATCTACATACATCTAGGATTAAGGTAAAGAATTATAATCTTGACTACACACATGTATAATCAAACTTAAAACAATTTACCTTGATATAAATAGACGATCTAATAGACGTGCTGGTTAAGACCCAGACTCCAGAGAGATACAAACATATCATTCTCATATATACCAAGGCAAAAATATGAGTCTCTTTATGTACGCAAAAACAACAACAACAAAAAAAGGAAGAAAAAACAGGCGCACACAAATTCAGAGTGAACAAACATTGACAAGTAGGAAAAATCGAATTGAAATCATGAAATAGTCTAAGCAAAGAATTTCAACGTATTATTCTTCAATTGTTTTTCTTACAATTTTATTAAAAAAATAATTAAAATTTACTTGGATTACCTTTCTTATGAACTTGTTAAATAATAGCTATTTTTGTCTTAAGCGCAATGGCCGACTAACCATTAACACTAAAGATCAACCTTTTAAAAACGAAGCCATAAAGTAGACACATAGAAAGCTTTGTCCTTTTCTAGATTACTTATATCTGTTGTTTCTATTCTGAGAGTAATGACCACTAAACAGATAAATGTTGAATCTTATCTGAGGGACTGGCTTTAGTCGGCTAATTCTCATAAAAATCTATACGAAATTTAAGAAAAAGTAATGATTGATGGCAGCTAACTTATTTGCTCTATAAATAAATCATGTACCCTTTCCAGTACAGAGACAGATACATTATTGAGAGAGAAATTGAAGAAGAAAGAGGAGAGTATTCATAGAAACAAGCCTGGGTTTTTGGTACTTAACATGGTAGAATAAATGGAAAAAAACGTGTGAGATTGCAGATATATCGGTGCGGCTGTGCACCAATGAAAAAGGAAAATACTTACATTTAGCATTGTTGATATCTGCTAAACAGCTGTGTCTCTTTGAATATATCCTGCCAAAAGCAAATGACTTAACAGTAGACAGAATTAAACAGTTTGTAAGCATCGTATGTAAATGTAATATGTGAGCTTTTAGACAAAATAAAACCATCTAGTTTTTACATTTTACCAAGAAATAAACGATACCATTATTTACTGCTGCTATGAAGTAAAGTAGAAAAAAAACTTTTAGCCTTTGTTTCCCTATGCAAATTACAATTATGTTAATTATAGTTTATTTATCTAAATAAATCAAAGTAATTATATCGTTTATCTCTTATTTCAAGTATTTAAAAACAAGATCTATCACTAAAGGCGATGAATACCCCCAAATACCGCTTTGAGACAGTAATTTCTACATCTAAAGTTGGTCAGCCATAATATAAAAAACTGGTTCAAGACTCAAACTTCTGTAGAAAATGAACTCAGCAGTATAAGTTAACATTATGGATAAACACACACAACTTAACCATCCTGCAAAAAAGAGATAAAATATCAGCATAACTCTAACTAATAATAAACACACTACATGTTGACGACATGCAAATCTGTACTAAAAAGTTTGATCATATTCCAATCAATAATTGTTTAAAAAAGCTCAGACTTAGTCTGAACTTTAAGAAGACAAAACAAAAACAAAAACAAAAACACACACAAACAAAAACACATCAAATGTCTATATTAGTTATTAGTGGTGCAAAGTTTAATTGAAATCCCACAAATATTTACCGAGACATAGCACAATGAATGGCCCTTATGTGAAGAATAAACACCAAAGAGTCAAAACTCGGGACAAAATTATTGAGGCAGAACAACTCTTGAATTCAGACAAAATTTAACAGTTTGAAAAATAATGTTGATAAAACTTAGATTGACAAATAAACATCAGACAGCTGTCATTCAACGATTAATCCTCAGTACGAAATACTCAAACCATATTCAAGCATAAGCAAACTTGGTTCGTATAAATCTTGCAAAGTATTATCAAAATCTGACATACAGTTGCTGAAATATAACATGAACAAATTAATATATTTAAAAAAATCAAAAGCCCGTAACTAAGTCAATAATCATGGCAGTAGAATGCGACAACATGCACAACTAGTCTTAGTAATTATGATTCTTGCAAAGTTTTATCAAAAATCTGAATAATAGTTAAATAGAAACACTCCGGACAAATGGATGTGTATAAAAATATCAAAGGGCAATGACTCATTTAGTGCTTATGCAATATAATACATTTTAAGATGGCTACGAAGAAAAGTTTCAAGTAATTATATAAACGTATAATGTGTTTAATATTTTATGTAAATCTGAATTCGTTAGCCAGTACAATCTTTGGTATGCAAGAGGCAACAAATTTCGTGATATTGTGTTGTATTGTTGTAATAGCCATATTTTTATGGTTTTATGTTTTATCGATAAACGTCTTTTTGACGTCAAATACTTGAAATAATTAATATTGCTGACTTTATCCGTGTGATAAAACTCCTTGCTTAATTGTTGTCATATCTAATTTTTATGCAAATCTTTCTCGTAACAAGTACTAATATTCAGCGACGTTAAATATTGACCTAAATCGGCATTCAGTAACGAACATTATCTAGTTTATATGTTTTGTATATAGCTTGAGAGAACACCTTTTTTCAGAAAGTTATCTGAATAACCAAGTAGTTCTTTAAATGTTACACTTTTGCAGAAAGTATTTTTACTTTTGTATCCTCCTTTAAGAAAATAAATATAAGTAATAAATACTTTAGTCCGAAAAAAAACGTTTGCTCTTGCGGATGTTTCCATGTGGGAAGATTGAGATAAAGTTAATGAATTTGTTTATAAACAAATGTAATTTATCTCAAAATTAAACAATGTTGTCTTCTGTTACGTTTTACACATTTTTGCTGATCTTGATTTGGTTGCTGATAAAGAAGAAATACTTGATTACGTTAACAATATTGATAAGAATTTTGATCAGAAAGCTTTTTCTTGTACGGAAGCTTGTCTGAAAGCTTTCAAGAAGATTAGTTCCGGATTTTAATTTCTGGAGCAATTTTAAATGATTGGTCATATACTCGAAGTCCCGGTTTCATTTCCAGGAAGATGTTGTTAACCGACTTTCTTTGAAGGAAACAAAACTCGATAACTTTAGTCGTTGAAAATGCAAAGTTTAACGATATTTTGCGCATATGAAAATACAATCGCTACAAAGGGAATATTATTTTTGTATACATAATTTTGTATTTTCAGAATGATAAAATATAATGTCGTGTTGCAAGACAGTATGATCAAGTCTAAGAGAATCTTAGAATTGTTCTCATAAACCTTTAAGCAGACCATAAAAAAGATTTAACAGAATTTATGAAAAACTCATGAATTTGTTTACAAACCACATCTACTTGGTACCTAAGAGTCGTTCATTACTGTAATAAGCACCCATGAAATCTGTTGGCTGCTTCTATGTTCTTTTCTATCACCAAAGATATATATGTATTTAAGGAAAACAGTCTGAAGCTGTTTTCATTGTAAATTTATAAGTTGTTTTTTTTTGTAGTTAAACTCACAAGTGAATTTACAGACATTTTGTTTTATGTGAAAACTTTGAAAACTTATTTTTGAAATATTCTCTTACCTCTGCTCTTACCTCAGTAATGTTTGATGTAATATAACAGAAATATCATATATAGGTTTAATCAGGTTTGCTTGTGGTTTTAATTGCCATTTTGAACTATTGAAATGCGACGACTGTTAGATGTAAATGAAAAGATTGTGACATCTGCTGTTGCTTTATCTTCTTATCATAAACTGCCTTACCGTTATCAGTTGATTAGAACTGAGCTATTCTAGAAGGCCAAAGTTTCTATATTGAGCTAACACTTGCTCGTAAAAAGCTAGAGAAGACTTTAAATAACAGACTATAACCGCTGAAACATCTATCACGAAAAATTCCTCTAGATTTAGAAGAAGCCAAAAAGTAGAAATTAATATACAGTTTTATTCATCAACAGAGAATACATCACGACCATAATGTCTGCTTTAAGGATTGCATGCACGCGGCAGATAATTGCTTACTCTTATCTAAGGACGACAAGAGCTAAATCTATAGTAGATTGAGAAAAATTCATATTTAAGGATGATTTCTTTATAAATACATCATGTTTTATGAACACATTGACAGATGCAATAACGCGTCGGATTTCTTTATAAAACTGCAAAATGTATATACCTGGGACACACGTCTTTCAGTCAAGCCTATTTGTGTTTTCATTAACCTTCAAGCTCTCGAATGTTATAGTTGAAGGTGCAGAAATTGCCTCAATTTGAAAGCCAATTATATTTAAAAATATTGAAGTGAACGAATTTATTTCAATACATTTATTTTTTCAATAACAAGACGTCAATGGAAAAGAAAAGAGAAAAGTCAAACGATAAAAAAACATTAATTTTGATATTTTCCGAGCTTATTGTATGTTTCTATTTATGTTCAAAAGTTTTGTTGACATAATCCAAAGAATGTCCGTTATTGTAATGGATGACACTTCTGACATTTGTTTGATATCAACATCTTTTCAAAGTAAATATTTTCACAAACTTCTTAATTTGCGGGGTTTTTTTTTATTGTACAGAACAATTAAGAAGTGATTGTTAGTTCAAATTAAAACGTCTTTAATCCGGCGTCTCATGTAAATATTTGCCATAGTAAATTTTATTCCTCAGAAACGTTAGATAAATCATTTCTTAATTGTCAAGAATTTTGTAACCTCCGCCAACTTTATCCTTGACAATCTTAAAGCTTGCGCAATCTTGTGCTCTTTCACTGGACGTTTTGCTTTGGAAACTGAAAAAACAAAACTCTGTATTTCATCAACTTTCGGTCTTTTGTTAGCGTTTTTATGGCTTATCTGTTTCAAAGTAATAAAATAAATTTATAAAGGGGATGACAAAATCATCGTTAATCTAACGGCATTTCTTACAACGACAGTCTCAAAATAACGTAAAAAGGTATAACATGTAGCTCGAGCATCTCCTTAAAGGTATAAATACTTGGAAAAATCTTTTTCCACCTACAGTAACTGTATTCTTTAAAAACAAGCCTATTTTTGTTTTGCAAAAGCCCCGATGTTTACAGAAAATTTTAGAACACCGATGTTTTACCCTGAGTTTTTTACAAAAAATGTAAGAACAAAACTTCCTCTCGTTTCAGGTCTTCCAACAGAATTATATGGAATATGGGAATCATACCCTTGGCGATTTGGAGAACCTTTATGTATATTCAAATCCTTCCTGGCGGAAATGACATCTTACGCCTCAATATTAACTATAACAGCATTCACAGTTGAGCGATATGTTGCCATATGTCACCCCTTTAAAGCACAAACTTGGTCAAATTTATCTCGAGCTGTGAAAGTGGTGTTTTCCATCTGGATTCTATCGTGCCTGTTCGCTTTGCCTTATCCGATTCATACACGAGTGTTTCCGTATGTGACGTTTAATGGTTCCGGACTCGAAGAATCGCTACAATGTAACATTCCATTCCAGTGGCAAGAAGGGATGACATACGCTTTCCAGATATCAACATTCCTATTTTTTGTGTTTCCAATGGCATTGATAACTATAATGTATGGTTTAATTGGAGCCAGACTTCGCAAGTCACAACTGGAATCTAAACACAAGTCAAAAACAAAGGCACGAAAAGCAGTCGTACGAATGCTAAGTAAGTAGTCAAATCTTGTTTAATATGTTATACCTCCTTTCACGCTTTTAACACATGATATCACATAATTTAGTATGTTCTAACGACCCGACTACCTAATAAAGTTGAAAGTTTTGAGTTTCCCATTAGATCTGCTTTGACCTAAAACTTTGAATACGATTTCTCAGACTATGTAAATTTGCAGATGTATTTAATTGTGGTTCGTTAACCACAGAACTTGCATAATGAGCTGAAAATACAGCATCAAATCAAAGCCTAGACAGATATAAATTAAACGTTGGAAATTGATGCAGTACTAGGAAACCCCACTTTTATGTATCAAACCATAGCATAACTTGAACTGATCGTCAACGATAAGCTTTTGAAGTCAATGTTTAATTATCCGTATATTCGTCATCGATTAATCTTAACATTAAAGTTATTTTCTGACAACACGTAATAGACAATAAGGCTTATTTCTTCCCAACATGTTGAGAGAAATGAAAATTTAGCATTTTGTTCTTTTTTTGCCAAAAAAATTTGGTTAATCTGCTTTTATTTGAAGATCATTTGCTTTGGAATTTTTATTTCATGCAAAAAAGATATAATTCTTTCAGTTGCTGTAGTGGTGGCATTTTTCGTGCAGTGGGCACCCTTCCATGCTCAACGTTTATTAACCTCCTACGTTCCTACTGAAATGTGGACCCCAACACTAATCCAGTTTCAGACAGACCTTTTCTATGTCTCAGGTAAAGTATTTCCCTTTTATATATAGTTTTCTTTGTTTCAAAATAATTAAATTGATATATATTTAATACAACGTTCCGTTATTAAAATTGCCATTTGAATTTGCGTTTATAATTGAAACACAAAGCATGCACTATCCACCAAATTTTATGCCCAAGAAATAATCTAAAGGGGACTTTTGAGTCTCTTCTGCGTCGAATTGCTGAAGGATCCAGTTTCATTTACTATGATAAAAATACTGAATTCTAGGATTTACATGAATGTCACAATATGCTTACAAGCATGTAAATTTAAAACATTTACTGTACATGGGTTATGTTTGTTACAAATTTTGATCTGCTAGGGTCATGTGATTACCCACGTGACCGCAGCTAAGGTGCATTTAGTTGATGTATCACAAAATTCTAGAGCAGCATTTTGGTAACACATACAAACCCTGTTATTTTACCAGTATAGATAAAACCGGGGTTTAAAGAAATATATTAATATTGTTATTTCATATGTTTAACCTTAGACTTTACGAAAACTAAAGTGTATACTTAATGTTAATAAAGAGCGTTTTATGCAAGCATAAATATATATAAACTACAAACACTATTTTTCAGGCGTTTTGTACTTCTGCAATTCTACAATTAATCCAGTCCTGTATAATGTAATGTCCAAGAAGTTCCGGTTAGCATTCAAAAGAACTCTTTGTCGTTGCTGTTACACGTCCGAGGAATTGCTGGAGCTAAATGGAAAGTCAAAGTCAATTTACTGTTCTGACAGGACAAACGGACATTCTCTAAGAAGAACAAACGCAAACAACATTTCAAAAGTGACATTTAGCGACTCGACCGGAAGCAAAAATAATGGTGGGCTTTTAAACCCGGAAGTAACATTCATGAATGGTGGAAGACCACATAGGTGCGTTTATTATCAATCTGAATCCACTGAACGCTTGAATGAGGTCTACAATGACGCTGATCGTACAACATTTGACCGTTGTAACGGGTTTGGACCTAGAGCTGCAAGTTTGCGGTACCAAAATTCTACACACAGCAGTCTAATAAGTTTCTGTGAACTGGAATCTGACTCCATGGTAGAAATGAAATCATTATCTACCTCTGGAAGCTCAAGTGTATTAAACACAAAATTTCTCACAGTGCCACTGTACAGTTATCAAAAAAAGCAAGCTTCATTTGTATGAATATTACTTAAATATCTTTCATGCACTATAATCATGATTTACAGTACTATGATGTCCTCTGTAAGTCGTATGCTAAGAGTATAAAATTGTGTTTAACAACATCAGAAACTTATTATTTCTAAACAGTCATTTAAATAGATAAAGTTATAAGAACAAACAACAAAGATATATTGTAGTTTAAGGTCGCCGAAACAAGTATACATATGATCCTATCTAGGGATCACGCGTTTTAAGCTGATGTTACATTAGAAAATTCGTGATTCATATCTTATATAGCTGATAAAGTTTACAACATCTGTTTGACTTCTTCTGTAGAGTATTTGTTAAAATTCAGACTACTCTAATTCTACAGATGCGTTAAAAATATTTTTTTAAAAAGAAGAAACCAAGCAATCGTCTAAATCAACAATATACATAAAGGAATGCGATACAGATGAAATGAGATATAGTATTTAATTTTTCAGGCATCAGAGTTACCGTATGAACTTTGTTCTAGTATTAAGATAAGTTTGTAGATTTACACAGTTATACCTTTGTACTGCGACATTGTCATATTATCGTGACTATGCTTCAGCAGTATCAATATATGCTGTTAACAGAAAATAAAGCGAGGAAAAGTATTTTAGTAGTTTAGATATTTTTATATGATACAATCAAATCGAATCAAAACATTGGCAACTCACGGTTCTTTAGTGGAAAGTCCATGTAGCCAAGTGGAAATTTATGCACGTGCTAAGTTTTTGTTGTGTTTTAACATTAATTGAACTGGCGACACATTTTAAAATTTAATTTTTGAAATGTATTCACCAAATATATTCATTTTAAAACACAATGTAAATTATCATATACTTTTTAAAATCCAAATGCAAAGAGGTCAATCTTGTTTCCAGATAAGGCATACATCACATATTCTAAAACGTGAAAATAACGAAAGGAACATATCAGTTCATGCTGATTATCTACAGTTTATAATTTATGTTAATTACCCTGCGTTTTATAATATAAGAATCTTACACGTGTTGCCGGTACAGACGAAAATATCCGGCTCGAGGGTAACTGTTTAGGGCGGTAACGAGGCTCTGGCGAGGTTCCGTCCATTGAAACAAAGTGTGTCTAAACGTAACTAGACTTGTCAACTGTAAAAACTGGATGACCATGTTACAAAGATCTTGTGTTTCACTGCAGCAATAGACAACCATTTAATGTAAAAAAGCAATAACTGTAGTATTCAGTTAGTAAATATATGTTTCTGAATAACTGAGAGTTATGTCACAGCATAGCAACATTTACTTTATCCTTTAAGTGTTCTTGCCTCATCTGGTTGTAAAATGTATTGATTTGATTTTAGTTCACATAATAATAAATATGAACAACATCTTGTGCTCAATGCTTAAATAAATATACCAATCTGCTTAAATAACTCTAAATGTTCTAGAAAAGGTTTTTTTCTTAAAATCTGAACCATATTTCAAAACCGACTTACCATGGTAACAATAACACTGAAAGACCTATGAACAATGTTGCATGATTGAAACACCACACAACATTTAAATTAAGTAAACTAAACTTAAAATAACTTTTAGAATCATAGAAATATGTAAAACACAAACCAACAACTTAGATGTTGCGCTATGACAAACTGTTTTCGATAATGGCACATGTTATTTCTATGTATTTTGTCCGCTCTTCAATCAGGTTAAAATCGAACAACTGCCTTGTAATAAAGGTTTTCTATTTCGTATGTACTAATTCCATTTTTTGTTTTTCCATTCATCAGTTTGTATTGTGCAGACTTTGTCAAATACATAGTTCATTAGAAGTTCGTCATGTGCAAACTTATTTCAGCTGAACAATATAAGACCACTTTATATATAGATATAAACTTTCAATGGTAAAACAACAACTCATAAAATTTAATGTATCAAGATGAATTAGATTTAACTTTATTTCGATAGATTTTCCCATATAACACAGAATTGTCTAACTAAATATTTTCAATCTTGCATGTTAAAACAGCTATTTTGTGTTGTAGAAATTTGTTTTTACTTTCTACAATTTACTGAAACTCCTAACTCTATAACTGCTACCAATAACCAGTATTTTTAATCTTTTATTTACTGCTGTCAATAACCTAGCGTGCCTTGGCATCTTAAATTCTTTTCAGCTAAGGTTAGGCTGTAAAAGTATCGGTTTTTGCGTATGCAACTACAAAAAGAATAACTTAATTTACACCGAAAGGAGAGAAGTTACAATAAAGACAGACCTAAAATCTGTAAAATTTCAATCTTACAAGATGGCTTCAAATTATAAATAAAGGAAAATCTCAATTTGAATTAAAGAATTTACAGCCACAAAGTAACTTGAGACATGCTTTTAGGTATTTTGTTTTAAAACGAGGAATATATGTCAACACAAATTTAAACCAAGAAAAAGCAAAAACCCGAGATACCTTAACAGAGCTGAAAGTTTAAACGAAAACTTGCTGTGAAACTTAATTTTTGTCAATTCAACCTTCATTTTTTCACTTCTAACAGAAGCATAAAATCTCCAACAGTATGAATTTAAACAGCTAAAACAGACAATAAAATCTTAATTTCGTCGTTGATAATTTATAAACCGTATTTAACACCTTTAAAACTTTAAAATATCTGAAAGGTTTAAATCATTCCTTTTGAACTTTTTTTCGTTTCTATTTGTCGAGTCCGCTTGTAGGAGATCAACATAGCTGCTACAATGGCGGTTTGGTATGTGGGTAAGTACGTGAATACATAAGTATTTGCCTTCACGAGATGGAATTTTGCAGAGAAAAACGATTTCTGTTCCTGAAATTTCTGAGCCACAACGAAGCAAAAGAATGCAGTTTAAATGTTCATGAAAGTAACACCTACCGAAATATTGCGTTTAGTCAAAGATGCTCTTTAAGTTAGAAATCACGTGTAGAAATACTTCAAGTAATAAATATAATATCAAAATTATAAATACATCTACAGCCAAGTTGATCCCATATATGGATTTGGTTGAATCTAAACATCCATGAAATGTTTTTACGACTTGATCTCTTCCCCAAACGAACTAAAGTTTTGTTTTTGTTTTTTTTAGTTCTCCATTATAGTATTGGATAAAATAGGCAACGTTAAACTAGTGTTGGTACCATATACGCAGTATTCAATTACTGACACTGGCTCTTGAACTTCCTGACCCAATTTGTCTCCTTGTTTTAGTCTGTAGATCAACTATTCGTTCTTACCCAATACATTTTATTACAAATGGTTGGTGTGTGTAAATTTTGAACAGCTTTTACTGCTTTTATGTTTCCTTTGAAAATATAAAATACATTCACTTCCCTTGTTATATAACTGATATTTCACTTTCACAAACATTTTCTGTAATTTCAGATATGTGGGATTGACGGTAAGATATAACTAGCTTATTGTCACGTTTAAGAGACCTTAATTCCAGACATCATTTATTATAACGTCTCACGTGTATAACAGCACGTATGATAAAACCGTGCTTAATCACTCAATAAATCACGAGGGATTGACCTTTAGGGAATATACATTTACTTTATCACTACACAGCTTAAATGTCAATAACTCTCGCCTTTTTAATTTGAAATAAATCTACAGTCATCCATTGATGCAATGATTGCTGTTTTTAACATTTTTGGGGTGAAGGGGTATGGTAGGAAACACAGTGACTTGCGTGGATTAGAACAACGACAGAAAGAAATACTTAAAAATAGCAATATGAATATAGAAAAGAGAGAAATCGGGAAAAATGTTTCTTATTTCTGAAGACGTTAATTTCTCAAATACTTCAGACATTTATTAAAGGCTAAGATAAAAATGGAACAAATCAAAAGTGTTTACCAACAGTGACAAAATTCTGTCAACAAATGTATATCAAGATTTACGATATGATTGATACAGCCATAGTGCAAAACCTGTCTTGAAAAAAAACATCAAGATTTGTTACTATATGATTTTGCTTACGAAAACTTAAACATGTGTTTTTCTAGTTTCTTATGCGACATTTTGATGACTTTTGTCTCAGGAAGGTCTTCTGCATTGTTGAAGAAATTTGTCTGATTTTCTTTCACAAAGGATACTTAATACCTCTGGTGATACTGTTAACCACAAAACTTACCTCATGTTATTTATCACAACGAAAGAAATCAACTCCAAACCTAATTAGAAGAACAGAATATAATTTGGAAGTTTAAAAAAGATTCGTAATAGGAAATTTTGCGTTGACACTTGCAAACCACATGAAATGTTTTTGATCATTAGCAGGCAACATATTTCGTGAACATTATTTTAGAATCTAAACGCTTAAGAAACTCCCATCATATAAACCGTCAGTAGAATATTATCAAATTGTACTGCTTCTGGAAACACTATTATAAAACATAAAAATTCATAGATACAAGTAATTATCGTGCTATCCCGGTAAATTTTATGATGCATTTCGTGTTGTATGCCTTCGGGAGTAGCTTATCGATGCAAGTGTTTGTTTTCTCCGTCTATAAAATTTCCCTACATACTTTACATGTTCATTTTCTCCCCCAGAATATCTCAAATATTACACATGGCACTGTTGAGCTTTGATTCTCAAACAGAGACAAATGCTTCTTTTTTCAGGTGTATTAAAATCAATTTTGACCTACATTTGTAACGAATGAAATTGTTAGATACAAAATCTTCAGCTGAAGAAGGAAGTTTGCCATTGGTTAAAAGTGTTTCTTTTATGAAATTTTAGGACAGAATTCGTAATTGTTAGTTTTATTGCCTCTGAAAGTAATACAATAATAATAACTTTAATACAGCCGTAAATTAAATATCAAAACGTTTTAACCATGAAATATGATCCTAACTAGAATAAATATATAATAGATATAACTAGATGTTTAATTAACTGAAAATAATATTGGCAGTAAGCATTAAATTCAACATTATTTGTTGATAGCCTAAAGGGTTAAGGAAATAGAATATTCGATTACTACGGGCGTTCAATATTTGTCAATGTTCAAAATCTATACACTTACTGGGTATTAACTCTGTTCTGTATCTATTGCGAACATTCTAAAAAGCCTTGGACCCACGTACTCTTCTTGTACTGAACAGATATAAATTATCATAAAAGCATTGGACCCGCGTATTACATGCGCAAAAAACTAAAAATAAATTGTTTTACTAGTTAAAGTTTGGATTTCTTGTGTTTAACGCGTGCAGCTCTAAGAATTGAGTTTTTTTATGTGTAAATAGCAGATTCTGCAGAAAGTGTTTTTTTTATTACCACGTTTCCGTGTCTGTACAAGTATCAGAATGCAGCCACCATGTCGCTTTAAGCTGCAAGCTTTTTATTTTTTAGCCTTATTTGTGGCCTTTCGGCAATGTGAGTAAGAGAAATAAAGACAAGAGTTCTGGTTTTTAAAAGTTACTGGAAAAAAAATTTTTTTACGACAGACCACAAACGAGTCAATATTTTAGTTACCCAACAAATAAATATTATTTTTATATATGCCTTTTAAAACAAACGCATCAATTTGAATTTTAAAAAATAAGTATGAAAAATTATTTTCACAAGTACGATTGTAATTATAATCTCGTACTATTATTTTAACTTGTGTTTTTGCCATTCATACACTTATATTAGGGAATTGTAATACTAAAACATTTTTATCCAGAAAGATTCCAACATCTGTATAGCTGTTTTTGTAAAGAGTCATTTCATTTCAGAAAAAACACCGTTCTTAGAATTCCTGTTCTACACTCATGTAAAATGAACCAGTTAATTCTTCTCCTACGATTAACAGTAAAAGGTGAATATTTATCATTATCTATTCTGTGTTAAGTATGCTATTTATAAATTGACTGGTACCATTTGTTGTCAGAAGTATTGGATAAACTAATTTGTTTTTTTTTTCAAGATTGATGGCATTCTTACAAAGATACGAGCTGAAAAAATGATTATTTAACCATTAGAAAAATTATATATTCAAATAAGCGCCAAATTATCGGAGAAGATGATACTCTTAAAGTATTTTTTATTTCGGCTGTGCGAGACATTTCTCGAGTTTTGATAACACATCCAGCACGTTGAAAGCTATCTACATGGCACGCTTTGTCCCGACATTCAGAATGTGTGTTTCAAGGTGAGAAAGTATTTCTCTATTTATTGCAACTTATGTATAACGACTGATAAAATTGCCATTGACTACCCTTTCCAGTCCAATTTGTCGTAGAAATTGAGCAAGGCTTTAACAGTGGCAATCCGACAAACCGGCTGGAGCTAGAGATATTTTCCCGTCTTCATACAACAGGGATGCATATTTACAGCTCTTTGAGTATATTGAATCTTTGTGCAAAATTATCTTAAAATCCTTACAATACCAATGAGTAGCAGGATGGACAAGAAGATATGTGCGCAGTATTCTTAATTTGACAAAAGCAAAGGTAATGGCAAACAGACAAGTAGACAGACAGTTTGCGACACATTGCCTCTACCTGTGAAGAACTGTGACAACCCAATTTACATGTATTTCAAAAATCTTTTATGTAATACAGAGATAAACAGCTGACGAAAAAAACATAGTCTTAGTAGTATTCTGTTCTATAATGACTTGACCTTAGAAACCAAGGCTTTCTGCACGACATGTTGTCTAAAAAATAGAGTTACAGGGTGAACACACATTGTAAATGAGCTCAATGTTTTATTTGGTTATACAGGGGGACGGATAGGTGGATAGATTGACGAAATGCGACACGAGTTATTTCAAAATCCTTTGTAGTATCAAAGTGTTACACAGTGGCCAGGAACATAAAGGCTGGTGGTATCTATATTATTTCAGCCTTGAGCTTTACTTTTCAAACGAAGGTCTCCTTCGCAACAGGTCGCACGACGTCCATAGACGAACATATTTGGCAAGATATATCAAAAATATTAAAAAGTGGCCGAGTTATTGGGCGGGAAGGAATCAATGTGGACATTCTATTTTATTTGGCGGTACAAACTGAAAGACAGAGTGATGGATGGTTTGCGACAGATTAACATTTGTGGTAACTTATTCTAGTTTATGTTGGTGGTCTGGCCATGGGGATATGAATACGTTTAAAGTTGAAGTACAAATCAAACAAGCGTTCACGTTTAACAGAAAAAAGAAAACACACACAAAATTATTCATGCATGGAAGGTTTATGGGTAAAGCTCACAGGGGCCTGTACTTTAAAAGTGTTCTTCGATAAAACGACTGAATCCTACTTTAAAATACTTTTTGTGATAACCGCATCAAAGGTCAAGCCAATATCAAGGTCAGTTCAAGAAATCTGCACTTTTAGAATCCTTGTTCAATTTCTTAAGAAAACTTAAACCACAACCCTGGAAGAAATTCTGAAACCATGATCTTCAAAGAAAAAGAAAGAAAGAATTGCCATGACGAGTCGACATCTTTTAAAGTCTTGGTGTAAGGAACATTAATTCTTTGAGCTCTTGTTTGTCTGTTAAGTTGAAGAGAACGTCTTTTCATTAAAGAAAATTCAAATCCAATAAAATGAAATTGGAACACTCTATTTCTTTAAATGTCACTGTGTCATTTAAGATTTTGGGAGCTTTGGTTCCTGTACACTACACCCTGTCCAGTAAAGACTTTTCCATACTTGAAATTCAAGTTTGTACCACTTGGCGTGCTTAAGGTATGCCTCAAACAAAACACTGATTTGAAAAATAAACAATGATTCTTTAAACAGAAAATGAATAGACATGGTTTGGTTCTTCTACACATTAAACTTATCAATATATGCAGGTTTGTATAGGGAAAAATACTCGGTCAAAACTTAAAGGTAACAAAGCCAGTAGCAAATGTACGCCTTGCATTCAATATGTGGTTTCAAGTTTTTGTCTTCAATGGTCATTGTAAAATGGAGAGGAAAAAATAATCAAGAAGGAAAACAGCTGAGATAGTAAATGGAAAACTGTGGCGCTTCGGCACTGTACTCACAATTTTTAAAATCTGTTCCTGTATCCATGTATGAATTCTCAACGTTGTTTTTTAAACATTCATTACCTTATAAAAAGCTTTTTTTCAAAATTCCAAACAGGTAACAAAGTTTTTCGAGAATATAGAATGAAATAAATAGTACTCAAATGCACAATATCCGATCTCTACATACTTTTTGTGGCTAATCCAGAATAACGTCTGTTATACGGCAAGGACCGTAACTCTACGGAAATCTTGGAAATAAAGAAGAACAGTTTATTGAAGTTTAAAATCTGATCAATAATTATTGTCTGAGAGTAAATGATAAATTTGACACTGCAAGTTATCAGGACTAACTTCAAAATAAAACTTTTATCTGACTACCAATTTAATGTACTCAGATGATTGTTTCTGAGAGATGATATCTTTTAAGGGTTGTGAAAATAATGTTCAAACAAAAAATGAGTGTTTACAAAGGGCACGTCGATGGAAAGTTATTGTTTTCATGGATTGCAACCTCCCTTATCTGTCCATATATGAAGTTTATAAATAGTCTTGTAGTCATGAATCAGACAAGGCAATGAGATGAACAGACATTTGATTTGCCTAGACCGGTGTGTTTTGCTTTAAAGTGAGAGTTGAAATTTCTAAAGATTTTTTAGTGTATTGCTTTGTTTAGATAATGATTCATAGTTAAATTAAGACATCTTTAAACTAAGTACTTATCATTCATAAAATAGTCTACGCTTTTTGAGAAAAGAGTTCATTTGAAATCAGAGCGTTATGACTGAAAAGGTATGTTAAGATTGTGTTAAGTAAGGCCAATATATTATTGCCAACAAATATGTACCTGACACTGATTAAATGATAAAGCAATTTTGACGATTATAAATATTTTCGTAAAGATCGACCAGTAATTTGTAAAAGTCTTAACTTACTGCGATAGCGCTTCATCCATGTCTGGTGTTACATATTCATATCCAAGTTGATGGTTTCACTTTGTATGAACAGAACTACGTTGGTATGAAACTTCCGACAATCTTTTTTATGCCCTCGGAGGGAGCATGTTGTTTTTGGTCTGTCTGTCTGTCTGTTTGTTTGTTTGTTTGATTGTTTGTTTGTCACAAAAATTTAACCTTGACCATAACACGGAAGTCCTTCCACCTACAACCTCAAAACTTCACAGGTGCATGCACCTTGATGAGCTCTACCCGTCAGACCCACTTAGAGGTCATGGGGTCAAAAGTCAATCCCTTCCCCGGAGCATGACGTTCATTCGAACGTAGCGCATGCTTTAGATATCCCTACATAGTTTTTTTTGTGAATGACATGGATTAAAAAGTGAAAAGCACGACATAAATGATTTTTTTTCTCCTAAATGCATTCAAAAAACTGAGTCTTCATTTTCCATTCAGACAAGAAAAACATGTTTTCCTTTCTGAGATTGTAAAGGTAAAATTCATTACATGTCTGAATGGTATTTGAATTAAAAGAAGCAACGTTTATATAAAACAATAATTATATTTTCCAATTTCAACAGAAAAGAGAATTCGACCACGTAATTTATATATTAATAATCATGCTTAAAGAAGTCGCTTCTATCAGGTCAATACTTTCATGTTTAGTTAAACTTAATTAATTTCTTTTAATGATCTCAGGATTTACTAACACTGTTGAGCAAAAGGATCTCGACATGAATCGCGTGTCGATAGATATCAGCCGAAATTACATTACATTACTATCATTTCCTCAACATCTTGGCGCTTATTTGAAAACAGGGAAATGGTTTGATTAATCAGATTTTATGGGGAAAAAATATTTTTCTCTGTTTGTATCGTTTTAAGAAAGAAATCGATCTTGAATATATTATTGGGTACAATATTAGGGCATGTCTTTGAACGAAATTCCTGTTCAAATTTATATTATACGGATAGACACATGAGCGGAATTCATGTTTCCGTCTAACTTAAGAGTGCTTTGTTTCAAAATAAATAGTTTCGTTTGAAAATAATACATTACTGATGATGACTGCGAAATGGTCCCACAAGAATTTTCCCAGTGCAGTACCAGGTCTCTTGATAAAAAACAGCAATGTTGATTTCCTTGATGCATCATGACAAAACAAACGTATGGGTACAAGTGCTTGAATAAGAGAAAAATGTACTAGTCAAAGAAAAGATTGTGTTAGTATACCTGAGACATTTTGGACGCAATGTTACAAAACATTTACTTTATCCAAGAAGAACATTTTAATATTTGAAATTAATTTTGTGTAGAATGGGTGTGTTGAAAGCTTAACCGAAGCAGAATTCTGTACCTAAAAATAAACGTGAAATTAAGTTTAAACATGTTTGATGAAATAATCACATTAATTCTGTGTTTCAAGTAACTGTCAATTTTTTTCAGGACTGTTTTAAACGACAAGACACGGATTGAAAAATTGTGAAGTTATCCCTGCTGCTGGTCGAGGCTCTAGCGCTCGATATCTTGAGCTCAAATGAGGCACAATTAACGCATGATTATCGGAGGCTGTACAGGACAATTAACGGACATCATTGTACGAGTAGACAAGTACTTGATAAAGTTTTCCAAAAGGATAATAGATATTAAGGTCTTCTTTCTCCTATTATTTTCAAATATCCTTCGTTGTTTAAAGAATAGCTTATGGATTTCTCTCACTGATAAGATTTCATAAACTAGGTCTACTGATGTCTTAACATTTTTGTTCCTTAACTTTAAATCTTACTTAGGTCTTGGTGTATCAAAATTTTTTATTTACAGGAGATTTTTTTGAAACGGAAATTCTTTTTCATGAAAACAATCTTATTTAAATGAATTTAAAATGTGTTTGGTCCTTTCCGATGGCCCTGTTAGATTTAAGAAAAACTTTGAATACTCGGAAGGATGTAGCAATCATGACCAACTTTCACTTTCCAATGATAAAATGAACAGAATAATCAATGAAAACAAAATCATCTCTGTTTTTCGAACAAAACACTTAATTTCAAACAGCCAATCAAAGTTCTTTTCTGATATAAGAAAAAAAAGTGTGATATTATCAAGTCATGGTCGTAAGCGACAAGAAATGTCTTGTTATATTTAAAAAATCTATTTTTTTTACAATGGTGAATTCATTGACGAGTTCTTTTTTTATTCGCACACTTTTAAATTAGTAATATCTTTTAAATAGGTGCATATACCTTAGGATTGTCTTTGATAAAACTGTTTACCTGTAGAACTGTATTTTGTCTCTGCTGGCTGTCACCTTAACTCTTTAACTCTTTCTAGTTACTCTTTGTGATATGATGTGTCCGCAAAATGATTAAATGTTAGGACTGTTGACTTTAAATAAAACATGTTTTAAGACATTCTTATAAATCAATGACTGGTACAAGTGAGAATATGGTCTAGCACTTTATCCCAAAGAGAGAATAGAAAGAAATACAACAAAAGATGGTGATTTATTTTTGATATCTACAAGTGTATATAGATATATATCTCGAGAATATGCCGTCATATATCTGTTCGCCATTGTAAGATATTTTCTTCCTGATAGAATGGGAAAATAATCAAAGACTTAGGTTTTCGACAATACAATATGATGATAGATTATGTTGAATCAGTATCATTAACTATTCATCTCATGCCTCAACTAGGAATTGCATTTAATAAAACCGGACTTATATTGTAACATACAAAGGAAACGATGGGTTAATATTTGGTCTGTATCATTTTTTACATGCTTGTGCTCAGAGGAGTGTGGTGATACAATATTTTTATATTTTATTTCATTCCTTTTTTATTCATTCATTTATTTGTATTCTTTATCTGTTTTTTTTCCCCAAAAAGATCTGTATATTTTCATTACGAGTCCCAGTTTTGGACTTTTGTAAGACACTGTCACTTTTGTTCAAGTAATGTCAAATATGCAAATGTGAAAATATAAATTGTCGAAGAGAACTCCTGTCAGGCAAGAAAGAATAAGTAGGAATTTTGTTCGTTCAGAAACCTTATGTCAATTTCTGTCCAATTAGTTCCTCAAGATTGATTTCTTTCCTACAACGATACAAATAGTGGCGTAAGATCGGATTCATTCAACACTTCTCTTGTTTTAAATGAACATACACATGATGGAAAGGCTAATATAATCTAATTTCGGCTGAAATCTACCTGCATGCGGTTGTTTATTATTTCATAATAAAAGTTTATGATACAACTTCATACATCAATTTTAATTTAGTTGCTTGAATTTACTGATCTTATTGTGGTGGCCTCTTAGTACATATTTCGAGGTCGACGTTTTTTTTTTCAGTGATTCATGTAATTGATAAATTATCAATCTACATTTTTAAATTGTCTTTGAATAATATGAATGATGTGATAAGTTACTCTAGGTTCAAAATGCACAGCAGAAAATTCAGGCTGCCATTTTGTTTACCTTTATTTAATGCCACACCTTCCTTAAATAAATATTTATACGGATTATTATTTTGCCTATTTTGGAAAAAAATCCCTATTTCTTTTAATTATCACAAAAAATTATGGATGTATGATATTTAATTGTAACATTATCCCACAACATAACGTAACGGGTTGAAATTTAAAACGCAGATGTGGTTGATAATATCATAATTACTTTATCTTCTGAACAGGAGTCAGGTTAGAGAACACATCAGGCAAGTATTGAGGCAAAACTAAAATAAAATAAAACAAGCTGTTAAGACAGTTCCCACAGTATGTAGCAGTTTTGGGATACCAATATTTTTGCGTAACGTCAAATCATTCACATTCAAGCAAAAACATAGCCAATTATACAAGAAGGGAGTGAATTACATCGGCAGACAGTACTTGGTGATAAATACAAAACTATTGTTTTATTAGAAAAGCTATATTCGACTTATATCATAGACATGTTGGCATAAATATTTTCTTGATATAAAAGTTATCATAGAGATTAATTGATGGAAAACTTGACAATTGCTATTCAAAACTGTAACAAGATCTGGTACAATAAAAATGTCTGAGTGCAATCAACTATGATTATTTACTCAAATATTTTCATTCACTTCATACAATATGTATTACTAGTTTAATATCTTGCTTAATAAATGTTGAGAATATTTTAAAGTATTTTAATAATTTACTGATTACTTTGCAAAACAAATGACTCTCAGACACAACCACAAAATTTCGGCGTGGATGCGTTAAATACATGCAGATCATACATATTATGGGCAACACTGTATGTATGATTAGACAAAAGACATTTGCAATAGCTGATGTGAGTTTTCCGAATTGTTTTATGTATGATCTGATGTTTCCTTATGAGCTCTTAAACATATACACTGAAATTATTTGTTGTAAATGTTTGTGTTATATTATTTTTCTGAGATCTTACGGTTTGCAAAAACAACTAGAAAAAAAACGTAAGTGCAGATTACTATTGAATCCCAGTTACTTTACACTGTGATTCAGATCCAGTGCTCCCCTGGTTAACCTCTGCACGCTTTCGAGACCTACTAATTAAGGTCTATGAGTTGTAATCACTTAACTTCTTACTGATAGAAGACTAACGGTTCGAGCCCTGCCACCGACCATGATTATTTATGTATTTATGTATTTCGTAAATGTTTCTCAGTCGCTTATAATGCAATCTTTATCTATTTTGTCCGTATCTTTATTTTAAACTTCGCCTTTGATAGCGTAACAAGTGGCTACAATTTGATAATATAACAATAGCATGAACACCCACGATATCTGCACAAGTTAACTAAGCCATCAGACATTATAACGACTCCAAGAATGTTCACATGTGTCAAAGTTTCTGTATTAACTGCAAATTGTTCTCTTTTTGTGATCCATTATTATCACTTGTCACAACATCAAAATGGTCAGTTCGTAAGATTACAATTAGATCAGTAAGAAACATTACACATAGATACCAAAATACCGGATATTTGATAACAGCATGTTATTTTGGAATGTTCGGATTACCTCAGTGTTTGTTTTAAGAGAAGTCTGATCATAGCAAGCTGGTTTCTTGTTGAAAGAAAAGCTCTCTACATTTAGTAAAGTCGCAGCAGGGTCTCAGAATAAACCGGAACTAAGGCGTCTTATGTTTCTATAATGTTATTAGGTTTCTAAGCATGATCGAGGAAACTTCAGTGACAGTGTTAGACAAAGAACAATGCCATAATGAAATTGTAGAAAAACAAAGATAAAGTTAATTTTGTGGCAAATATATCATTCCTCTTCATTTCACGACTTTGTCTAATGACTTGAAGGCCAAGCACAATATGAATTCAGTTTATATATCTCTAGAATTTTATTAAACACATTTATTTCCAGGGCGGAGGATATGCACACAAGTATATTATTTTCAGTTTTCAAACAAATGAAGTTAAACAATTCTAAATTAGATATCATCATGCTAGCTAAAGGTTTTTTTCATCACAAATGTTTAAAACGCTATATCCTTTCCTGATCAGTTCGATCGTGGCCAGAAACCTGAATTGTTTTTGAGTTTATTTTATAATTAGGTTAGACTCACACCATGTAGCAGAAGTCTGATAAAATAGTGGTTAAAGGGGAATGTCTTTAGGCTAGACAAAATAACACAGAACATTTTATGATTCAACTTGAACAGACTGGAGATCACCAAAATAGTAAATAAAAGATGATTATTTGTTACATCTAAAATTGTGTGAGTATTAGTAATTATTCTCGATAGGTGTTGTCCTATTACACGCAAAATTACATAAGCAATTTAAAAATTGCTTTGTTATGATATATATGGGCTTATTATCGCTCTTTGAGGTTTCCGTGACACTTCCGGGTCTGCAGTGATGACAGGAAGCACCATTAGCAGACTTCTAATACACACATCTCGTGTCTGTATCGATGGAAAAAACGTCAGGCGTATTCAAGGTAAAAGCTTTAGAACATTTTGTTCTGTTAATTTTATGTCAATATCCTGAAATAATTTGTTTAAAGAAAAGTCAATGTTAGGCAATGTCATATAAGATACAATACTTATTACAAATCATAAGCGTTCAATAGTCAGTATGTACTTGTATATCAAACAGCAGCGGGTAGAAGGTGAGGGTTTAAAAATGAAAACCATGGTTTGCACTCACCTTAGGTAATGTCTGATAGAATATAATGATAGAAAATAAATCAGTTAATATTAATTAAACGAAGTTAACAGAAAACTTGAACTTCAATAGTTAACATTATCCAAGAACTCATTTCTTTGCTTTCAATTCTCCATCCAATATTTGATGCTCATGTTTGATTTGATGTGAAATGTGAACGGTCTTATAAACTAAAGAAACATCCAATACATATCATGTCAGACTACTATCGAGTCTTTGTAGCTTAGTCGTTATAATTAAAATCGAGCTGGTTCGGGGAATGTTGAAATTAAAGTCTTTTTTAGGTAAAAAAACCCAGTAAATTCAACCGTCATTATTTTTGACGAAAATTGCCCTACTTAAATCTAACAAGGCAGTCTGAAGGACAGCTAAATCCCCTTCCCCAGCGGACATGACTTCTTGACCTTTAACCAACCATGACCTTGATGCTGTGCCATGCATATTATAAGTACATAGTCTCATGATAGTAATTATTTGTGCCAAGTTATTTAAAATCTTCCATAAAGTCAAAAAGTTATGGAGAACATTTAACCTTGACCTTGGGGGTAGCAACCCAGATGTTGGGTTCTGCACATCGTGTCATAGTGGTGATCATTTGTGCAAAGTAATTAAAAAACCTTTCGTAAGCCAAGTTAGTAAGTTATAGAGCAGACGTGAAATGGATATTTGACCTTGACATTGTGAGTAGCAACATAATTATTGCGCTCTGCACATCGTCTAATTATGGTGATCACTTGTGCCAAAGAATTTCAAAAAATTTTCAGCGGTTTAAAAGTTATAAGCGGACACGAAATGTAGACTTTTAACACTTGACCTTTTAGTGTGACCTTGACCTTGGGGGTAGCAACCCAATAATTGCGCTCTGCACATCGTCTCTTAATGGTGATCACTTGTGCTAAGTTATTTCAAAAATGTTTGAGCTGTTTGAAAGTTATGGAGCGGACACGAAAGTGTTACGGACGGACAGACGGACGAAAAGTAGCAACCCAATTATTGCGCTCTGCACATTGTCTCATAATGATGATCACTTGTGCCAAGTTATTTGAAAAAAAAATTCAGCGGTTTAAAAGTTATGGAGCGGACACGAAATGTAGACTTTTTAACACTTGACCTTTAAGTGTGGCCTTGACCTTGAGGGTAGCAACCCAATTATTGCGCTCTTCACATCATCTCATAATGGTGGTCTTTTGTGCCAAGTTATTTTAAAATTTTTTCAGCGGTTTAAAAGTTATGGAGCGGACACGAAATGTAGACTTTTAACACTTGACCTTTTAGTGTGACCCTAACCTTGGGGGTAGCAACCCAATTATTGTGCTCTGCACTTCATCTCAAATTGGTGATTATTTGTGCCAAGTTATTTCAAAAATTTTCTGCGGTTTAAAATTTATGGAGCCGACACAAAATGTAGACTTTTTAACACTTGACCTTTAAGCGTGACCTTGACCTTGGGGGTAGCAACCAAATAATTGCGCTCTGCACGTCGTCTCCTAATGGTGATCATTTGTGCTAAGTTATTTCAAAAATGTTTGAGCTGTTTGAAAGTTATGGAGCGGACACGAAAGTGTTACGGACGGACAGACGGACGAAAAGTAGCAACCCAATTATTGCGCTCTGCACATTGTCTCATAATGATGATCACTTGTGCAAAGTTATTTGAAAAAATTTTTCAGCGGTTTAAAAGTTATGGAGCGGACACGAAATGTAGACTTTTTAACACTTGACCTTTCAGTGTGGCCTTGACCTTGAGGGTAGCAACCCAATTATTGCGCTCTTCACATCATCTCATAATGGTGGTCACTTGTGCCAAGTTATTTTAAAAAATTTTCAGCAGTTTAAATGTTATGGAGCGGACACGAAATGTAGACTTTTTAACACTTGACCTTTAAGTGTGGCCTTGACCATGAGGGTAGCAACCCAATTATTGCGCTCTTCACATCATCTCATAATGGTGGTCACTTGTGCCAAGTTATTTTAAAAAAATTTCAGCGGTTTAAATGTTATGGAGCGGACAAGAAATGTAGACTTTTTAACACTTTACCTTTAAGCGTGACCTTGACCTTGGGGGTAGCAACCCAATAATTGCGCTCTGCACATCGTCTCTTAATGGTGATCACTTGTGCTAAGTTATTTCAAAAATGTTTGAGCTGTTTGAAAGTTATGGAGCGGACACGAAAGTGTTACGGACGGACAGACGGACGAAAAGTAGCAACCCAATTATTGCGCTCTGCACATTGTCTCATAATGATGATCACTTGTGCCAAGTTATTTGAAAAAAATTTTCAGCGGTTTAAAAGTTATGGAGCGGACACGAAATGTAGACTTTTTAACACTTGACCTTTAAGTGTGGCCTTGACCTTGAGGGTAGCAACCCAATTATTGCGCTCTTCACATCATCTCAAAATGGTGGTCACTTGTGCCAAGTTATTTTAAAAAATTTTCAGCAGTTTAAATGTTATGGAGCGGACACAAAATGTAGACTTTTTAACACTTGACCTTTAAGCGTGACCTTGACCTTGGGGATAGCAACCCAATTATCGTGCTCTGCACATCATCTCATTATAGTGATCACCTGTGCCAAGTTATTTCAAAATTTTTTGAGCAGTTTAAAAGTTATGAAGCGGACACGAAAGTGTTACGGACGGGCAGACGGACGGACGGACTGACAGACGGAGGCCATTCCTATAATCCCATCGCCGCTTTGCGGAAGGGAATTAAAAAACAAGAAGGCTATGATGACTCTATAGCGGTTAAGCTTTTTATGGGGAATTAAAACGCTCTGTCATAATCGGTCGAAGTAATTTTTGAAAACCGAACGAGTTTTAGTTTGGGTGAGATACATCAATCTAGGGCTAAAATATATGCACATATACTACTTCAAAAACTTAATAACATATAATACGTTATTGTATAAGTGATTTGATAAAGGCCCATTTGGAACACACAAACATTGAATAAGTGATTTGATAAAGGCCGATTAGAAACACACAAATATTGAATAAATGCTTTATAAAGGCCAATTTGGAACACACTGTTATTGAATAAGTGATTTGAAAAATCCCATTTGGAACACACAGTTTTGAATAAGTGATTTGAAAAAGGCCCATTGGAAACACTCTCTCGATCAGTTACTCGTTAAGTTCCCCTAGGGTAAATATAAGTTCCCCTTCTATTCTTCAAGTTATTATTATTATTATGATGACTCAGTCATTCTTAATGCAGATAAGGATTAATCAATTCTCGCTTATATACTGACTACACATCTAACTTATACATCTAAAAGAATAAAATTGTTTTCTTCTTGATATCTCTTTAAACTATAAACGCGTTTTTACTGTAGCTTCGATATCCTTTTTTTGCAACACCAATCAAAGTCACTAAAGATACACATTTTACACTGCAATATTAGCTATAAAATGAGAAAAATAATATAAATCTATTGTACGACCCAAGTAACATCACCAACCCTGAACAAACCACCATTTAATGTACTTATTTGATTTCTGATTTCCTATTTGTATAATGCTGTTTCATATGAAGTCCCTTCATCTTAGTTAAAAAATGATCATGATTTGAAAAAAGTTCATGCCTCCAAATTATCATGTATAGGAAGTGAGCAGTATCAGTACGCAGCACTACTGCTGTTACTGCTACTGACAGCTTCACGTTTTATTTACTGCTACTGCTGGTACTGCTACTGCCAACTTCACGTTTTGTTTTACTGCTACTGCTCGTACTGCTACTGCCAACTTCACGTTTTAGTTTACTGCTACTGCTGGTACTACTACTGCCAACTTCACGTTTTAGTTTACTGCTACTGCTCGTACTGCTACTGCCAACTTCACGTTTTAGTTTACTGCTACTGCTGGTACTGCTACTGCCAACTTCACGTTTTAGTTTACTGCTACTGCTGGTACTGCTACTGCCAACTTCACGTTTAAGTTTACTGCTACTGCTGGTACTGCTACTGCCAACTTCACGTTTTAGTTTACTGCTACTGCTCGTACTGCTACTGCCAACTTCACGTTTTAGTTTACTGCTACTGCTCGTACTGCTACTGCCAACTTCACGTTTTAGTTTACTGCTACTGCTGGTACTGCTACTGCCAACTTCACGTTTCAGTTTACTGCTACTGCTCGTACTGCTACTGCCAACTTCACGTTTTAGTTTACTGCTACTGCTGGTACTGCTACTGCCAACTTCACGTTTTAGTTTACTGCTACTGCTCGTACTGCTACTGCCAACTTCACGTTTAAGTTTACTGCTTCTGCTGGTACTGTTACTGCCAACTTCACGTTTTAGTTTACTGCTACTGCTCGTACTGCTACTGCCAACTTCACGTTTGATTTAAATTCTACTGCCAACTGCTACTGCTTACTGCTACTGCCAACTTCCTATTAGTCAAATTATCGAGTTATTATTTATACAAAGAAGAGATTGAAACTGCCCTCTCATGATCTCTTACTCTCGGCACTAAGTAACACTGTTCATTATGAACATTTTGCTTCCTACACTAATTCTGCATATATAATTATCTATGCCTCGATAATTACTTGCGTGAGGATGCTCATTACATAAGCGCATGAGTTGCATTCGATATCAAGAGTTTATAATTAGATTTTGTCATTCAAAAATGTTTTCTAATAGGAAACAGTAATTTTAGAGCCTTGTTAATCACATTGATTTTGTAAGAGTGACTCCTAAAGAAAAAAATCTTTCAATTTTTTGTCTCTTTTATTTAAGCTGTCATTAACCTTTTGATTTAAATTGATTAGTTTTGTATCCGCTAGAGACAACTACTTTTTTGCCGCTCTTCCAATTATTTAAACAAATCTCCTGCACTTAAACAGAAGTTCTATATTTATTTCGAATAACATTTGCTATATACAAAACGTCCACGAGAACCAAACCATTCGAAGTAAGCTACGATGGGTCTCAACTGGAGGTTATCATTGAAAAAGCATGAAGGAGATGTATTTTGACGCAAGAGCCGTTGAAAAATCAATAATTACACGATGTTTATATGTATATATGTGTAATATAGAAAAAAATATCTACATTTAAAGTGAAAACTGTCAACAACAGCATTAACCTGCCAGAAAGTGGTTTGAAAATACAATAAGCCACGTTTGTATCTCCATTATTGCTAAATAAATCATACAAGTTCCTTGCGAATTAAAAATTTAAAAATGTTTTTCTTAGAAAAAAAATAAGTAAATCGACCAGTCTATACAGTCTTTAAAAGGAACTGAGACGATACCCTTTGAAAACTGCAACACAACTAATTAAATATTTAATATTTGATATACATATTAGAGTCAAGCAATTCACCGATATTCATAAATATCTATAACATGACTTTGAATGACGCAAACAATGGCTAAATTAAAGGCATTATATCAACGTTTTGACTAGAACAAACAGGTCTTCGAAATTTAAGAGCCTAACAAAATCTAGATGAAATAAGTAAATACAGGAAATTTGAATCTTATTTAAAGTTAATGTCACGTTAAAATAGTTATTTGATCAAATAAGATCATTTTCACACTTCAAACCTAACAATTAAAATTTCGTAGCTATTAAAACAAAAAGAAACATAAGAAATGTTATCTGAATATTTACCTCCGGGACAGATTTTGCAGTGTCTGTGTCTTGAACGAAATATACTTAGAGCAGTTTGACTAGTTTCTAGAATCTGTTGCAGTGCTTGATTTTATGGTCAAAATACTGAAGCTGAAGTGCTGAGAGAACCAGTAGTGCTAAGAGAACCAGTAGTGCTGAGAGAACCAGTTACTTTATTTGCTTTTGTACAGCTATTAATGACAAGCTTAACTGATTTTAATTCATCTGTTGAAGTTAGTGTAAAGGTCACACACGCTTCCATATCGGAAGATTGACCTTGTCATTTTAAAAGAATATATCAAAATTGTTCTAGCTTAACTTTAAAAAAAAATATGTTCTCACAGTTATTGTTTGAAAACTCTTGGCTTAGCTGCCAGAAAACACTGAGCAATTAAGAGAAAGAATGGTTTTTGTGCCTTTGTCTATGGTGATATCGAATTTTTCAAATATAATTACATCCAGTAACATTTTTCATGTTTGATAAATTGACAACATTATTAATACAAAAAATATCATTCAAGATAATATATTAAAGCAAAATTCGTACATTCACCCAAAGATAAATAAAAGCGTAGTCTGTGAAAAGAAGAAAACAAAACATTATTATTTTTGCAGTACGGATCCTCTATTTGTTATCTCTTCCCTTCAGGACACATTTTGAAGTCTGAGAATGCATAGCTCTACGTTTAACGTTTGTGATAAGACTGAGATAGAAATCTGAACAATAAGTATTACCTTTTTAATTAACCGTCTTTGAATAAGAATTGCATTTCAAGCGAAGAAAACATATTATTCATTATATCAGACAAAGGAAACATGGCAAAACATTTCGACGCGAAATTTTGTAATGTTAATCAATGTATCATTTATTTTCGCTCAGAAAATAAATTTGTTTTAAAATTTAAAATGAATGAAGAGAATACAGTATTTCTTCTATATGATTCTCAGCTACTAACAGACGTCCGATATCCATTTTGCACAAGTTATTATATTTATTTTTTTTATTTAACACATATTTGAAAAAGAAGTAATGAAATTAGAGCATAAAGAAATTCATTAGCAAAATCAACAATTAGTACGTTAAAATTTTCCGCATTTTAAAGGCAAAAGGAAAACGACTTTCTGTTGTTTTTTTTTATTAAATCTCAAATGCTCTTAACGTAGCTTTAGATTCTAAGTAGAATCATTGTGTTATTTTGAACACACCTGGAGATGGATAAATTGAAAGGTCACGAATCATTCTATCACCGGTTTCTAGCATCAGAGAACTGTCATTATAAAATAATCATGAGATTTGCTTAACTTACTACAAAACTAATATGACAAGTTCTCGTTGCATTACGAAATATTTCATAACCGAGAATTCAAGAGAAAATCTCGTAACTGCTATTTCGATCATTAGTTTGATTCAATTGCTGTCAACGACTCTTGTGCAAAACATTATAATTTTACGAGACTTTAGCGTTAGGGCAGGTGTGCATACTTACTGCATTTGGTTCATCCATTTGTTATCAAACTGTCCGTAACAAAACTGGTAAAGGTATGTGGTGTTTTGTCGAAATGTTTATTGCTGATTTGAAGCCCATTTGATAACAAGACGTTTCATTATACTAATATTTCTGGTAGGAATTTTCAATTTAAAAATGTTCTAAATGTAGTTTGTATCTCGTAGTATGCCTTTTTTATGTCTCATCGTACACATTTGCAGGTTAGCATTCAAACGGCAAGAATCAAGTATATTTCAGTAGTTCTAAAATTTAAGTGAATATATATATATTAATATTATTTGTTATAATTATGATATTTAAAAATAATATGAGCAATAAATGGAGAAATGAAAACGATAATGTTTTATTTGAACAGTTACGACGAATGATAGTTTAATTTAATTAAAACATATTTATTTCCAGACTATTAACAAGTAAACATATATGATGATACACAAATGTAACATATATTCCAAAAAAGGATTAGAATGGAAGATAGACGAACGTTCTTTGATCTACAACCTTTTTGTGTTTCTCAGTTAATTTTGTGTGAAGGTTAATATATCATGTTTTTAAGAGTTCGTATATAATGTCGTTGATTATTCCCTAGTTTTTTGTCAACTACAACTATCTAGGTTTTGATATATTGAGCAGAGAATTTCCTGAATACAGACATAATTTTTGATTAGAAAATCTGATTTCTCTAAATTAAATTGGAACAGTTTCTTTTGATCAAAATGTTACTGTGTCACATCGGAGTGTCTCCGAAGACTTCTTTTTATAACCTGATGTAACAAATACAGTTACAGACTTACCAATTTTCATTCCTTCCTGTCATTTCCTTTTTCTCAAAGAATTCATTGAACAGAGAGCTTAATCAATTCTTAAAAGTTTCTTAAGAGAAAGCGCTAGTTTTTTTAACTTGCCAGTTAAAGTATGTTCAAAACTCCCAAGTATTGACAAGTTTTAGGTTGATTTTTCCAGGGACTTGTTGTGTTGTATTGTCACAAAACGAGTAATACATGGTTTGAAAAAAAAATGAGACTGCCCCTTAAACATATCATGCACATTTTGAAGATGATTATTATCTCACAAGAAAATGTTGCTTCTTTAATACTAGCACAAGGTCCGTGACAAACAGAAAACCGCTTAATTACAGTATGCATACTTCGAAGGAAATGTTACATCATTTATATGTGACTAATAACTGCTGAACATAATGAAATCTTTATGATATGTCAGTCAAATAAAATGAAAATAAAATTAATGGTGACATGTGTGCTCAAATATTTACTGATGAAAATAATGCAGTAAATTCAAATATTTCAATAGACTACATTTATTGTTCATTCCCATGATGTTTATAATTTTGGGAAAAATGTTTGTGGCATGAATTTCTTGAAAATGACCAGATATAAAAAGCCCCAAAATTAAAGATACGTCAGATGTCAGCGCGGCAGAGTTTACTGTTTGTTTATAATAATGTTTCCTTTCGAAATATGGAGCTCTTGTTTATTTTTTATATCTGATATGTATGCAAGATGGTTGCATTTTCACTTTACAATTATGCTAAAATCTTTAACAAAGATCTATATGAATAGCTCCTAACATAATACAATGTTCATAATGGAAAAGGAAGTACTGGAAGAGGCAAATTGTTTTCATAATTCGAGATGTTTAGTTCCGAACATTTGTAACAAAAAAGAAATGAGATTTCAAAGTTTCTGTAATATACGAATAAATTGCAGACATTCTAGCCAAGACACGAATGAGCTGAAAACTTCAAAAAAAAAATTTCTTTTCGACAGGAGAGAGGTATCATCTATTCGAAAATAGCTTGGTATAACAGATATAAAAAAAAATAATTTCAAAGTACATTGTACTTATAACAGAGTTTTGTATATAAGTATCACTAATGTTCTCATATTACTTTTAACACAGACATTCAAACATAAAATGGAACTCGTCTTCTAACTTAAGACATGACAAACATTTTCGGTTTTCATAGTTTTCTGCATCTTCTCGTTTCTACAGCAAGTCTGTGCGATGACATTCTTAGTCTCAAAAGTGCGAATCTGCATTTCCTATGTTTACAATATTTTAATATGCACTATATAATTATATTCAAAGATTGATCTATTAAAGATTGCTCTATATGGCTCTTGTATACCAGCTTTTAAAGTCTGCATGAAATTAACTGAAATACGTTGCCTCACGAAAGGAAGGAACATCATTATTTCTCCTACCGACTTATCTAACCAAACTTCGTAAAACTTTAATCTAGACAGTAAACATATATGAATATATATATAGATTCGATACAATATTGTTTCTACAAATAACAAAAAAAAATAGCAAAGAAAAGTAGCAAAAGAAAAAGATCTTCCTTGATAATTCTTTGTCATACGTCATTGATATTCTATTATGGAACTGGAATCATTTATCAAAGTTCAATGTTGTTCGTTAAAATCAGACAACGCCTGACTGAGGAGATTTTACATTATTACATTCTGTAGGTTTGGATGTTTCCATTAGCACATTGAGTTAGTCATAAAATCACTTTTTCCATGTACATTATACGAAATCATTTTAGCTTGGTCGCTTGACAAGTCACCAGTCCAAACAAAACTAGAATTATTACAGATTATATAAAAATCTGTGAGCATAACAATTCAGTACATTCAGTAATCTCACGAGAGAAGAGTGCTATTTTTTTTTTTCGTTCTTTTTTTCTTTTTCTTAAATCTGTTCTGAGAGAAAATCATTTTTTTGCTCTCTCTCTCTCTCAAATGTTTTACATACCAACAATCGTTTAAACCTGTTTTCTTACTAGTAGTTCGCATGTAGTTGTTTCGTGACTGGACTACCATAGTAAACATAGTAAAACTTTGAATAATACGAGTAGTCAATGAATGATGGTCGTGTTATGATTTTCATTATAACTGTACTTTACAGAATCAGCAACATGAAAACATTGAGACTTTTCCAAGTATTTTACAGTTTTCTTAGAAATGAATTCTACTAACGTGAAAAGGGTGTTTCTGTTGAAGAGGGGATCACTAAAAAAGCATGTAATTATTTAAGATTTAATGTTTTTTAAGTATTCTTGACTTTTTTTAATTTTTCGCTTCTAATTGGTGAGTATTATTGAATTGATTAAAGTTAAATATTTATTTCAAATTTTATTTGATTAAAAAATCTTAAATTACCTCTTTAAGTATTATTAAAGTTGCGTTTTATTTTTATCGTGTTATGAAAATGGTAATTTCGTTCTAAATATTTCTTGCTAACGAAATAATTTTTTCATTAAGCTTTTCTTTATTTCTTGTTTCTGCTTTCATTAAATTTACTCGTAATGTTTGCACCGAAGACAAATCTAAACAGTGATCATGTAAAAATCTTGCTATATTGCCAGGTATGTAAATATAAAACCTTAACAAAACCATAAAGATGTGACCTTTCCTTGTTATAAAAGCATCTTTCATGGTGTTCAGAAAATTGCTTAAACAGAAATCCCTGGTTGTCAAAATGGCAGTAGTCTACTAACAATGGAGTACTGAACAGATTGTGACGTACATGGCATATATATTACGTCAACCATTTACCTTATATATGTCTAAATCGTTGTGTGAGTATCATTTCAAGAGAACAGGATTCGTCTTGTTGTTAGCGTTTATTTTCTAACGCTGATGATACTCTTCAGAAAAATACACACTATTTATAAAGTAAGTTGTCACTTTATATTGGACCTATGTTTTTTGATATGGTCTTTGTGTCATTTCTGTCGCAAGTAATGTGTTCATAATATTCTTTTTTATCATTTACTCATTTACACTGTCCCGTTATTTATGCTTGATTTGCGTGTCTTTGTACAATCTATATTTCTCCCAAACTTGTAATTTCTTCATCTGTTATTAATAAATCACACAGATGTAACCTTTTTTCAATGCATGTAAAATACTATTAAGATATTTTTTCTCGCTATAAGTATACATATATATTAGTTAAATAGCACATAGGATATTTCCCCTTGATCTTACTTTATTGTATTTTTCTATTATTTTTGTAAATATTTCTTTGAACGTCTGATGTTTTAACTTCTAAAGGAACTCTATAAAACGGCTTTTTGTCTTCAATGTTTTATCTGTGTTTAAACACATAACCTCTTTTTTTTCATAATCCTGGCTGTCAAATTATAAAGAGAAAGAAATTACAAAGAATTACAAAGTGAAACAAAATGAAAGTCACGCTTTCAACCATGCCTGTTGTCACTCCTACATCAAACGTTTGCTCAGAAACATTAATTAAAACTTTTCACATGTAGAAAAACGTGAGTGATACATTCTTGTTAAGTACATAATATGATTGACGTTTGAACTTTTAGCAGATCAGATAAATATCATTGAAGGTACGCACTATGTCATGCTATAAAAGGAACAAAACAAATAAAAAAGTCAAGGTAACATTTAATATGCAAAGTTCCATAAGCTGCGCAAGCTATAGTCTTGAACTTGTATGTCCAAATCTGATTTTGAAGAATTAACTTTCAATGTCTTGTTAATAACAACACATTGCATGAACGCAAAAACTGTCTTCGAAATCAGACTATTAAATTTTGACTTTGAATGCGTTGGGTTTGGAGTTCTCATTATCCTTTATAAATCTAACTGATTTTGTAAGAGTGGCTTCTAAACAGAGGTATGTTTCATTCATGTTTATATGATTTCTTCCTGACAGTTCTGTATATCGCAAGTTTGAGATAGAGGCTATTTGGCAGTTTAGATTTTTTAAACCACAGCAGATTGGGACAAGGAAATCCTTTCGGTGAAATTATAGCAGTGATAAATAATACATGGAACTGGATCTCCAGTATTTACTTTGGCATGGAATTGCTTAATCAAATAATTTGGAAAAAAAGAAATTCTTACTACATTTGAAAAGGTATTATTCAAAACATTTCAATGATTTTAAACAGTTGTTTATAAAAGAAATACGAGTATTCACAAAATATGATTAAAAAGAAGAAGAGAACCTTTTAATTCATACTTCATTTATTGTTAATATATCGAAATTCTCATCTTCCTATACATCATTTATAATACTGATTCAAACAACCATCTCCAGTTATTATCTCTCAGGCTTATTCTATATTAACTTCTAAGTCGTTCCTAGTATAATCTAGTATAAATGAAGTTCCGGTTAGCATTGGTAAGAACCTTTTGTCGCTGCTTGACTACGTCAGAAGAAATGCTGGAGCTTAATGGAAAGTCAAAGTCAATCAAATGTTCAAACAGAGCCAGTGGACATAAGCTAATGAAAAGAAATGTGACTTCATTTTGCTGTTTGACATTTGGCTTATACTTCTGGACTTTTTAAGACGGAAACGACTGTCATGAAAGTCGGAAGTGCACACTGGTGTTTGTGTTATCAATAAACGTCCAGTGGATGCTCACGCAAAGTCTACAATGACAACGGTTTCATTGTTTATTTGCCCAAATTCTACAAACAATAAGGGTTTATCACTAAATCATGGTACGTTTAATCGCGATACAAATGCCCAAAAACGATATGCCAACAATACGGCTTATGAATATGCGGAAATAGCATATGCATGTTACCAATCTACAATAGGACTTCGCCTTTATAATAAAACTTTTAAATTAGCCAAACTTATATTTATCCCAGCTATATGACGATAATCTTGTAGAGTTGTTATTATTAAAAGTACTACTGTTGTTTGTGAAAATCAAGGATTCAGTTAAATTACTTTAATTTACTTTCAGCGTTAACCAAGTTAGACATTCCTGTCTCGTCAAAAATAGATTTTACATTATAAGCGCAGTTGTTTCCATTATAATCGCGGCACTAGTTTTAATCTTAGTATATATCTAAGAAAGGAAACTATTTTAAGCAGTGTGGATAATTATCAACCGATATCTTTTAAAGATTTGTTTTCTCGTGATTTTCTTCGAGTGCAAGTCTTGTTCGCCATATAAGCAATCTATATTCAAATTTAGTTAGTGTTTATATATGGGCATTTATTCCTTATCAATCAGTTCTTGCAAATAATATCTACTGTACTAGACTGCCAACTTTCTTATGATGGTTGGTATGTCTGGGTTCCTTTGCTCTATTCAAGCACAGCACAGAAGAGCAATTCAAATTTTAGATTCAAATAAGATTTGGTTTTCCTGAGAAACAGTTAAGAAGAAAGCGAAATCTAGTTATGGTAAATCTCGAATTCATTTTTTCTGACACTCAGTTGACACATGATGCCAAAATCAAGTCTTTGCTTGAATAAGTGTTGAAGAAAACCTTCGAAGCAAGTTCTCGACATTACAAATAAGAATATTTTGCGACACTCATACCGCTGACACTGTGACAATTATCAGATGACCATCGCCACAAAAAAGTGTATGCGTATCGGAATGTACATCTCCGCAACCAGGCGTAGAGTATTTTTGCTTTTTTGCACAGCTGCCGGAAAACTCTTTCTAAAAGAATAGTCAGCAACAAACAACCCTTTCAGAGATTTTCTTTTATAACATTTAAATATCAAATATTAAAACATAACATTTTTTTTCTAAAACGGTCAATGCTGATATATTCTGTGTCAGTTTTTTCTTATTTCTGCTTCTGATTCTTGAAATTAGATTTTTATATCGAAAAACAATGGCTCGGAAATGCGTTTTCCATTAAGTCATGTTGTTTAATGTTTAGATTTAACAGTTCAGCAAAGAATAACGTAGTGCTAAAAAAGCCTATGTTTCTCGACAACATGTTGCTACAAATATCATTCAAAATACTTCATAACATCAGAACTCGGTATATTAATCAAATTTTTAATGAGAAGAAGTATATCTATAAAAGGAAGTAAATATTTTGCTGTTTGGTCTCCTGTATTTGTTATCTCTTATTTCCCAGACACTGTGACGCCTGAGAATGCATAACTCTGATACTTTTGATATTAGAAATAAGCTAGAGATTACAGTCCAGACAATAGAGTATTATGTTAACTATAATTATTGACATTTTAGATAAAATTCGTAATGTCATAAGCAGAACGAAGCAATTGCTCCTGCTTCCAGTCAAAGGAAACAAGCAAAAAAAACTGTTGTAGTTTTTTTGTTCAAACACTGAAAATGTGATACCTCATTCCCTTGTTACTAGACTGTTTACAGTGTGAATTCATTTGTTTCCTAAGAATAACTCTGCATCGGTATTGAATACCCCATTCTGGTTGTTGCATAAGATACTACCGCAACGTCAAACGCAGTAATTAAGAGGTTCGACTCGCGAGGCAGTTTGCAGATGTCTTTTGACAAAACACTTATTTTACAAAAATATCAATAAAAATGGTTTCTTTATCCTGTTGATAATGTTTAATAGTCGTTTTGATTACCTTATTTTAAAGAAATTTTCCAGTGTGTTGTTTAAAAACAACGAAAAAAAGAAGAAATTATGAGTGTTTCAAACACCTTTAACAACAAATAGTTTAGAAACAGAATTTCAAACTATCAAGTGTTTGAATTGAAGAAATATTTAATCAAATAATGTGATTTTGGTAAAATCTGTTGTAAATTATACTAGTTTTTATCTATTGTTTTTTTTATTTCAAACACTTGATTTAGTCATTCATCGGGTATTGAGATTCAATATACTACCAAGAACTCTGGGCTCATTTAAGCCGGAGACAAATCACATCGTGTACTAACCATTCATATAAATTCATTAATTCCTGTCACACGCTTTTCTTAAGAAACCTTCTACACAAAAGCATGGGATTTTTGTGTACTTGATTGGGGATGCTGTGAAATATCAATTTAATTCTAATTAAAACAGACCAAGTTACTCATTGTTGATTTAAACACATATGCAGTGGTTGCATTTCAACGCTATAATGAAATGTGAAAATAAAGACAGTAGGGTTGATATTAAATTCTTTTTTTGTGGATATCTGCAAAAGTAATATTTGATAAGTCATACCGTGGAGACGAACGAGATAGATATAAGTATTTTTTGTTTATTTAGTCTCCATGCAAATGAGTCTAGCAAAACAGACTGAAGAGAAACATAAGGCAAAGGAGTTGGACATAGAAAAGATTTATCAAGTCTCTCAATATAATTTCTGAACAAATTGATGGATGAGGTATGACATTGATCTTGAACTGACATTATCACTGAGAATTAAATGTTTTTAAGGATAAACCTTATTTTGGGATAATATAAAGTTTTGTCCTTGAAGTTTATTGGATATATTTACCAGACGTATTTTGACGTTTGAGAATGTATGTGATATCAACTGAAGACTTAAGATAACAACTCAAGGTTATTGCTTTTCTTGATATGCAGCGGAGACATTTGGAATAAAATCAAGATTGTAAAGGGGTGATTGTATGGTACAGGAAAAAATGAAACAAATGTTTATCTATGATTTTTCAAAGACTTTGCTCATTATACTAAGCAGTGAAATAGTCTCTAGTTAGTTGATATATTTGAATCTTTTTTCTTGTAAATGGCACAAACATACACTAATTTTCAAAGAGTCGGGCTTTCCTAGAATATAAAGATTTGTTAAACTTTACTTCAACCTCTGGACAGGTTATGGTTTCTAGAAGTTATATGTGTATAAATGTTTAAATCTGGTAACTTTTTATTGTTGTAAGTCGAGTTTGGGATTGGAAACCCTCCCAAAATATTTGCCTTTTCAGTTTCGTTCACACGTTGTCGTTATATCGTTTAAAGTTTCTACTATGCGACGGTTGGGGGGTCCAAATAAGTCGTTGGTGACGATGGCGTCGCATAAGAACTAGACCGCGGTAGGACATGCGGCAGCTAATACCCCTTGCTGACTTATATCGATTATCACGGCGTCCAAGGTATAATATACTAAAGTCACACAGATTCATGATTCAGCAGTCCCAGATCTATCACGCAGATGGCATTGTCGTATGAAATTATCGTAACGTACTGACATTTCACGCGTTCTACCTGAACGTAGAAGGCGAACGTTTCCCAATCCGACTGTTATACAACCGACTTCGTAGTTTTAGAAAAAAATACGTGCTATTTGTTACATCACTACGATTTTTAAATTATAATCTGTATATATTGAAAATACAGATACAGATGTTTATTTCATGTACACATAGTCAAAATGCATGATCAACAGTATGTGATATGTGAAATTATTGTTAAAATTGATCCCAGACTATTTCGGAAATCTTCGTGTATATTAAAAAGCGGCTCATATTATTTAATGGGGTAATGCGTTTTTTCTTTCGGAAATATGTGTTTACCCGACGGCCTTAAACAGAACAAATTTATTTGTAGAAGATTTACGATTAAATGTATTTCATTTATATCTATATATATCGATCAATGTCTTGGCACAGCTGTTAGAACTGTCTGTAATTTGATCTATAAGACATGATGTCATAAGCGCTTGGCATTTAAGTAAATGAAACTTGAGCGAAGTGTATCAGATTCTCCCAAAGAAATACAAATTATTCAAAATATACAAAATATAAAACATATGTTCCAAAAAGTGAAGCAAAAATAATGTTAGAAAAATATATCCCTGGTTAATTTCACAACTGGTTTTAGTTTCATAAGTTTAATTCAGATGAAATGGGCAACATTTGTTATATTCGCACTACTGTCTTATTTATACTGCTTGATAAATGTATTTTGAAAATGTAATGGTCCCTTTCCAAAACAAAAAAAAATGAATTCAATGAACGGAATCATCTTGACAGTGGATAAGAAGTCTTCGAACCATGGAAAAATGTCAGTAAAGTATTATTTCACACTTCGTTTGTGTTTGTTCAGGTCATGACAACAGGGTGTGATATCTTAAACGATGACTCAAATTCTGCGTAATAAAAACAAACGCTTTTTTCTTTAACTCGGAGAGATGAGGCACTAAGTTGTTATCCGCGGCAAGTTGTTATCCGCGGCAGATTGTTATCCGCGGCAGGTTCATTCTCTTGTTTGACATGCGCCAAAAAGTCTTGAGCAAACTATAATAACTATAACTAGCTTAGATTTAGCTGCATGTGTATTGTCTGAGATGTAATATTCAAGCAATTTGACAAAAATATAAGGTTTATAAACATCTGTGCCAAGTATTACTCAGTGTGTGCATGCAGTTAGCACACACCTCTAAGCTGCAAAACAAATTATCAGCTTGTTTGTCTGAACAGATATCCTCACGACTAGAAATTTAGTCTTGCACTCGTCAGATCTAGTGCTAATATTTAACTTACTGAAAAGCATAGAATTAAATTATGCTAACGTTCTTTTTTAGAAGAAAGTTTGGGCCCGTTTACACTACTTTTTAAATGTCTTAAATGATTGGTACACGTTTGCTGTTTACGCCATGTAACAACGAGAAACAGTTCATTAATTTAAACTTATTTTACTTCGATTGGGAAAGAAGTTTTTGTAACTTACATCAATTCGTGTTGATGACTATTTTGTTGGTTCAAACCAGTGCCCGCGTCAAAAGTGTGGAATGAAATGTAAAATGTCACTGGAGGCTCTCACTTCTGGTAGAATTCGAACCAGTAGACCGTCCAGATACCCACGGTTAGTTCTCTAACCCACTGACTCTTATGTGAAAATATGCATTACATACTTATAGGTACAACAATGTTCGTCCGCAGATTAAAAACAAAAAAACAAACAGTATAATTAATATCTTCTTAATAAGGAGACACCAAAATAAATGTTGCTGTTATTTCTAAGAAGTTTCTTAATTATTTATTGGCTTGTCCGTAAGAACGTAAAACTTCTTTCAAATAGAAGAAGTTGAATTTGGTAATCTTGAAACTATGAGCTACAGAAAACAATATAGGCTGAATTTAATAACGTATATAATAGATGATATTATGCTTCAAAAACAAAACATTTATTAGTACATATATGTCAATAAAATTCTACCGCCACAGTTAAAAAACGAATGACTGCTGACGATAAAATACAAAAAGGAACTTGAAATAATTAGAACTTCATGTACTTAAATACGGTTACCAACACGGCATAACTTTGCCCTGCTTACCGTTTTGATGAGCTAATTTCAAGTATCAATGGTACTTCAAATTAGCTTACCTTAAGTCTATTCCAACAAGCTTCTGAACCTTTAGACAAAATACAAGTTTTGAAAAATAAAACAATTAAAAAGAATGTCTAAAATCGTTGATACCCATTTTCTATTTATTACTAGTATGCATTAGTACTACCATAAGAAAAGCAAAATCTAGTCAGCCGAGCTATACACTTAAATAAACGTGTTTCTATCTTATTTTATAAAAGTGTTAAAAATATTATAGATTTCCGCAAAACAAAATATTGTAAAGCTTTCCAAGATACTTTTAAGGAACATGGACTGTTGTGGCTGAGAAATGGTGTGTCGGAATACCTTGACTTTGGACTCAACAATTATAATTAAAAAGATATCTTTATAGGCAAAGACACACACGCTGAGGGTATTTTATTAAACAGTTTCTCTCATCTCAAGAAATTGGTTCAATTATCAATGGTACCTTGAGAGCAATTACTTTACTGATATATCTTGCGTCGTAATCAAGTTGAACCAAATCAGAATAAAGTAACCATTAATCACTTCTTCCCGAAACCAATGGGCTTAAATGTTAACATTCTGTACCATTTAGTCTCCATATAAATGAATCAAGACGTGAGTAACACAAACGCAAAGTGCATGTATTCAAGAAGTAAATGAAAAACAGTGAACGAATGCATGATTATAGCAAATTTCTGTGTACATAAACCGTAACTTCGCTTTAACAAAATATAGCTATAAATAGCATTAAGACGTGTGGTGAATTTCAAGAGGCGACTTTTAAGAGACAAGAGAACAATCTCTTTGAAATTAGAATCTGCCAGACGTAAGATTTTTTTTCATTTACTCAGTATCAGCCTGACAATGATTTGAACCTGAATGGAAATAGGACAACTTTGATCAATTCTACGACATATGTCCGACTTAAATGTGGTGCCCAGTTAAGTCAGAAAATCTGACTTTGTGTTCCAGTCGTCTATCGTAATGTTTGGCTATATGATAATAGCAGTTCTTGATTTATATACATCGCATGGTAACTTCTCGTTTTGACGGTGCTGGTTGAGGTCGTTGCTTTTCTGTAATGTAAGAAATGGTTAAATGACTAAATGTACAAATTATGTCGCTGCCTGGCAATTTAACTTACGTCTCATGGTCTCTCCTTTTGCGCCTAGTGGTAATCATTTGGTGGGTGTACTACTTACCGTATTGGGCAAATAACGAAACATAGTTTCGTACACTTAAGGCCGACGTTTAAAAATCGTAAGAGTTGGTCTATGTAGTACTAGTAACATTTCAAGTAATTCCCTTCACAGGCATTGTAATGCATTCTTCATTTTCAATAATTCCGTGATTTTGCAGGACTCGTTGTTGAGATCGAGATCTGTCTTTCATTTAAGCAGAAACATTTTTGTATACTAAAATCTCTAATGTTCTGCCGTCAGGCAACACAAAATGTCATTCAGGATTTACTTACTAATTCCACTTTTTAGGTAACATATGACGGTAGATAGAAATAACAGAGAGAGGAAAAGAGCAAAACCAACATCAATATATCTCTTCTTCAAGGAGAAATAAACATACCCACATTTCCATAATTTGAAACAGAAACACCATGCGAACATATTTCTTATTAAGTATTTCTCTACAAGTTGACTGATAGACAGTTATTAACCGAGATGCAATTTGCAGTTATGATTATAATTACAGAAACATAAAATCTTAGTTTTATTATAAAAGAGACCATCTTCGAGACAGACTAAAGGTCATTATTTTCTACCTAGGAACAATTTAATGGGTTCATTTGTCTGAAGACACCGTGTTACAAAGAGACAAAAGTCCTACGATAGACACATAAAACGCCAGTTACACTATCTAAGGTAGTGGAGGTATAATGGACTTTTTACAAGCCTCAGTTAATTGCTATTGTTATAAAATGTAAACACTATTTAACATACTTAATAAGAGATTTTGATAGGCATTGCAAGGAAACATTTCAAAAATCATCTTTTTCTTAGTCTCACCATAAAAAATAACAGCAATATAATCTGCTATCATTCTATTTGATGAAAACCTAATAACTGCTAACAAAACAAAACAAAAACACAAAAAAACAACAACAAAAAACCAAGAAGGTGCGTCAAATAGTGTGAACTCCTGAAATGTGATTACTAACATGACAGAAATTTTAAATACCTCAATGACGGAAAAAATATCTGTGGTGCTTCATATAGGATTATTATTTTATTCCTATTTTATCTGAATATGTAGATTAAACAAGGTATTTTCACGAACCTTGACTTTGAGTATTATACCTTTAAACAGATATGCTAGTAATTTTTTTTTGCAGATAACTCCTACACTTGTCACTTGATGAAGTGTAGGTTTGCGTATTATTTTCTATTCGCCTCGGTTGACAGTATTTCCTCAAGTTGACAATTTTACTGTCACCCTGTCAGACATGTAATATTTATATACTTTAACTACTTCTACAGTTTTCAACCAATATTATAATTAATAATACAATAATATAATTTTATAGGCAAAGCGGAGAAAAAAACTAACACAAATAAAACTCCCATAACAAAAATAGCTCTCGGGCGTATATTGCTTCACCTTTTGGTGCTCTTGTTTGCCATGTTTAAAGGCGTTGTAACATTTTAAATAGCAGTACAGTTTCCTTTTTCATAAACCATTTAACCCAAAAAAAAAGTAAAAAAATTCATTGAAAACAATCTAGACTGGAACCTATAGCAAAACAATCTTTTTTCCCCAATTGATGAATCTGAGAACTTACTCTTCATGGTGGAGTTTTTGCATACGTACTATCAGAACGTATTTACTGTACTCGTGTCAACTCACATATGTATTCTAAATTGACTTTTGCTTCACGTCATATGTGGTACTACCGGGACTACATATGTGGTCGGATTTAAGCAAAGAAAAACAACAAAGATAAAAATTTCAGAATTACATATTTGCCTAAGTTTTGGAATTTGACATGGCTTTACAAAAATATCTCAGTGCCGTTCGACGGACTGCTCATACATAACTAAGTACGTACATTTGTTTTTTCTTACCTGTAAATGTAGTTATCGCAGAGAAAAACGTGATCCTTTGTCAGACTTGACGTCAGAAAGTAAACAACGTTTTGATGATGACATGAAAATAAGCCGTTATTGTCTATGACATGTGTAAATCGTGTCCTATAACTTCAATTACGATCCAATACACTAGACAAACATTTTGACTCGTATTTATTGACGAAAACTTCGATGGCATCCATTGTGGTGGAAGGGCTACATATGTGGATCAGGGTTTAAATAAGAAGAATATATTTCGATAGTTACTTACCTATGAGCTAATGTAAATTTTATTCGTCTGTTTCAATTGCCTATAGAAACTATGACTTGCTAATCGTTCCAAAATAAAACTACACAGATAATTGTTCTTTACAGAAAATACATTTTCTTTCTTCAGCCCCACGCTTGGTAGATTTAAGAGAAACCAGTCAACGGTTTGAAATTTGCTGGAGAGAAGTAAAACCACTTCGTACTAGTAGATATCAGCCTTTTCAATCCCCCTATAGTTCTACAGTCAATGAAGTTAAAGTTTAAAGGTCAAATGAACTTAATCTTTGACGAATCTTGAAGCTGTTGAGTGTTGTTTAAATAACATACTATCTCAAATAAATAAGCTTAAGGGAATTTCTTCTATTTCAACTACAGTAAATGTGGCGAAAAGATGAAAAAAAATCCTTTGTAAATAGACTATTTAATATGTCTGTCAACTAGTGCTCGTATTCTTCCAGCTTTTGTTAAAATATTCATAGTACTGCTATCCAGCATTGTCTCCAGATTATTCAGCTGTTTTATTAAACATGCAAATAAATCGACAGTAATTACACAAGCTATCCAAGATCTATATAAAAAAACAGCTTTAAAAAAATCAACAGACCTATCCCTATTTGGGAGAGTTATTTTTATTCCCCACCAAAGTACATAATTTTCTTCCATTTTCGAATGACAGCAAAGCGACTATGAACGTTCTTCTGGACAAGGGGCACGGCACTCCCTTCTGAGTGCATCGATAAGCATCATTACTGTGCTAAATGTAGAAATAATTTATATTTAGAAAATAAGAACTTCGGAACCAAACTGTGCTTTTTTTTAGTATAAGACGTCTGTCACGGTGGCTACAAACACGTGATTTTTATGTTGAAATGAACAGCCGGCTCTTATCCATGATTTTATGGTTCGGGATAAAAATTCTTTTCGGCAGACAAAGCAAGGACATTTTTTCTTGTAATCACATGAAAAAAAGCTATATCTGTTATGTATTGTAAAATGATACAATGTCGAGTATTGTAACATTTTTCAATACTCGTTTACCTTTCTTTTTTACATTTGTAGACCTATTTTTATACACTGACCCACATAAGCAGCCCTTCCATCACAAATGGATGTCATTGAGGTTTTTGTCAATAAAAACCAGTCAAAATATTTGTCTAATGGATTGAGCCGTAATTGAAATATCTATATGACATGTTTTACACATGGCATAGACAATAATGTCTTATTTTCCAGTCATCGTCAAAACGTTGATAGGGGTTCACGTTTTTCCCTGCGATAACTACATTTACAGGTAAGGAAAAACACATGTACGTACCTAGTAATGTATTAGCAATCGAAACGCATTGAGATATTTTTGTAAAGCAATGTCAATTTCCAGTAAGCAAATCTGAAATTCATACTTTTTTCACTACTTTTTTTTTTTTGCTCAAATCCGACCACGTGTAGTCCCAGGAGTACCACATGTGATCTGAAGCGGGTGCCAGTTTGGAATACAAATGTGAGTTGACCCCACGTGAAAATGAAATTCAAAAAAGTTATTTAAAGAGTTTTTGCTTTGTCAAGTTTCCATTGAGCTAGCAAGGTCATGAGTTTCTTTAACTGTCACATTCTGTTCTGTGAGCTGTTTAATGATTTTTTTTGTAAAGTTATTGAAGTGATTGTTTTGACGTTGAGTTTATAATATTAATTGTATAAATTAATTTTAAACTTTATCATTAATATATAGGCTTTGGTTTACTATTTAAAATACTTTCAAAATTTAAGGCATTTGGCATCTCTACCATTTTTGCATTCCGTTCAGTATAAACTGATCGTAAATGATGAATTCCTGAAATCACCTCGAACAAGGTGGAGGGTGTGGAATATAAACATTATCATGCTCATTTTAAGTCCTTAAATGAATCTGGCTGTGTAAATAGAAACGTTTTGGCCATTAAAATAAGTCAGCTTATCCTTTCGCAATTAGAAATGATTGTTATCCTGGAAATTTTGACGTAATTCCCTGTTTTGATCTCGATATTGACATTATTATTTATCTCAATTTTGCCGAATGCAAAGCAGGGCGCGGAGCTCCTCCTTTTTTTTCATGTGAAGTAAAAGTAAGGGATATCGAAAACATATTTCAAGTTTTCAGTCACTTTAAGGCTAAGCTTTAACGAATTAACTCAGCCCTCACTCACTCACTCGCACATTCACTCACTCACTCACACACACTCACTCACTCACTCTCTCACACCTTCATTTATCGATTTATTCGTTCACTGAATTAATTGTGGGTTTATTCCTTAAGGAATATTTTTTTATCATTTTCTTAGCATTTTCTTCATTTATGTATGTTATTTACTGCTATTTTTTATAAACAAAATGAACAAGAAGTTAAATTAACATTTCTGTCTTATATACATGTAGTTCTATACTAATTTTTATACCACTCTTCTTACTGTGCCCAAATACAGGGTCTTTCAAAAGACCCTGCCAAATAGCAAGAAATTGAAACGCACAAATGTCAATTAAGTGTAGTCGGTTATTTATAATAATCGAAATGGCACGTCTTTGAAGGTTTAGCAACAGCTGATTTTTTGTTCTTTTATCTTAACTCATAGTCATGCAGATACACATATCACTAAATACCAACGTAAGTGAAGACTATGGCTGGGTAAAGAGTATCAAATTAATGCGGTCTTATGGCGTCATTCCTGAACAAATTGAAACTCAGATTTGGTATACTTTTCGAACTAAATTGGAAGCAATTTGCAAAAAACAAAAAACAAAAAAAAACAACATTTTTTTTTTGAAAACTAAATATTCTGAAAGACGAGAGTCTGGTTAATATTACTCGAGGTGGTAAAATTGTTGCACTTTATTCCGAAGAATGTTTTTAGGATGGCAATATCGAAACACAAACGAGTATCATCTCTGTTGTTATATAAGGAGTGACATTTAGCCTACCTATTTCAAATTAATATGGAAGCAATAAGAGTTGCCTTTTTATCAAAAAAGGATAACTATATTGAAAAAAAACTTCGAAAATCAAAAAGTATAATTTTTAAAGATTTTTCAAAGAAGAATCAATTCTGCTGTTTATAAATTCTACATTGAATGTGGAAGCCAAGTATCAGTTGATTTTACTGCATTAACATTGCCCCAGTTAGATCTCGTTTGCCTTTGCCGCGAGCGTCGTGCAATAACTTCGTCTACGATTTTCCTTACGGTTTTTTAGGGCGTCATAGGTGGCTACGGGCTACGGCGTATATATGTTTACATTGTATACGAGTATCGTGCTATTTTTGAACGGACTCTTGGGGACTCATCTGGACAAAGCGCAGAGACTGTACGGAAGTCACTGTGAAACTTCCTACGGAAATCGTACGAAGTCCGAACAGTTTCCTAGGAGAGACTGATAAGAGATGATACAGTGACGGTGCAACTCCCAGCGTCCGAAACCCACGTATATAAGGAGGAGTTTTGTGAACATCTTCATAAATGTTTGTTTAAATTAGCCGAACTGTTATAAATACTTTCCAAAAATGGCAACTGAATACAAAACCTCCCAAGGCAAAGGAAAAACCTGCTGAGACTGAGATACAAGCCAATAGGCAGGTTGCATCTAAAACTTAAATAGTTGCCCATATTAAAGTCACCGCACGGGCATGGTGTGACCGCAAAGGGGTTACCGCGGGATGACAGCGCGATGTACGCGCAATTTCACGTTTACTGTACAGGCACCTATGGTGGCAACTTTGCGATAACTGTGCGAGGGCCGTACGACTGTCCAGCGACTCCACAGTCTCCGTGAGAATATTTTTGGTAACATGTCCAGCGAACATTGTACGTTTGCTGCTCGGTCATAGTGCAGCCTCAAAATATTTCTATGCGAGATAGTGCAATGCTGACTACCGAATGTCTACGGGCTACGGACTTACGACTTTTACTGAAAACTTATATACTGCAGTAACCTTTTTTAATGCAAAATTCATTATTGTACAGGCTGCGTAGCCCGTGCATTCGCACGGAAGTCTCGTGGCGACTGCCCGCCCCCGCACAGAAAGGGAGATACCGGCAGTCTACGGGCTCCATGGGTCAAATGAAAATGGGGCATTATACAATTCAATTGCAATTATTGCAAGGGGAATTAAACATTACTGAGTACGGATACAGAACGTCAACCACTTGGTTTTCGGCCTTTTGTGATTATCCAATCAGAAGCTCGATTCAACAAAGGCACCAGTCGAATGGCGGGAGAAAAGAAAACAACGGCACAAGAAGACATTCGAGATTGACTTGTATTATTTTTCCCATAGATATCCAGTAGCGTATTTTGATATATTTTAGAGCTACTCTATATTGTTCTTGTACCAATAACATTTCTTCTACGTCGCATGTCTGGTCTGAAAATAAAGAATTCGAATTTGTCATAAATTTTCGCGATTTATGCAAATTGTGTAGTCTGTAGAATTATTTCCAAAGTAAATGGAGAAGCAACCCTCAGTAGTCCAGCGGTAACACGCTGAACTGGTAATCCATGGGTCACAGATTCGGTCCTTCGCTTCCTCACTAACATTACTTATTGTTTTTTTGGATGAGAGTTTTTTTTTGAGACCATGCAGGTCCAGTGTACTGTATCAGTCAAAACGGCCCATCACCTGAATGGCTGGTCAAAACGGACCAGAATTCAAAAGACAAAACGTCCGACATTTCCAGTCAAAACAACCCACATAAGAAATTTCAATTATTAGTTCTAGAAGTTATGATATTTTTAATATTTGCAATAGTACCTGATGACATTTTTATTATATTACTTGCATATAAACAGTCTATCTAGTTTATTTATAATACAGTACGCGCCATGAGGAACTCACATTTTCCACCTTTTTGCGTGGATGAGGAAGAAGAAATGACTGCTGTGACGAGGAAGAAGACAGACATCCTCGATGTCTTGACATCGCCAAATATCTTGGCCATATTTGATGACCAGCGCGAAATTAATGAGGGTCATAACTCACCTGGATTACATGAACATTAAATGAAACGACCATAATGAAACTATGCATTTTACGTCTACCAATTATGTGATTGGTAAAATTAAAACCAAATTTCAAATACATTTGCTGTGTATGTTTATTGTGTATTTTCGTTGTTGAAATTTTTTAAACGCTTTTTATTATATAGCAAAATCGATCAATATTTTTTGCCAAGCGCCTAGACGATACAGATGTCGCAGCAGGGTTTTATTTTTTCTCTAAATAAGAAAGCAGTTTTAACATGTCTCAATCGGAAACCAGTCAGTTTATTTTCTAAAAATATGCTCAGCTGTTTTGAGAAGCAATTGCTTTGAATTGTCATTCTTTGTGTTAACAAATAGAAGCATTAATAAACAAATGCATCAGAATGACAGTTTTATACATTTATTTGATATTTTTATAGCGTAAAATTTGTCGAAATGCATGTGATCAGGAACATGCGAGTCCCGATATCAATTATTAACTGTGAAAAAGTTCCCGGAACCATTTAGCGGATGTCCGCTGCGATATTTGGTGACATTCATGTGAACTCTCCCGATTCTGGCGGTAGACTACCGATTTTGGGCAATCAAAATCCCCCTCCTGCTCGGGGCTTACATTCTACAGACTTTTTCATAACATCCCAAAAAAAAATTACAAACACCTTAGTGATGTTGATGAATGTAAACAATATTTTGACTGGTTTACCGATAACGCTACGTGTACCATGCTGCTGTATTGGAAAATGATACCCAGTCTAATTACACCTTGAGATTAGTATTGGAAAGTTTTATTGTTTGTATATTGTCAGTTTGACACTTTAAGCGCTTGCAGTTATGAAGTTGTTAATTGCCAGGCAGATAAGGCACACATCAAAGACACAAGGGAGACTAGAAACTGGTATTTACTGTACTTCCACTGCCACAAAGCAATACAGACCTCGAAAGATTGTACTGTACTGTTATATCAAAACTGTCAAAAGTCAAAAGAACCATAGCCTGTCGAATAGGACTCTGAATGTATTATTGTGCATGAAATTATTATGCAATTCTTATTCAACTGTTATGACTTCCATGTGACCAAGGAACTGTGTGGTGTAGTGGAAAAGGCATGTGTCAAAAGGGAGAGTGTGAAGAGTAAAGAGAAAAGGTACCAATGTTCAACTTGAGTGTAAATAAGACAAATTTGACTGTTAAGTGATAAAGGTAGAGTGACTATTCAGTGTAAATAATGAATGTTTACTGTTTAATTTTGATACATATTAAACTGATAACAGTTTTTTCTGTTATCAATACATTTTTTAGCGTCTGTACTTGGACCATGCCTGAAATAATGTTGTGTTGGTAAATCTCCCACTTGACAAACCCAATCTCCCTACTTTCTGAGCTAGATCTCCCTACTTGGCACCAGGAAAAGTTCACATGTATGTGGTGACTATGTCCGCGCCGGGGATCCTCGAAATGCGGTGGATTTGGTCGCGTTTTACGGAATGGGTAGTCCGTGACAATCTCAAGGAAAATGAGAGTTCCTCCTGGCGTGTACTGTACTTTCCAGTCCTGAAAATCATGACTTTGTCCATTATTACAGTGCTCAATCTCAAAAAATTATTTTATTGTATGTTAAAGGCAGCACCAACATTTATAAAGATAATAAAGTTAATTCAGCAATTTCTGTATATATACAGTACGCGCCAGGAGGAACTCACATTTTCCGCTTTATTTCGCGGACGCGGAAAAAAAATACCCGCCGCGACATCGAGGAAAAAAAAACGGATTTCCTCGATGTCTCGACATCGCGAAATATCTCGGCGATATTTGACGACCAGCGCGAAAATAATTAGAGTCATAACTCACCTGGATAAGCTGAACATTTAATGAAATGACCGTAATGAAACTGTGCATTTTACGTCTGCCAATTATGTGACATTTGGTAAAATTAAAACCAAAATTTCTCATATATTTGCTGTGTTTCCGTCGTTGAAAACGCTCGTTATTGTATAGCAAAATCGATCAATAATTTTGTCAAGCGCATAGACGATACAGATGTCGCAGTAGGGTTTACATGTTGTATGTTTTCTTTAAATATAGCAGAGCAGTTTTAAATCGAAAACCAGTCAATTTATTTTCTGAAAATAGGGTCAGATTTTCCGAGAAACAATTACTTTCGGTTTTGAATTGTCATTCCTTCCGTTAACAAATACGAGCATTCGTAAACAAATGAATCAGAATGAGAGTTTTATGAGAGTTTTATACATTTAAATGATATTTTAAAGCGTAAAATTCGCCGAAATGCGTGTTATCAGGAACTTTGGTAGCCTCGATACGTCAATTCTTACCTGTGAAAAAGTTCGCGGAACCATTTAGCGGACGTCCGCCGCGATATTTGGTGACCATGTCCGCGGCGGTCGTCCTCGAAATGCGGCGGATTTGGTCGCGTTTTAAGGAATGGGTAGTCCGCGACGACCTCGAGGAAAACGAGAGTTCCTCCTGGCACGTACTGTAAGACACATACAGTGTCAAGGCAATTTCAAGATTTCTTGCTTTATGGATAAGAATATCTGCATGTTCAATTCTTTACCAACATTAGGAAATAGAAGAACAAATAAATCAACTCATATTTTTTACGGTTCAATCTGAAATCAAATTATCTTCTTCCAGTTGAAATGAGATTGACATTTTTTGGGGTCATTTGCATGCTTCAACTTCACATGAGTTAATTTTTTAACTTGTATTTTTGGACCTGAAATGGCCATTTTGACTTGAAATGTGGGCCATTCTGACTTGAAACGTGGTTTGTTCTGAGTTGAAATGTGGTCTGTTTTGACTGGGCCATTTTGGTTTTGGGGCATTTTGACCTGTATTCATTTTAACAGACCTGATTCCATTTGACAGCAAATATTTTGGCCAAACTCAAAGCTGTTACTTACAGTACAGGTTCTGTGAGGGAACTAACTATGCTTGGAGGTTACGTTATGAAGAAAAAATGTGAAGTATAGTATTGTGGACCATGTTCTTCACTTGGAGTGAGCCTAAAGATCAAGATGAATGTTTTAGCGCCTTGTTTAGTATGACCAGGGACTCAAAAGGATGACCACTTAGGAATTTTTATAGCAGTTGAGATTTGTAAGTTTAAAACTCTATAGTTTTACCATAAAGGGTTGCTAACACAAGTGTTTAGTTTCAAAACTCTTATCATATTTAATGACAGGAGTCGTAGTTTTCATCTATTTCAAAAGTTTGTGTTTGTTTCAGCTTGGTGTGAAACGAAAACATGACGACAATAGTTAACATATTTGGGAAGTTGTACACTTTCTTAAGTAAGTACAGTTAGTCCTAACCATGACTTCAAATTGACTGGATGATTATTGATCAAGTTGGTAGAGCTTTTTTCCCCCGCAGTTGATACAAATAACTTGGTTTAAACTAAACTATTACATGTACCTTGACATTAGTGACTGACTAATCTTCGTTTCACAAAATACGAGAAAGAGTCTTCAAACAGCTTTTAAATGTGGGGATGAAAAGGAGTTTTTTTTTAAAGGAATTTCAGTGCTTACCACATTTATAGGATATATAACAATTCTTTCAAAAAAAGAGGGTGTTAGGACCATTCTAGGGCAGTAGGGATGAAATATCCTTTTTTTGTGAACACTGAAAATGGCCTTTAAGAAGAATATTTGTTGGAAAGTGTCTGCTTGGGGCTTAAAGAAAATGTGTAAAAAATGACAATCCACCTAAAAAACTGTACAACAAAACTACCTCAAAATGAATTCATTTATTCAGTTTTTTGACTGCCACCTTGAAAATGGGACAAGATTCTTTCATTTAGATCTAAGTACTATGGAAAGCAAAAGGATGGTTTCCATTTTTTAGAGTATACCTCTAAGCTCTTTTAGTGCTAAACATGGCTCATTTAATCTTGTCAGTCTTGTTAATTGATTTGCAACTCTTCACCTTGTCTTAAATGATTGTTTTGTGTGTTTTTTTCACTAACAGTTATGAAAACAAATCTTGAGTGATTGTAAAATTGTAATACCCTGCTATATAGTATATTATTTTTCCTGCAGGGCGACCCCAGACTGAAAATGAGAACCAGTCTGAGGCTCAAAGCACTGAGGGAACTTCTAAGGATGCCTCCAATGATAAACAAGCGACAAAAGTTGTGGACAATCAAAGTGTAAAACAGAAAAAAGAGAGTTTACAGAAGGTGATGACAGATTCAGCAGTAAGCAGTGACTGGGAACATATTCAAGGTGCCACTTGTTTTTGATTAGAATTTAAAAAAAAAAAATAAAAAAAATAATTAGAACTGCCAAGAAATATATTATACAAATTATGCTTGTTATTCATGAACTATCTTTTGATCATTGTTCTTGCTTTTAGCTCGTTGTGAGAAAAATAATTTGGTTTCATTGGCTTCACAATTAAAAACTGCAAAACTTTAGGAAAAAACCCTTAATCGATAGTTAGATAGATATATTGAGTGACTAAGTACACACACATACAAAATACCAAAATTATAACAAAATATAAAATATTGTCTTAATATGAAATGCTGTATTATGAACTAGTATGCATCAATATCAAGGATAACACAAAAAAGAGATGGTAATTCCCTTGTTTCAGTTGTGCTTCTTTGATACTTACTGATGGTCTGACATAGAGAGGCATGATTCATGAAAGAAAAAAAAAAGAGCGACACTGAATACAGTTAAAAGTCTTATTAATATGTGTGGGACGAGAATCATATAATTGCTGAATTCATAACATTAAATAAATATAAGACTGAAAGACTTGTAAGAAACTAACACATCACCACTTTAAAAAAAGTAAAAATCTTAGTAAAACACATTCAGTATGAGACTAAATGCTGGTATCAGTAACACTTAAATGATTACACGTTAAATTCTAAGTAGTGATCTTTTACTGCCCTTTTCTGTTTTCTGTTTTGTAAGCAGTGTTGGAATATTAGATTTATGTTAGAATTATGTGTGTTTACAGAAGGATCATCTGATAGCCAGATGCGCTCTGAGAATGAAGTAGCTGCTAGTGTGAAAGGTGAAGATCAGTTTGAAATACAGCCACATGTGTTAAATTGTTAGTATTTTATTGTTTTGTTTTGTTTTTGACAGAAGTAACATCCTTGATTTGTAATGTTCCTTCATTTAAACCATCATTTTGGATAGGAACAAGACAATATGCATTGAACAGAACTGTTCTCTTAAAGTTACTGTATGCATTTCATTTGTTTCTTTATTAAACTCTCTAACTTAACACAGCTCATTTAATTTTTGTTTTGTTTGCAAAACTAGTTTCGTGTTTAAAGTCTTCAGGGTGTGTTTTCAGTGTTGATCTATGTGTATCTTTTTCCCCCCCCTTTAATTCTAGGCAGTACACAATCTGGGACAGATATAGATGCTATTTATACACAAGACTTTGAACTTAAGCTGAGGCAAGGTGAAATCTCCAAGGTAAGGAAAAGTGTGACAGAAATGCCCGAGTTAGGAAGTATTCTTGATGGGGGGTCGGTGAACTAATTTTATAGAACTCTTCATTAACCTTAAATGTTGTGGTGAAATAGCCTCGTACATATCTGTGTATACTGTTGAACCTACTTGAGGGTATTACTTTTCTCAGGTTGCAGAATATATTGGCATAGCAAGTTCATGGTATTACTTACCAGAAAAAGTAGAAAATGAAAAATAACAGTTGAAAGAACAGTTCAAGTAAAGTGTTAATAGCAGTTTCTAAGTAATTTCTGTATACCAGGCAGTCATGCTGAATTCTTAAAAACTTTCCTGGAGTAAGAAGGGGTGTGATTTAGTAATGTTAGTGCCAAGTGCCAATCAGTTTGTGGTTTACACTGTAACCATAGTAACCAGATATCTTTAATTACAAATAGGAGGAAATGGAAGATGTTGCACATTCAGACATGTCAGTTAAAACTGCAGAAAAGATTACACCAGTACAGGAAACAGGGGAAAGTGGAAGTATTGTCATGGAGATACAAAAAAGTGGAGAGTCAAGCCTAACTGTTGAAAATTCCAACACAGGAGAAGAAAAAGGTCAAAAGAACACCAAAAGAGGGAAAGGTATTTAATAAACCATCATTGTTTAGTATTGTCCTTGCACATTGAGTGAAATTTAGTCCTAAAAATTAGCAAAGAAAAGTCATTCTTTTAGATAACTTTTTTATATGTAGCCATAAAAATGTAAAATTTCGAAATATGAAACTGGTTAAGAAAAAAAGCAAGGTCTGTGTTGATAAAATCGTACCTTTCCTCCTGGTAGCACAATGGTAACATTAGTTTAGCTGTCAAGCAGAGTTAAAAGCAGTCACTGTAGTAAGTCCTTTCCCAAGCTTTAGTAAGCTGTTGCTAAAGGTTTGAAATCAAATTCCCTTTACCAAACTTTATACAATAAACCAGAATTGTACATCAATGTTTTATGCTCTTTTTTGTGTGGCTAAGGTAAGTGGTAAGCTACAAGTCCTTTGACATGGGGGGTATTAATCACATTGAGTAATAGTGTCATTTGATAAATGGTCATATGTCTCCTCTACAGATAAGAAGGTCTGTAAATACTATAGACGTGGACAGAAATGTTGGAAAGGATCAAATTGTAATTTCATGCATTCTAGAGAAGAGAAACAGTCAGGTAACTGTCTACAAAACTTGATTGCTATTTGTCTGAATTCCTTGCATGATATTCTCTTGAATTCAAACTTTCATATATAATAGGGAGCAGTATTCAAGAGTAGGTTACTGATTAAAAGCCGTTAACAGTGCATTGACAGAATTTTGAATTGATGAAGAAAAAACTGCAGATTTTCTTGAAAAATGTATTTTTTTCAGAAAAAAGTACAGAAGAATTTGTTCCATCAGAGATTAAGCAAGTGAAAGAGAGTGACTTTGACAGCTACCTGGATTATGTATCCAAAAGTACAGAACTTGGTAGACAGATAGAGGCGAAGGATTTGTTCTACAAGCTTGGGTATGAGAAAGGAGCTGATACAGGCAAAGTGGGAGAAGCAGTTATTGGACAGTACCAGATGGCAAAAAGTAGAAATGTAATTGGACTTCTGAAATTTATTGTTGTAGTTATTAAGTAGTGGGGAAGTTATAGTGCTTTTTTTATTTAATGAGGTAGAATTTACCTGGCCTCAGTTTGGTATACAGCCGTAACACAGTGGAGCAAAAGATGGAACAAAATTAGTTTTCTGCAGATAGCATTAATCAGCCCTTCAGTACTGGAACTGAAAAAAGAATAATGAAAAAGGTCCACAGCCAGTTCAGAAAGTCATGTTTCCACTGTATAGTTTAATTTCCCAGGTGTGAGATTAGTTTAACTCTTATTTTCTCATCTGTAAAAATCAAGGATCGTAATTATTCTCAACTCTTTCAATAGAATAGTTTCATTTTCATTTCAGCAAAGAATTCTTACCTTGAAACATTTTAAGTTAATTTCCTTAACAGTAAAGCAAAATATATTGAAATATTGCAATTATTATTATCAGTTTATTTAGGTATTGGTTTACTAAATGGTGCTGATTTGAAGATAGAAAATGCTCATTATTTGGCTGAAATATTTGCTTACAAACATTTTCTGATAATCACTATATGACAAAGTAAGATTAGATAAATGTTGTGTGCCAATTATCTATACTTGTCAATTTTTCAGATGTATGAAAATAACTAATTAGTGATAATTTTACTTTTACAGAATTGGCAGTGGGTAAAAGAGGCACGTTACTTCGCTCAACTATTCTTTGCTCCTGACTGGATTGATGAGTAAGTTTAACTCTAAAAATGATTTTGATATAATATTCTAGTAAATTTCCCTTTGCAGTTAACAATTTTAGGAAAATATACAATGATATTCTAGCCTATTTTATGTCTAAAGCAGACATTATCTAAGGGGTCATTCCTGTAGCATAAGAATTCTGATAGGCTGTGTGATATACAAACACTTAATAAGCAAGAAACAGACTATTCCAGCTCCTCACATTCAGATGGTAAACCATGCATGAAACATATTTGTGTTAGGTAGTTTGACAAACCTGCCTTTACTAAGGGTCTGATACTACATATTGGAAGTTCCTCTTTACTCCATGGGTGTAACTTTCAAATAACAGCTAAATACCAAGGCAGAGGCATTCAAGAAATAAAATCTTGTTAGCAACCTATTAAAGTGTAACAAAGCATTTAAAAATGATCATTGTGGTCATCAAAATATCCTGAACTGAAGTCAAGAAAAGAAGCAGAACAGTGAAGATTAACACAAGGTTTTGAACATAAGTTTTTTCTTAATTCAGGTAGTTGAATTTTTGTTCATCTTTATTTTTATGCCCCCGAAGGGAGGCATATAGTTTTTGAACTGTCCATCCGTCCTTCCATCCGAAAACTTTAACATTGGCAATAACTTTCTTATTAGTAAGTGGATTTACTTCATACTTGGACACAACACCCCTTTGGACAAGGCCTTCCCACTGACCTATATTTATTTGACCTTGACCCCTGAATGACTGGTTCACAGCTTAAAGGTCAAAGCCCTCTGAATGACCTTCACCTTGAAGATCCAATTGTCCAAAAACTTTAACATTGCCCATAACTTCCTTATAAGTAAATGGAATTACTTCATACTTGGACACAACCCCCTTTGGAAAAGACCTTCCCACTGACATATATTTATTTGACCTTGACCCCTGAATGACTGGTTCTCAGCTTAAAGGTCAAAGCACCACATACGGGGCATTGTCATCTTAAAGTGACAGTTCTTGTTTTCAGATTCTACCAATTTAAAGAATTTAATTTGAAATGCTTTAATATTGTTTACCTGCTTTTGAATTTATGAACATTTTTCATGAACATTCACAAGTTATTATTGTCATGATGAATTTTCTTGTTCTGTATTAGACATTTGCCACACAGAGATCAGAAATCAAACAGAAAGAATAGACCTAAAAAGAAGGAAAAGTTCAATCCAAATGAACAGTAAGTAAAACAAGACTGACAGAGTATGTATTATGTAGCTGTGTTGAACTGAAGACTTACCTGTACTTTTTCTGCAGAAAACATCGTTCACTTAGTTTATTGATATTAGATGTTTCTGCAAAGTAGTGAGTAAAATCAAGTAAAATGAAATTGGATAACTTACAAAGGCTGCCTTCAGAGGTCTGGTGTCATTCATCATGCTTGTTTACTTAAATTGATTTCAAATTTCTGTTGGAAAATCTGTTCTAAAGACCACATCACATTGCAACTTTTGTCAGGAATAAAGAATACAAAATGATTTTAAAATAGCCTTAAGCTAGGTTAAGTTTAGTGATGATAGATGAATGGCCTACTGTTAAGATTTTGAACTTTGCATGTATTGCTTATTATTCGTATACATGTACTTGTGTTTTCTTTGATTTTATGATGAGTGAAATAAATCAATTCATGAATCAATAGTGCATGTTTTCATTGTAGGTATAGTACCCCTTACACTGCATTTGGATATTTAAAACATATATGTTTGTCACTTGGGACATCTGACTTTGTTTTCTGACAACTCTATTTTGCCTTAGTCTTCATGGAAAACCTAAGCTCAAAAAAAGTTGAAGAACCTTGTGGCTGTTATGAAAACTTCTTTAAAACTTTAATTATATTTCTTAAAATTGTCATGTTACAATATACCCTTCTTTTGTTATTCAAAGCTTCAAACCCTTAGTGAAAAGTTGATTCTTTCTTTCAGAGTACTAAAGCTACATCTATTTAGAAGAAGTCCTTAAGTAAAAAAAAGATTTCGCAATTTTTTGTTTTTATTTCTGCAGCTTTGAAAGTCCATCGGGGCTCTGTAAAGACTTCCGTCTTAAAGAGAACCCAGATATGCAGACTGTTGTAGCCAATGCCGCAGGGGACAGCTCAAGTTACAATGTTGTGAAGTCTTTGCCAGGTCAAAACAGTGTTAATAGTGAAGGAGATACATGTATTAGCACTGGCAATAAAACTTCAGCAGGTGAGAGATTAAAATAAATTGTAACTTAGTTCTACAATATTCATAAATGGTATAATATTTTGAGTACCACTTCAGGGCTCGACAATTTTGTATGCCCCCACAAAGTGGGGTGCATATAGCGTTGCACTTGTCCGTACGTCTGTCCATCCATACGTCTGTCCGTACGTCCCGAAATCTTGTGAACGCAACTCCTCTTAAACCAGATGGCAGATTTTGCTTAAACTTCCAGGGATGAACAACTTTAATGTGTAGATGGAAGTAAAGGAAGGAATTTTTGCTGCGACCAAATTTAACAGAATTATAGCCCTTTGTTAATTTTTTCACTATATACCATATAGAAATTTTGTGAACGCAACTCCTCTTAAACCGGATGGCAGATTTTGCTTAAACTTCCAGGGATGAACAGCTTTAATGTGTAGATGGTAGTAATGGAAGGAATTTTTGCTGTGACCATATTTAATAGAATTATGGCCCTTTGTTGATTTTTTCACTATATACCATATAAATAATTGAACATATAAATTTTACATTTGTAATTTAATCTAACATGTACATAAGGTTACCTGTAGATCATTTTACGTATATGTACAGAAAAAATCTTACATACAGGATATACATGCTCTTATTTATGAGCACTTATGCATAGTGGGGGCATCCGTGTCCTATGGACACAGGTCTAGTTTTGGAAGCAATTCGTCCTGCAGGATGAGCAGCTTTTCTGAGACTTACATGTCAACAGATGTCTTTTTTATAGATTAAAGTTTGGTGTGTGTGGTACATTCCGGAATGTCCACAGCGAGCTTTTAGCTTATGTAATCAATAGGAACTGGACAGATTTTAGCGTTGTATGCGATAAATCAACATCCAGTTTGCACATCGAATACAGGAATCTTTTTATGTTCTGTTTTATGTGTGTTTAAAACTTGAGATTTGATTATTTTTGGCTAGAAATTCCACTTGTCCTGCAGGACAAACGCTGCCTCAAGATCAATACGTCCGGAGTCAATTTCTACTTGTAAATACGAGCGGACAAGTGGATCCTGCCACCCATTTAACTCTGGAATTTATAATAATTTTATAACTTCATAATTTTATAACAACAGTCTGTTAGCTTGAAGTGAAATTGAAGTTGTGAGTGAAAATTGGGTTTTGACATAAAAGCTTGGTGTTTACTCTTTTACAGGAAAACATGAGAATACAGATGACTTCATCACAGATTACACTGAACAAGTCATCCAAGAGGCAATGAAAATGGCCATTAGCGATGGACTGTCTGAATCAGCTATACTGGAGGTAATTGAGGATGTCACCTCGGCAGACAGGAATGGTACCCCTCTAAAGCGGGTGAAACCAACAAAGGTTGATTTGAGCAGAACACCACGAAGTAGGCCAGATCAGCTAGCTCTGGGGTTCAACTATCACTCTGATCTTGTTGTTAAACAGTCGCCAAAGACTGTGAGAGGGGAGATTATTCCTTTGGATACACTTCCTCAACCAAGAGAACGGCAGGAACAGCTTGCTGTGGGTTTTAATTATCTGGCTGAACAGTTGGTCAAGGAGTCTCCAAGAAGTAAAACAGGTGAGGTGATTATCCCAGGTGTCGTTACAACACCGAGGAGGTTAGCACGTGATCAACTAGCCATAGGATTCAATTACCATTCTGACCTTATTGCTAAGGATTCCCCTACAAAGGAAAATCTCAAAGAAAATGGTGTATCAGAGAAATCACACAATGAGAAGAACAATATTATTACATTAATAAATGGGACTCCTAATGGACAGGAGGTGTCATTGATTAACGGTACCCAAAATGGACATAGTGAAAATATTGTGAATGCAAATGAAGTTGAAGTCAGAGTTAAGTCTGCAAAGAGATCAATAAGTGACACATTTGCAGTTGGTTTCAGTTACAATTCTGATCACATTATTAAAGAATCTTTGGATGAAGTAAATGGAAATTTACTGAATGGAAAGGGAATGTCTCCAACTGAAAATGGAATTTTACCAAACGGTAATACTGTTGGAAGCTTGATTGAAGATGCAGTAATTGGTGAAGGCAGAAATACTGTAGAAGTTGCTAGTGAGATACCAGCTACAGGTTTACCAGCAGGAAGTGTCTGGTAACCAAATATTCAATAAGAAGTACTTGCAGTATGCAGAGGAGTGTGTCTTTGCTGTAGAGATAAAACTTGTAGATAAGGCTATGTTTATAGATATTCCAGTTTGATGAATACTGCAATATATTGTGACATTACGTTTAAAGTTGTTTTTTTACACTGAAAGGGATATTATGCTATGCCCCTGGCCTTCTCTCCATCCCTTACTGATTTTGTGTCAGCTCTGTATTTCATGACTGATTACAGAAAATGAAAGAAATCTATTTGACAGAAAATTTTACCACACAGATGATGTTTAGAGAACAGGTTTTGGCTGAGTTGGGTCATAGTCAAGGAGACAGAGGCCACATTCATGTCGATTTAATGTGTGAATATTTCTTTTCAACTTCATTTTACTTGAACTCTTAAAGCTAAACATGACTGAACTACTCATTGTCTTGAACTTAATTGCAGACATTTTTATAGTGTTGTCCTTAAAAAAATTAGCATTACCACATCTTGTTATAATGTTGCTTTTGGTAAAGTGTTTATCCATTGTGTAAAAGGTCATTTGCTGTCAGTAGCTTCCAATGGATGTATATTGTAACACTTTAGCAGATACTGTATCACTTAAGCAGAGCTTTCGTTTATTCCTTTAATAATCATATTATTATAATATCTACACACAAAAAGGTTGTCCAATATTTTTTTGTTAAAATCTCAGGAATTTCTAACATTCTATTCTGCTATGACTCTTGTAGATATCATATATGAATATATCTGTTTTGATAATAGTAGTGCTTTCGGTTTTGCATAAATTGAACACTGTTGCACAGTCTCAGGTAAAATAAAATGCAAATTTTTGACAATATCAAGTATTGCTTCACTTTACAGTATGATTGAAGAATGGCAGCAGATGTCATGGACAACAGTTCTGATAAATGTCTGTTTTGTCCTGCGAAGAGTCTTTATGAAGAGTTTTTGAAACTTGCTATGGAAATGAAACATTTGTTCAGTAGTTTTTTTCTATTCAAAGAGGTATAGTTCTGTAGAATTGAGGTAGATTAACTAAAATATTTTTTTATTAACAAAACACTTCTTTTCAAACTCCCGAAGTTGTACCCTAACTTTTAAAATCTATGTATGCAGTTGTTTCAGTTTTACGATGATGACTTGTCAAAAGGTATTGCATAACTGTCAATAATCCAGTTAACTAGTTGGTACTATTTACACCTAGGAAACTTCAAATTTGTTCTCTCAATATTATTTGATATCATAATTTCTATTAGTAGTTACCTACAAGCATAACATTAGTAGTCAGTATTCCTCAGTAGTATGGGGATATGGAGACATGTGTAGTGATGCATTAACATGATATAGAAATTAAATATCAAAGGTGTTATGTGCATCATTTTAATGTGCTCTTTTCTTTATAAGAGCATTGAAAATTTGTGGTATATTATATTTGGTAGCCCTGTTAAACTTACGTAGTTTTTTCTTTTTATCTGGATACTGAAACATAGAACAGATATGTGTACTTGCTATGGCTTATTTGTTAAATAGTGAAGTAGATGTATTTGTGTGTCAGTTTATCATGACGTTTAGTAGTTGGTCTTAGGTGAGGAGATATGTAGCTCTTCTGTGTGTGTTTTTCAAAGTTCAAGAAAGATCTTTGTTAACTAATGTGCTGTTAAGTTATTTCAGTGTGTGTGTGTACAGTTTTGTGTCTGTATGTGTGTGTATGTAATAATGTATATATGAGCATTGATGTGTAAAGTACATCTTAAAGCAGTATGCACCTTTTTAGCAGTTTTGACTGAATCTTTACTGCTTTAAACAATCATTGGCAATCCTAGCAGCCCAGTTGTTTGGCTGTTTTTTCTTTCTTTGTGTTAAAACTACTTACAGACATTATGTTTCTCAGTCACTGGTTTGACCTTTTTTTTTTACACTGCTTTGCCTTTGAAATCCATTTTCCAGTCTTTACAGACTTGCATCTCAAATTGAACTGTATATTAAACAGAAATGTTCTTTCTGCTCCAGTTGGACATGCACATGTATATAATAAAAACTATTTTGGGAATTGTTTTTGTATTTATGAAAAATTTGTTTTGTTTATGTGTTAATATTTTTGTGTAGTTACTTCTCAAGAAGAGACAATTGATTTAATTGGCTTACATCTTTCATTTGTTTTCTACTTTGACTTGGATGAAAATGCTGTCAAGTTGATTTGAAGTATTCATTTTCTTCCATCACATTGCCAGTGTAAAGTGTGAATTCTAATCACGATCTATCTTTTGGACTTGGCATTTTATACTTTATTTATCTTGATCCGAACATTGAACTTTCACCATTTAGATAAAGTAAATTACTTATCTGTTTTGGGTCTTAATACTGAAACATAAGGCATATATTTGTACATGTTTAGTATGGCTTATGTGTTTAATAGTGAAGTTCTTGTATGTCAATATATCGTGGTGTTTAACATGTTTAATGGCCAGATGCAGGATGCTGGTTTTCAAGTCGGAGGATTTGAGCTGTTATAGTGTGTAATTCAAAGTTAACGAAAGCTTTTTGTTCAGTAATGTGCTCGAAGTTATTTCAGTGTGTGTGCTGTCTATACAGTTTTGAATATGTGTTTGTACATTTTAGCAATGTGGTGTAAAGTGCAACATCTTTAAGCAGTATGCATCTCAATTTGTTCTGCTTTTCACTATCACAAGCTACCTACAGTAGCACAGCAGTTCTGTAGTGTTCCATCTTTTTTTTTTTTCGCAAAGTTAAAACAAATTATTTACATTCTGTCTCTCAGTAGATACTAGTTGATCTTTTTTTTTATCTAAACGCTGCACTGTTTCTGAAATCCATTTTCCAGTCTTTTAAGGCTAGCATCTCGGAAATAATTAATCTGAACTGAATATTCAATAGGAACGATCATTCTGTCCAAGTTGGATGTGCACATGTATATAATACTTATTCCATTTTTGGGAACCGTATTTGTATTTATGATTTATATTTGTTAGTTTTTGATGTGTTAGTATTTTTGTATAGTTAATTCTCAGGAAGAGAAAAATAAATTAGTTGGCTAATGTCTTTTGTTTGTTTTCACTTTGATTTGATGAAAACGCTGTTAAGTTGATTGAAATTATTCAGTTCAGTTTCCTCTATAGATCAGATTGCCAGTGTAAAGTAAATTTTAGACAGGATTAGTCTATTGGACTTCGTGTTTTATACTCAATTATCAGCTGATCCAAACATTTGTTAATTGGATAAGGTAATTAACTCATAATCTTTGGTACGTTAAATACTGAAGAAAAATGTAAATCCAAAACAACTTACAGTGTCGCTCTGTAATTACCACCCGATCCTCTTCTCTGTGATTTATATACATTGTATAGAATGCCATTTTTTACATTTATGCACTTCACCATAAGCTGTGCAAAATGTTTTCACGATTTAATGAAATTATTCTACCATTTGAGTTAAGACCGTCATGAGCAGACGAAGGACATATGGTGTGCTAGACATGTTTTAACCTTAAACAGTACCTTCAACTCGAACAGTTAAAATTACCATCGTGGTTTGCTAAGCATCATGAATATAGGTTAGAGTGGTTTCAAGCAAGCAAAGACCGAATATACATTTAGGTCTGGGTGCGGATGGGCCATACTTCAACTCATAAGTACATTTTAGGAATTTAATCAATGATTTATTTATTTGTTTTGTTATAGAATTCTTTAAGATCGTGAACAAGATGACAATGTAAAACTGATTTCATCCACTGGGAGTTGTTATCTTCATTCTATCAAAAGATGATATGACAGTTTATTCTTGGTTTAGATCTTGTATGTGACCCACGGCTATTGCTGTCAACTACAGCTTGGCAGTGCCTCCTCATGCAGCCAGTCAAGTTTTGCTTCTTTGAGTCACTGTCCATTCTTGGTAAAACTCCTGTATGGTTCTGGGGCAAACTGAAATTGCTGCTGTAGGTCATTCAAACTGCTCAATCAGATTCAAGTCCAGAGAGTGGGCTGGCCACTCCATACTCTCGTTCTCCTTTACCCAGTTACATGTGGGCAACCCTGGCAGTGTTAGGACAGGCATTTTCATCCATGAGGATGAAGCTGACGCCAACTGCACCAGCATACATCTTACATGTTCATCCAACTGAAACATCCTGAAAATATGCATATCTTCTCTTGCTTGTGAAGCTTCACACAAAGTTTGATTGAATTAAAGTACTAGTTCCTGAGTGGTTGCCATGAATTGAAAGTGCCTCAGACAAACGATCAGACAGACTGTGAATATAGCACTGCTTTTTGTGGTTCTTCAATTGAACTTTTCATTAAAAGTGCTATAATATATTGTTTAATCAAATCTTAATCAGCCTTTACTTTTATACCCACAAACTTGATTTCCAGACATTTCAAACAGTTTATTGGAATCTTAAAGATGCTTTATTGTGTTTATTGCCCATGGTATGTGCAGGACATCATATTTTTTCAAAAGGTGTTACCATGCAAATTTGAAACCTTCGATTTCAAAAACAAAGAAAAAATACAAAAAAATAGAAGTTACCATCAAATTTAGAATTTAAACTTTCCTGTCTACTTTAAAACCTGGAAAGCTTTTCACCACCACGCCCTCAAGATTATAGCAGTCTATTTGAATTTCAAAAGCAGATTTGTTCACATACTCATCTTGGTAGTCAGGCATCCGTCACTATGTATCTGTGAATTTGTGATTAATGCTGTTTTGACCAGAAACAAAAGGCGCCTTTTGGGAAATACCATTGTATTTTGTTCATTTTCCAAGCCAATTTGATGGCAAAAAGTTAAGGGGACTGACATTTGCCAAGATATTTTTCTATATATCTGTCTAGTATTACGTTGACATAAATAAAATGTAATCACTTAAAAATTACTTTCATGAATACTTGAAATTCCAATGACGATGATAAATAATGCATAAATACCACTTTTCAAACTTATAACGTTCTAAAGTTCATAAGATGTGTCTGAACCTGAACAAATTTAGTATTAATGCAATCGGTTTTACCAGGGCCTTAAAAATTAAGGCCCTGAATTTACCCTTGGCATTTATGATGAAGATGATTTTTAGCTCGACTATTCAAAGCGACTGACTCACAGATGGGCCGATGATGAAAAAAAAAGAAAATGTTCTTACATCTTGAAATGTTTGCGGCAATTGTGAAGAACATATTTAAACTAAGTTACTGATTCATTTTTTTATACAGAAAAACATCAAAATATAAAGATTGACACACTTTTATCGGTAAAAAATTTACCTCGTTAGTCACGGGGTAGATACCTCAGTTATAAAATTAATTTTGACGCAAACTTACAAGTAGGCGCTGTGGCTCAGTGGTCTAGATCGCCGCTCTATATTTTACTGGCCGAAAGGTTGTGGGTTCGACTCCTGGTTAGGTCTAATCTTTTTTTTCAGTTTTCATGGTGTATAGAAGCATAATATTATGTTATTCCCATAGTATATTAAATTCTCTTAAATTTCAAAGAAAAAAAAATTTCAGCAAAATTCTGTGAGTCAGTCGCTTTCAAGAATAAGGAGGGCTATAGTTCTCGCCCTGGCGTCGGCGTCAGCGTTGGTTCAGGTTAAAGTTTTAGGGCAAGGTAACATTATTCACCTAACCCTTGCAGATATAGCCCTGAAACTTACAATACTTGTTTACCATCAACAGCTTACTCTACTAACAAGAGGAGGTAACTCTGTCAAGCATTTTGTATGAATTATGGCCACTTTTGGACTAAGAAATTTGGTTAAAGTTTTTGGGCAAGGTAGTACTAGTCACCTAACACTTGCAGATATAGCCCTGAAACTTACAATACTTGTTTACCATCAACAGCTTACTCAACTAACAAAAGGAGGTAACTCTGTCAAGCATTTTGTATGAATTATGGCCACTTTTGGCCCTAAAAATTTGGTTAAAGTTTTTGGGCAAGGTAGTACTAGTCACCTTTCCCTTGCAGATATAACTCTGAAACATACAATTCTTGTTAACCATCTGGAGCTTACTCTGCAAACAAGAGGAGATAACTGTTTCAAGCATTTTGTGTGAATTATGGCCCCTTTTTGACAGAAATTTGGTTAAAGTTTTTTGGCAAGGAAGTACATGTATATACTAGTCACCTTTCCCTTGCAGATATAGATCTGAAACATACAATACTTGTTTACCATCAAGATCTTAGTCTTATCACAAGAGGAGGTAACTGTGTCCATCATTTTGTGTGAATTGTGGCCCCTTTTTGGACTAAGAAATTAGGTTAAAGTTTTTCGGCAAGGTAGCACTAGTCACCTTTACCTTGCAGATATAGCCCTGAAACTCACAATACTTGATTACCATCAAGAGCTTAGTCTGCTCACAAGAGGAGATAACTGTGTCAAGCATTTTGTGTGAATTATGGCCCCTTTTGGACTTAGAAATTTGGTTAAAGTTTTTTGCAAGGTAGCACTAGTCACCTTTCCGTTGCAGATTAACTTAAAACATTTTTTATCATCATGGCTTTAGACTGCCACAAGAGGAGGTAACTTTGTGAAGGATTTTAAGTTTATAAGGTTTTATAACCCTTAAGTGTCAAGTACTGAGAATAGTCGAGCGCGCCGTCCTCAACAGCTCTTGTTTATATATGAATTCATACAGTGCCTATCCATATTTTCTGAGAGTACTACACCATAGTTCCTTTTAATTCATCTATTCATAGGTAATTGGTATTGTAACTTTACAGACATTGTCTTAACAGAAGTTGTTAAGTGTGAACTTTCAGAATCTTATAACTATTTTGTTTAAATGAAAAATCATTCATACACGAGATCTTGTGATTTCTGCACTACAATGAAACTGAATGTGAAATTGACACTGCATGCCTTTTATTGTCGTAAACCAACGTTCTATCTATTTCCTTTAAGGCTTTAACTCTATTTATCGAATGTATTTGTAAGAAAAGAAGTACTGTGGGTGACCGACGATAAATACCTTTCAAACCTACTAAATATTAAAATCAACGAAACATCTCCAGAAGCCAGAGTAGTATTTATAAAGAGTTATATATATTTTTAAAAATTCATTTATATTTTCTTTCCTATTATGCCGTTAACATACTTCCTTAGTATTACTTGAAGGTATAAACCATGTGACAGTTCAAGTAAATAAAAATGGTAAGGAATGGGGAAAAAAATCTCTATTATCATGTATTTAAATACCTTAAACAACCTGGTTATTATAAAATTAACTTAAGGTACACATGCGTCATATGCACACACACCTGCAACTAATACCTTCCGCCTCTTTACTTATATTTACATTTCTTGGCTTCTCTTTAAAGTTTACACCTCTTTACTTACTATATACCCTACTGTTTTAGGTTACCGTCAACTTAAACGGTTTTAGACAGATTTTAGCTCGACCTATGATGAGCAGGTGCGTTCATCCGGGCAATGCGGTTACCAACAACAATAATGGCGGCTTACATGCAGACGGTTGAATTTGTTTGTTAGTGAGAAAAACTTGCGTAACTTAGATTCTGCAAGCAACAGAAGTGTGTCGAAAAGAAAATAAAGGATAAACTGACACACATCAGTCAAAATGGATGAGAGACATTGGTGGATAGCCAGTAAAATTCAAGAGACGTTCAAAATCGGTGGCTATGATAACCCAACGTTGTTGGAGGATTTTATGATTGAAGAAACCACTCTTGCCAAAATCAACAAATTCCTTAAAGCAGGGGGACCATGTCGATTGTTTTTCTATTGTGAGAAACCAGAAACAGGGATTTTGTCTACCAGAGAGCTTCATGTTACTGGGACGTTAGCATCATTAAAAGACACCAATCTTGAACATGTCAACATTTTGTACTTCCTACGTAATCGTGTTGATAAAGATGTTGATGGTACAAGGATGGAAAGGGATATTTTCTGTGGTGAACTGAAGCATAATACAATAGAGACCCTCACTACATTGTTGTCAGATGTATATATCCCATTAGTGAAAGCACAGAAGGACTGGGGAGAATGCAATGCAGAAGGACAATCTCTTTTAATGAACAACATGGACAAATTTCTTACAGCATTGAATGAGTCAACGGCCTCTCTTCAGTCATCAAAACAAATGGTATAAGGTTGAAAGATTAATAACATTAGTTCCTTAAAGCAACTGCATGACTCACAGATGTCCTGACGATGCATAAAAAAGAAAATGCTTTTACAGTTTGAAATTCTTGTTTGTAATTGGAAAGACCATATCTAAACTAAGTTATTATTTGTTACAGAAATACATAAGATAAAGTTTTACTTATTTTTGACAGTATAGAATTCACCCCTTTATTCATGGAGTACATACTTTATTATATTTTTTTAATAGTTAGTAGTAAAAGTCGCTGTTGCTCAGTTGACTTTATTAACATTTTTTTCTTTACTATTAGTAGTAACCAGTCACTGTTGCTCTGTTGTATAGATCACAACCTTAAGTAAAACTTTTTTCTTCTAATACAAATATTAACCCATGATAAAAAAGGCTGCAAGCATATTTATGAAACCATTGCAAAAGTCAACATCAATCCTATTTCCGAATCAAAATGGAAAAATGAACTTAGTTTACCCGAGGATTTTCAGTGGAAACAAATTTATGAATTAAATTCTACCTTAGATACGAATCTTCGATACTTTCAGTATAGGTTAATTCATAGGTTTCTTGCAACAAATACCTTTTTGAATAAAATTGGTATTAAATATGATAAAAGATGTACTTTTTGCAAAAGTTTTGATGAAAATATTGTACATCTATTTTATGAATGTGAACATGTTAAAGATTTCTGGCAATCTGTTATTTCCCTAATTAAAAACAAATGCCCTCATGTTGGAGATTTAAGTTTTTCAAAAGAAGATATTATCTTTGGAGTTAAGAACTGTCAAAAAACTGACACTATACTAAATCTTATACTTCTTGTTGCAAAAAGATACATTTACACTTGCAGGTATAGGAACTCAGAACTAAATTTGCTAGCTTTCAAAAGAACATTGTTATTTTATTATAATACTGAGAAATATATTGAATACTCAGTATGTGACTGGGAAAAATTCAATAAAAGATGGTCCCTGTATGAATCTTTACTAGAATCATAATTAATTTCAAAATAAACACACATAAGTTTTAAATATTAACTATACATTTTTTATAATTATTTTTAAGGGTTAAATCGAAATTTATCAGAAGTGAAACAAGTCTGCAAACTCATGTGACATATTTATCATTTTACATTAATAAAAATTATAGTTAATATTAATAAAAAAATCGCTGCAAACACGTTAACTCCTTAACTGGGTTAAATACACAATTTATGTAGAAAAATGTTTTGTTTTTTTTTTGGGTGGTAAATCGCAATTTTTTGTGCTTATGGTCCTTTTATGTATAGTTCTATGGCCTTTAGTATTTAAATATAATCTCCAAATCATGTCAGTGAAAAATTAACAAATACTGTTTGAACATAAAAACGTTTACTCCCTTTAAGTCAACCTAATCATTTCGTTTTCGTATAGGTTGACATAAACAAGGGATCTTATAGTGCATGCTTAACCCATATATGCCTAGACACCTAGACAGTAGAGACCCAGATTAGATGTCGCATAATTTTTGCAATATTCTTTGTATCAATATCAATATAGTTGACTAGGCATAAAAGAATCTGAACATATACATTTATAAAAATACATGTACTTTTTTTTTTCTTTGTATGTTACGTAACTTTTGACTCGTTTGAAAATAATCTATGCAAAACATCGATTGTTAATCTATAATTCTTTTGCAAAAGCCATAGAGCTTGTCTGTAATGTAACATGTGTTTGTATACAAGCATATGTTTTTTTTCCATAGTATATCAACTTCTCTTTAATTTTAAATAAAAACATTTTTAAGCTAAATTCTGCGAGTCAGTCCCTTTAAAAATCCAAATAATTCAAGTGTAAATTTCTGGTAATAGTCAGTTGGGTTTTGAGAAGAGTTAAAACAGGAAACATTCAAGTTGGCGGAAGCAAGTTATGTGTAATAATGTTAATTTTGTTATTTTAAAAATTAACTTCAAAATAGGTTATATGATAGTGTTTAGAGTGATCTTCTTGTCTTTTATAACGTTTAATTGTTACATTGGATAGATGCTGAAACAACCAGATCACATTGTCCTGAATGACTTCAAGCAGCAGAGAGCAGCAGCTCTGGACCCCCAGCTGATCAGCCAGTATGAAGAGTTAGTTACTGAGTGGATGAACACAATAGAAGCAGTCCTTACTGACACATCTGATGAAAGGTAAAATTTGCCCCATACTGATAAAAGTCAGAATACACTTCAAAATAACTACAGTATAATTAGATCATGTACACTGTATCTAGAACATATTAAGTTAAACTTGCTTCAATCAGATGGCCCTTAATGCCCTAAGGAGAATACTGATCTCCATTTCCAGTCTTTGACACAAACCAGTCCCTGAAGACCAGTGAGACCTACATCAGATATTGTTTATAACAATTACAAACTTGATATACATATGTAGTACTGTTAAATTCAGTTTTACACCCTTGTGCAATTTAAGTTTTCTTTAAACTAAATCAGTGCACTTAAAGTGCATTTCTATCAGTGTCTTGTTTTAAAAGATGGACTATTTTGTAAAATGAATCTTTTAAAGACTTGAATAAGTTGTAGAATCAAAAAGCTTTAATGGAAGTGGGAAGATTGATAAAAGCAAACAAATTGTTACTATTTATTCAAAGAAGATAACATGTGAAATATGTTTATATAAATTTTCAGGAGTTAAGTTGTTTTTTTTATCTTAAGTTTATAAATCCTTATTTGTAAGTAAGGTAAACAATTAGATGTGTTTAGTCAAAGTTTTAATTTTATTTCAAAACTATTTGCAGTAAAGGAAATATTCTTTTTTCTTTTTGTCAGTTTTGGTATTTATTAGTATTTATCTTGATACCCAAAGAAAAAAAGATATATGTGAAAAGTTCTAGAAAATGATAAGAAAAAAGAAAGAAATGATGTTAGTTTAAAGAATGTCACTAGCCACCTGTCCAATTTACATGAGTTTTTTTCCATCTTATTTAATGTGATATTGTATTTGTGATGCATTTATGACTGTGATATAAAGAATATTTTTTTATAATTTTATTTGAAAGTTCATTTTAAAATATACTGTATCTCATATCTATAAACTTTCTTTTAGAAAAATGGATGCTCTTTTTCCTGAGAGATCAAGGTGATCTTACATGTATTAAAATGTGTAACAGATCTGTTCATGTGCTTGGTTTAATTAACTTGATTATAGTGTGTCTCTGATGTGGATTTAAATGCATGTTATGTGATGCTTTATGATGCCTGATTTGGAAATTTGAAAAAGAAAAATCTTGCTTGTTTAATGTTTGCTGTAAGGGTACTGAGTTTTAATCTTTGATCAATAGTTGTGTTATGAATAATAAGAAGTAATATAAAAAAAAATTGAACTTGGGTTGGAATAATTATGCCTCCATTTGTTTGATGTTAATCCAATACAGATTTGTTCTTTGATAGAATGTTGATTTGATTTAAACCAACAGTGTGCCTTCAGTATTTGTAATATATCTAAAAGAAATTATTAGCTCTTAGGAATGAAATACACATCATATAGGTGTTGAATTTGTATTTGTGTTTTAATACGTTTGTATAAGATGCTTAACAAGGGGCTTTGAAGATACGTGTTGCTTAGTTCTATGCAAACTGATTCAGTTGCTTTAGAATGTTTAATACATTTCAATAAGAAACAGGGTAGAAGACATTCTTGTTTGGAACTGGAATGGCACTGGATAACATATGCTGACAAAATGTCAAGACTTGTTAATGTTCACCAATCATAGCATTTTTGTATATTGTGTGTAATAAGTGAAAATCTATATCAGTATAGTAAATGTCTTCAGATCATGAAAAATTTTGCCACCCATAATAATCTAGACTCAGAATGTAACAGATGTTTTTAGGTTTAAATAATTATGAAGGTGTTAAGAGGGATTCTAGTATTACTTAAATTTTAAGCTGAGTTGAAAAAGAAAACAAAAATTAGTTGGTATTGGCAAATTTTATTTGGACAGTTTTGGCAATACTGTTAGGCTTATAATTCTGTAGCTGTCTTTTAGTCTAAACTTTCTGTTGAACAATTATTGAATTTGTTTAAAGAGCAAAGCATTTCCTTAAACTAGTTTTATCATATAAATTTCATGCAATTATTTACTCACAAAAGGTTTATGGATCCCAATGCTGGACCGCTGTCAGAGCTAGAGCGGTGGCGACGACGTCAAAGATTGTTAACAAACATCACAGAACAATTGAAAGGGAAAGAGTGTAAAGCAGTCATAGGTGTTCTCATTACTGCCAAATCAAGACTGCTGAAGAAATGGAAAACTATAGATGCTGCGTAAGAGATTTTCTGTTGTATGACTTATTCTATAAGTACAATGAAGATCTGCTTAAAAGACAAGTCAGATAGTGGTGTTAATAATGAAATGGTCTTAATATTTTTTTTTTTTACTTTTGAATTGTAAACTTTGGTTATTTAAATTATTGCTGGTTTTAGCATGATTTTGAAATAATTAAAGTGGTTTTCATAGTGGAACTATGAGCATTTTTTCTTTCAGTTTCAAACAGTGAAAAATAATTCCCACAGTTATTTTTTCAGCATTAACATTTTTTATGGTGCTAAAAGGTTATACTCAGGCCAGATTTTATTTCCATGCCCTCTTGATATGCAGCCTAAGTATTCTCTTTGTGAAAATGTTATTGTTTAGTTTAATTGCAGTGTAAAACCTGATTTGTTTTGATTTTTTTTCCATCTCATTTTATAGATTTATTTATCTGTGAAAAAAAATGGGTTGAGAAAATCAAGCACTTTGTCTGGTTTTGTTCTTGAAGTCTAAAGTCTAAAACCACAGTGTCTGTCAGTGAACAGTCAAAAGTTTAACTGAGACCATTCCATCAGTGTTAAATGTAAAGTTCAAGCAAAGAGATGTTAAAACTTAATTAGTCAGTAAATAAATCAATGTATGAACTTGTACATTGCTTATTCTGTTTTGTATTTGTAGCATTACAGATGGAATGAATGACACGAAAGACAAAGTTAAATTTCTTGAATCTCTGAAGCGTCATTTTGACCAGTTGTACAGTGTAGATTCTACGCCATCCAGTATTATCAACACGGCCATACCTGGCCTAGCCAACAGTGTTAAACAGATGGACTCTATATCCAGATATTATGCACGCACAGGGTTCCTTGGGCTTATGTTCACAAAGGTATATATTCAGGACATTGTTTGACACACTAACCTTAGTGTGTTGAAAATCCTGGACATTGTTTAATGAATCATTGAATAGAAAAAGATTTGTCTGCCTCCATTCTAGAGGTTTCTAACCTGTAAACCTATAATCTGTCTTAGATTTAGAGTTATGGATTCTTCTAGTGAGGATATAGGTAGTACCTTCAGAGGATTAGGGGTTTTGTTATAGCACGTCTAACGGTATTATGGTGAAATAAATTGCCATTATGTTTATCTGATAACCTCTGAAAGATTTTAAAACGGTACCAAATAAAAAGATTGGTTTGAAATTATCAGAAAATGATAGATTTTCTGAGCAAACTGTTAACAGATGGCAGCTAATTAGAACATAACCAAATAGAAATAAAATATAAAAGGTGATAGTAGGAAATTTTGTTTCATTAACAAAACCTTGGATTGTTGGCTTCAAAACTGGACTTTTTTTTTTACTCATCAGACACATCAATTTTTCTAGGAATGACAGGAAATACAGCAATAAAAAAAAGCCAAAAATGATATTTTATGCAATACATCATGCAAACAATGATTGCTGTGGCATTTTTTTTTTTTTCAAATACCAGGTTACCAACCAACTTGTTATGGCATGTAAAGAGTACATCAAGAACTGTACACTTACAATGGAAGATGATGATTTATTGTGGGACAGGATAAGGGAAGAGATTGAGATACGTGATACATCAACCACAGATGTGGATCCCAAAATCAAAATTCTCAAGAGTCAAGTAGAATCAAAATTAAAGGTAGGTGTGATCGGGTCATTATGTAGATGAAATTTTCTTTTATGACAAAAGTGGTATTAATGAAAGATGTTTTCTTAAGCTTAAAAAACTGCTGCATTAAAGGAAAAATACAGCCTGTTCAATATTCTTTTGTTGCATTCAAAGGTTTGTTTACTTTTAACTGTCATATATATTCTTTTAAGTTGATATTGAAAGCCTAAAATTTTAAAGACATACAGACATGTGTTCTGCTTCATAGATAAATCAGTATGCAAATACTCAGTATTGTGACACAATTTGGTCTCTTGAATTTGTCATTGTATTCTTGTCTAAACATTATACTGTAAAATAGCAACAGCAACAATCAATAAGAATCAGTTTTATTGCCTGAAACACAGTGTGCTTAGAGCAAATCACAAAATCCTCAAGCATTAAATTTCAGATCAATTTTCTAATACCTGGTGTTATTTGAGCATTTTCCAAGGGCGTGCCTAATTAACAGATAGATTCACCTGTTTTTCATACAATTTTTCAATCTTGATGATCAGATTTTTCAAGCATATTTTTTTATAAACTGATTAACATTGTTAATGTAATGATGCACCAATCTTTTCCAAGGCCTTACTGGTACTTAAGCAATGAAAATTACTGAAATCAGTGAGTGAACATAGCTTTATTTGAGCCCAGCGATTATCAAAGCAAAAGATTGCACCCCCCACAAGATTGCATCCCCACACTTCTCGTATTATCACAGTTTTACTGTATATTGTACTTCATAAATACTAATTTTAAATCATAAAGCTATAAATGTTCTATCCTTATCATATGAAGAAAGACATGTGTTCTTAGTTTTCAAATATTTTTTATGAATGATAAGACTTCTGTCATTATTGTTCTGACTGATGATAGCAGTGATGTCCCGGTGGTTAACAGTTTCAGACAAAGTGCTATACAACAAAATAATGGAGAACTATTAAATCTTTCTTTTGTTCCTTCTGTGTGTTTTTATTAGAAAGGAGAAGTGCAATATTTTCAAAGATAAAATTGGCTTATTTAAAGAATCGTGTTTCAACAATATTATATGAATGATATATTTTCTTGCTTTGTTAAAAAAAGCCTGGGGCAGCAGGGAGAAGCAAAACTAAGGAGGGTCGTGACCTTGGTCTCCAAGATGACACATTGTATGGGCGCCTGAAAGCCTGTCTGACCCTGCAAGGATTCTACAGGGAAACACTCAGGACCCTTAGAGATTCCATTGGCCAGTCACAGAACATGTCACATTATCCATCCCTTAGTAGTGTTGGAGGGCCAGGTAGCTTCACAACCAGGTGCAACTTTTATCTTTTATTGCAAGAATTAATGTCCTAATTGAACACTGTTTTCACATCTTTGATTTAAAAGTGTAAATCATAAGGTGTAAGTGTAAGTTTTTAAGCTTCTGACCTGCACACTATTGGCCAGTGCATGAAAGGAAAAAGTTTATGCATATATGAAATTCTTGTTGTATATGTGAAGAACTCTTCAAATGTTAGTTTTTTTGTGCTTTTTTTTATTACAGAAATTAATGTTAAAGTGCTGCTGATCATGATGTTTATGAAAAGTCACAGTGTGCATTTGGTTACCTCAATGCGAATTATTTTACTTAATGAGGGTTATGGGTTAGAATTCTGCCACTAACAAGAGTTTTTCTTCCATTTTTAAGCCATACGGAAGCATAAAATTGTGTTTTTTAAATAGTATTTTGACTTTTCTTTTATTCTAAGAATGACTAGATTTAAGCTAAAATCTGCAGGTTAGTAGCTCTAAGGTGCAAACATTTTAAGATTTTTTTTGATTTGTCATAATTTTTAGCGCTTGAATTTTAACCTATGAGATGTAAGTGTTTATAAGAAAAAGTCAATTCATTTTCCAGAGTTCTTGTCAGAACAAAATCAAGTCATATCGGGTATTTGTAGATTGTGCATATATTCTGTTTATTGTATTTCTTTCATTTGTTGTTCCCTGTTACAATTGTTCAGCTGTTTTCCTTTATTCTGTTGTTTTATTTTGATGCCTTATGCAGTATACCTAGCTTTCATGGGAAACCAAACAATAATTTTGTCAGAAATGCAAGATTTGTTTAAAGCTTTGCATCAGTTAAAGTGTACATCGCTCCTGATTGTATCATGTCTAAGACAGTTAGGCTTATAGCAAAATATTCACGAAAGAAATGAATTTTTTTTAAGGAATTCATTAAAAAAAAGGATATCTTCTTTGGAACAATTAATATTATTAAAAGTAAAACAATTGGGAATGTATTGTGTATTTCTGTTGCATACAGATCAAACCGAGGCTTACTGAGTGGTACATCAAGGGTAACAGGCTCATCCCCAAAGAAAGGGGTCTCTTCATTGCTGGCAGATGTTCAGGGGCATGGTGTACCGATGACAGATGAAGAAGCCATCATGTCACATTTTGACTTGTTCTGTAATAGAATAAGGCAGCTGATAGATGTGATCAATACACTCGCGCAGTATACAAAGTTAGTGTCTGATTATTATTTTTTAATTCATTTATTTAGTACGCGTATAAACCTATTTGCTTTATGTCAGTTAGGAAACAAGTTCTTGTAACTTATATTAATCTTTTTTTACGAGTACTGTCTTGATTTAAACGAGTATTTGCGATGAAAGTGTGGAATGTTGGAAGTCAGTGAAGTATCTCAATCCTGGTGGGATCTGAACTAGCAACCTCCAGATTGAAATTTGTGGGGTCTAACCCCTCAGTCACTACTCTCACTTCAACTGAGAGACAAGTTCTTGCAACTGATATGAATCCTACTCAAAGACTTTTTCCTGATTTCAGACTATAAATGGTACCAAAAATGTTTAATGCAGAAAGCCACTTGACACTTTCAGTCCTGGTGAAATTTAAACCAGGAATCTAGGGATCTTGTGTACTTTGCTCTACATCTCAACCACTGGTCCTCTTATTATCCAATTAGTTCTTGTTTCTATTGCATTTGTAGGAGTGTTCAAAGGAACTGGGCATCTGTCATAAGATTTGTGTAGTCGTATCAATGTAAAAATCTTAATAATGCTTAACAGCAAGATTGTCAGTATTGTGTTTAACTGTGTTTACACAGGGCATAGTTTGTAGTACTAATTAAAATAATTTCTGAATCTTGTGTCATGGAATTAGGTAGAAAATTCATCTATGTCTTTATTTAAAGTTTTGGGGAGATCCTTCTTCTGGATTATGTAATTTTTGCATGTATGTTGACAGTATGTTTATGTATTTAAGAATGGTGAAATCAACACGGGGAGTGCCAAAGCCTAGAAAAGAGGACCTGGTCATTGATGATGGCTCAGAACAAGAGGAGTGGAGGAAATACAAGAAAACAGATGATGCCAAACCTAAGCCAAAAAGTATGCAACTAATTGGCTACGTACTTTATGACAAGTATTTGTTTCATATGGCGTCATGAAATGGAACCCAAAAGAATATGTGAATATCTGTAGTGCAAGATATTACCCAACACTTCACTAAATGATTTTTTTAAAAGTTCACTGCAGTTTGTAGAAGGAAATATCCTTTGTAGGCACCTGCTATGCTAACATTAGGTTGAAAGAGTTAGTAGCGAGACAGCTACTGTTCTCTGATACCATTCTCTTATGCTAATCATGTTTGGACTTTAATTAAGCTTTTTATGCCCCCGAAGGGAGGCATATAGTTTTTGAACTGTCCGTCCTTCAGTCCATCTGAAAACTTTAACATTGGCCATAACTTCCTTATTAGAAAGTCGATTTACTTCATACTTGGACACAACACTCTTTTGGACAAGACCTTCCCACTGACCTATATGTATTTGACCTAGACCCTTGAATGACTGGTCCTCAGCCCAGAGTCAAAGCACCACTTCGGGACCATTGTCAACTTACAGTGACAGTTCTTGATGTTGTTGTTTTGTTTTAGTTGAATTTGAAGAAGAAGATCCTGACCTTGCACAGGTGACAGTGAAGATGACATCCCCTGACCGTAGCTTGAGGGTGATAGCAGAAGACGAGGAAGTGGTAGAAGAAGAGGACGTTGATTTGGGAAAAGAGGAGAAAAAACTTGATACTGTGGCTGAACAAGGGGATGAGGTGTTCAATGTGGCTGAAAACAACCAGGGTCTCACAGAAGCTGAAATAGCTGTACTAAGTAAGAGATTTAATGTTTTGTTGCAAAGTTTGTACAGACATTTTTCACATTGAAACTGTTAGCATTTCCAGTATTCAAGAATTCAGTTTTCAGTTATAATTACAAGACATAGAAAAGGGATATTTTGAAAGGCAGACTTACATTTAGTTGATCCATATGCAGAGAAAACATGTTGAAATATGATATGCTCACCTTAATGTTGTTAACATTTTAAAGTGATGAAGGAGAATGTTTTCAGATGCTTTGATGTTTTCCAACAAGTAAGACTTGTTACATCATACCAACCATTTTAATGCATTGTTTGACTTTTTAACTGTTTCACAGGAAATAATTATACCAAGACATTTTAATGTATGTTTTCAATTTTGTACTGTTTCACAGGAAGGTATTACCCTGAGGATGAGGAGGACGAGGGTCCAGCCATTTCTACAATCATTGCCGAACACTTGTCCAACATGACACAATCACTCAGCGTGAATGTCACAACCAAAACAATGCTGGATGTGGAATCAAAGGTTTGTATTTGTCTACTTGTTAAAAAAGGTACTTTTACAAGCTGTGAGATTACTTGTTTATGCAAAAGGCTTCAAAATCTAAATTACTTATTCATGACTTTCATTCACACCCAAGAAAATATAGGAGAATTATCAGCTTGGTGTTACTGGTTTTTTTTTTGGTTGGACTTTTATAGTCTTACTAGGTAAAGCTAAAAACCTGTAGATTTGTGTCAGCCAATTTAAACTAGATGAAAACTTGATTCTTTATTCATCAAAAATATCATTTTCAGTAGAAGGATTTAATTGTAAGTGAAATGCACTGAGCTTTTGAATCAAAATTGACACACTCTGTGTTCTTAAGATCAAATACACACTTGCTATGTTAAGTATTAATTCAACTTCTGATAATTGCATTAGGTTTCAGATACTTGTGTCAGTGATCTTAAGCATTGGTTTTCGAGCTAGCTTACCTCAACATATATGAGTTTGAATCCCACATGATGCAGGACTATTTCTGATACTTCGCGTCTTTTTCTTATGGAAAATACGTTTATAAAAGTGTTATGTTTTGCAACATACATGTATATAAAGCTATCTTTTATTCATTTCAGGACAAGGACAGATTTGATGATCATTACAGTAACTTCTCAAAGATTGTTGCTGATGTGGAGAAATTTCTGGCCTCATATCTACATGTGATCTTCTGTAGGAAGATGAAAACACAACAGGGTCTTGATATTATCACCAGGTTAGTTTCTTGATTAAATCTTAAGGATTCAGTGCAAAAAAAACGTAACTGAACATTTTTACAGCAGTTCAGTCACAGATCTAATTGTAAATTTTTTTTTCAGTTTCTAATATTTAGATTTGAAGCTGTAGAAATCCACACACCACATGAATTGTATAAATAATTTTGGAAATCCAAGTCTGATATTTGGAAAAAACCCACAAAACAATGTTATTTGAATGTTAACCATTATTCACCTGTCCAAAATCTGCTATGAACTATAAAAAAACAAAACAAAACAAAAAAAACATATGAAGAATTTAAACTAGAAAAAAAATCTGTATTTTATAATCTTGTAATACAGACTCCAAGCAGTACAAAACAGGCCAGGTATCAGAGCAACACTGGCAGAGAAGTTTGTGGAAACCTTCAACTGGTATGAAGCAGATCTAGAGGAAGTCCACCAGATTTATGAACAGCATAAGGTAAAGTTTCATCCACAGAAGAGAAAAAGTTGAAATTCCTCAAATATTTTTCAATGTCCTACTAAAGGTAGTGCTAAATCAACCATTTTTAAGAGCAAATATAGAGCGTGCTATAACTGATAATTTGATTGTGGCCATTATTAAGATCACATGACCCATGTGCATTTAACGGAATAAGAATACCTGACTACAGTGCTTAAGTTGTAGTACATTTCAATGTAATGCCCTGCTTCATCCAGTTACAATATTGTGTGAATTTCATTTAAGAAATAAAATCATCTAGTTGTACTTCTGTTATTATGTTGAATGGTGTACTCCTGGGTTGAACATAGTATTAATTTTGTGTTAATATATGCTGCTTTTGGTGGTCATTCACAAATTCAAAAGTGTGGGACTCGTGCAGTCAATAAAATCATCTTAAAAAAATGCATTTGGTGAACAGTAACAAGCTTGATATGAAATACATTGTTTTGTTTACATGGGAATTTATTTATGGATGAAAACCACCATATCTCTCAGCAGCCTGAAGTGCATACTGCCGTCAGTTTTTATCTTGTCATTTTTATTTTTAGACCTAAAATATCTTCGTTGAAATAAAAACATCTAATAGATTTTTATTCATGTCCCAAACAGGAAAATCCTCAGTTGGTTAGAAATGCACCGCCAGTTGCTGGTGCCATCCACTGGTCTCGACAGTTACTGAAGCGTATTGAGGACCCAATGAAAGTTTTCAGAGACAATAAGGCTATTACCCAACTTGGAGACTTTGGCCGCATTGTTCGCATTTACAACAGACTCGCCACAGCTCTTGTGACATTCGAAAGTCTGTGGTTCACTCAGTGGAAAGGACGTATTGATCAGGCGCGGAATGGTCTGCGGGCCACACTATTTGTGCATCATCCTGTCACCAATGAGATTGTTGTTAATGCAGATGAAAGGTAAAACAGTTCTGTCTGTTAATTTCAGAACTGTGTTGGGTTATGAAATTAGATATCATTAGAAAATTGACTTTGAATTCTTAACTCTTGTAAATCAAGAAGAACAAATAAAACTAATTTTGTTTCTAAAATACTCTACTATGGTACTGACTTTGTAACCAGTCAAACTTTTGCCTAAAAACACCTGATAATAATGACCTTGGAAGAAAAAGATTTAAAATAAAGAGAAAACATTGCCCTTATGAAAAATTCCTAGAAATGACTTTAGTATTACTGTAAACACATTTTCATTGAATTCTCATAGTCTAATGAATATAAACATTCATTTGCAGAGTCCTAGAGCTAATCCATGAGGCCAAATGGTTGACAAGACTAGGGATCCAAGTACCAGAGTCTGCCGCAGCAATAATGGCTCAGGAGTCGAGGTTCAAGAACTACAAGAGTCATCTAGAACTTGTACTGAATGACTACAAAGAAGTGTGCAAATCTATCCCAGATCCATTGAGGAACTTGTTTACCCCCCATACAGAATATGTGAACCAACAGTTACTGCCGGGACTCAACACACTCGCCTGGAACAGCATGAATATTGGTATGATTGTTCTCTTGTCACTTTAAACTTTAAAAAAAAGATCATGAAAGCTACAGGTTTTAATGAAAATAGTTTCAGGGTTGTTAATTTGTCAGTGGTATCAAAGTTTACAGGATTTGTACTTGATGAAATAAATTCATTAAAAATGTTCTTAGATTTTCTCATTTAATAATGGGAGACATTGTACAAACCTTAGAACAATCACATTGATTTCATAATGTTGGTAATATTTTGAATGCTTGTTATCATTCTTTTCAGTGTAACTGGCCCAACAGTTTTCGGAAGGCTTCAAAAATTGCTGTAGCTTTTGATATATTGAATGTTTTTAAATGGGTATTTCAGGAACATATTTCCACTTTTGTAAATTGTTCTTATGTTTGGTAAGCTGTTTTATCTCAACTGAATTCAAATAAAAAAATAAATACTTATTTTTCTGTTAATGTTTATATTTAACTAATTTTTTAGAATGTGCATTTTCAGTTTGAGAAGCTGGTAAATTGATGTATATGTATATTACACATGTTTTGTAGAACTGGTCACAGGGTGTTGAAAATTGCATGACTATTGTAAATTTATTTGAATATTGTTTGAAATGCTTTGTGTATATTTTGCAATGAACAAATTTCAAACATTCATCTTTTCTGTCTGGTTAACTTACAGTTAAATTGTCATGCATGGTATTTTAATACAACACAACTTGTACATTTATAGATTTTTTTTCACTCAAATGTTTCATAGAAACAATAAAATAAAAAAAAAAAGTTTTTTGACAGTTTAGAAGGAAAAGGAAATATTATTAAAAAAAGGGAAAGGAAATACCGGTATATTTAAAAAAGGGAAAGGAAATATTATTTAAAAAAGTGGAAGGAAATATTATTAAAAAAGGGAAAGGAAATATTATTAAAAAAAGGGAAAGGAAATATTATTAAAAAAGGGAAAGGGAATATTATTAAAAAAAGGGAAAGGAAATATTATTAAAAAAAAGGGAAAGGAAATATTATTAAAAAAGGGAAAGGAAATATTATTTTAAAAAAACCAGTCAGCTGTACCTGAAAGCTTAAAAGGCAAGTCTGTGTATGGAAAGCTCTTTTAAGGTGGACTCTGAGTAGGATTTATAAAAGGATACAGTTTTCACAAACAATTTATATTACTTGACTTGAATAGATAATTTAAAAATGAAATGGTGTAAACTATCAAAGCAGCATATTGAAAATTTTGATTTTTCTTAATGTTTTTGTCAGAAATATCACTTAGTTCAAGGTTATTAGAGAAAGTCCATCTGTTTTACTTTTGAACCTGTAATGAATGTATGTTAAATATTTCAGATGCATTCCTGCACCAGATTCACTCAGCCACCACCAAACTTAAGAACATGCAGAAACAAGTAAATGATGTGATGGAAAACAAAGTGTTTAAAACCCTGGACACTGTCCAAAACTTCTACTTGTTTGATCATGAATTAGCATTTTCCAGGGCTTGGGTAAGTTCAGTTAAGAATTCTTTTGGTAAGTCTATGAGCTATTTTGCCCATTGTAAAAAGCAGCATCCTATAGTTGAACTGTTTACAGCAAAAAAAAAAACAAAAACAAGCAGGCTGTTACGTTGAATAGTTTAGGTTACTGAATTATTTACAAATCATTGTAACATTTTACATACACAGTAGGACTGTCCTGGCTGTTAATGTGAGAGGTCTAACACTCATTCCAACTTGTTAATTGGTTAGGTAGTTTCACTGAGCATGGTTATTGTTGCAAACCTTTTTGATGTAAAATATTTTAAAGTTTGTAAAAAATACGAATATGAGCAAAATCATTGATAGAATCTTGCATGAATGTCCCTAGTTTTAAAAAAAACCCATGTGTTTGCACACAATATCACTCATTACTTGTAGCCACCAGAGTTGTTTAGGGAAGAAATGTTGCGTACTGCCACAGAAAGAAGTAACATGCTACAGGACTATATTGAAACTGTCATGGAGGGTCTTCAAACTGTTGCAAACATCCTTGCTGTCAAGAAGGTAACATACTAAATAATATTTGTATACAAGTTTTTTAGTAATACAGAAGCAGATATAGATAAACCATTTGCATTCACTGCCTTAGACATTTTATTTTATTAGAATAGTGTAGATGAACACAAATATATTTAAAGTGATGTTGTTGTATTTTCCCCATAGCTTGTAGAATGCTTCCACCATTATATTTAGATACCTTTTCTTTAAACTTTACTATATGGCTCAGTGCTGTTGTATTTCTTCTATAAAAACAAGTTTAAAACAAAATTACAGATCTTTTTCAAAAATGAAATGAAAGCTAGGTCATGTGATTTGTGATATGTTCTGTTTTAGCAAAAGCAAATTGTCATCAAATCACTTAAAGTATGATAGTTTGCATGAAAGCAGGCTGAATATCATTTTGATAGACAGCCTTTCAAAGCTGCTAATTATGTTTACAAAGTGCTTATAAAAGACAAAAATGCATGTTGAATGAAGGAATGATTCAGTGATTGATTGATTTAATATTGCTTGAATGATTTCTAGGCATATTCACTGGTTGGAATGTCAATGTCCAACCTATCGGCAACTGCCTTTGTTGCAAAGAAGAAAGCCAGCTCAATGGAGAGCGTGAAAAAATGCATTACGGTTAGCTAGCTGAAATGCAGCCCTGCATGAAAATTTGCTTACCTCCATAGTTTAATAGCAGTTAACATATGACACCATTTTATTCATAGCATGTTTTAAGATACTTTATTTCACAGTCTGTATTGTGTGTGGAGTGATCATATATTTTATCTGTCCTTACTACTCGTGTACCTTTGGAAAATGTTGTTTTTACATGATTCAACACTTCGGGTTATGTTGATATTAAAGCTGAAAGTGAAAAAAGGCGTCTAACTTTGGAAAACCAATTTTACTTGAATGTTATGTAGGGGAAGTCTTACATGTACATGCTTTTCTTGCAAACTTCTGTTGGCTATAACTGTAGGATGTAATACGACAGCAACTCAAAACAAACACCTGGATTTTACGGCAAAAGAGCCAGAAAAGCAAACACTCTGATCAACTGAGCATTAAAATTAGGTTCAAACTTACTGGTACAAGTGTTCAGGCAGTACTAACAGCTGAAAAAAACCAGTGTCCTACACAACTATGGCAAAGTATTGATTGTTTTTACAGTCATGTGTTTTGACAAGGCCCTTACACAGTTTGTGAAAGTAAGGGTCTTTACAACTTAAGTGTGTCAGTACTCTAGGGTCTAGTAACAATAATTAAGTGGAGGAACAAAAAGTAGTTGAGGCATAAGAGTGTGGTACTCATGATCAGAAGGTCACTGGTTCGAATCACACGAGAGGTGAGGGTCTTTCATGACTTTCAGCATTCCACACTTCCAGCAGTGCTTTAAACACAGGAAGCAGTCATCAAGAAGAATTGATCTAAGAACTGTTTCCTTTTCAGTGTAAGCTGAATGAAACTAAAATAGCAAAATTAAATCCTATAAATGGAAAACAGAGGAATGCTGATCACTTCATGCACAATTCACAAATTAAAATGATTTTGCCTCCCCATTTTTTAACACTTGATCTGTCTTAATTGTTCACAGCATGAACTGAAGTTTGTATTAACACAATGCTTTCCACAAACGTTAAATTATGTAGGCCCTTTTTAACTTCAGTTTTTTTATCTGTCCTGTATTAAAATCATTCATAGAAGTTTTATGATAGCTTGTGTGAATTTTTTTATCATTTATTGCATGCTTTCAGCTGTGAAGCAATTTTGAAACACAACTGTAGTATTTTCATAGCTTACAGCGTGTAATAGCTTTGTTCTCAGAAAGCCTCGAGTAATGTTAATCAGTATGTCATAATTCTGAGTAATACAGAAAATTCTAGACTGAAATACAAGCATGAATAGTTCTGTAGGTTTTGGAAACTTTGACAACAGTCTGTTTAGTACACAGTTATAGACTTATGTTGAGGTCAGTATGTGCTTTTACGGACCTGTAAAAATGATATTGACCAAGGACAAAATCTGAGGTCAACATCATTTTGTCCAAGGTCCATAAAAACACATATTGACAGAAACATTAAGTCTGTAAGTATTAATACCCTACTGTAATGTAGGATGCTAGGTTTAAGTGTGCATAATAATTATACATTCGTGAAAATCTTGCAGGTGCTTATCACTTTTTGGGAGGTGTTTATCTCTTTTTACAGACCCACACGTGCAACACTTTCGACCAGTGAAATGTGTGCATTTCAGTGGGGTATACAATAATAAAGAAATAAATGTTAAGTTTTATAGCTGTTATGATTTTCTCTGAAATATTCTGGTGTTTTGAATGTTTTAATTCCTAAAATATAGAAAGGAAAGATTAATTTTAAGAATTGGTAATTATGACAAAAATGGGTAACTGAGGTAAAAATAAAGAGTGAATATATATTACATGTATTGGGTATTTTTATCCATGTAGGAAATCCTTGAAAACTCATTGTATGTGGTCGTGTCATTCTAGATTTTCTCCAAAAGCTGAGGATATTCAAGGAACAAATACTTTATGCAAGAAAGTTTCATTCATGTATTTGAATGTTTTGATCAGGTGATATGGCCCTCAGGTAACCACATTTTTCCCTCAAAATTGCAGTTGTGTAAGGGCCAGAGTCTCACTCTGGCCAAATTCAGTAGATCAATGGATTGCTACCATAAACACTCAAAACATATTCATATTCTATCAAGGTAAAGGCTATTTAAGTACATTATGCATAATACAAAATGTGCTATTCTTTATGCAGATATGGTATGATAATGTTATGGATATTTTGATATGAAAACTTAAAAGTTTTTTCATTTTAGTAAAGATGTCTATGTGTTGTAACTTTCAGAGACGTGAATGGTCACAAGAAAATCTCAGTGTGCTGGTAAAATAAGCAATACCTTCTCTGTCTGCAATTTTCATACTGTGTCTTTGCATTTTCTTTTAAAGAGTGTCTCTTCCTCTCTCAAATGAATTTTAAGTTTCACTTGTAAATTTGTCTAGAAGAGTAATGGATAAATATTTAAACAGTTTCTGAGTATTCTAAGACTTAAATTTATAACTATTTGACTCATTGGTGTCTTTAACTACAAGAATAATGAAATTTAATGTATAGGGTTTGGTATTATAACTACTTTCATGAATGCAGACAGTCTCGTTTTCACAGAAGTTGAAAGCAAATAAGTCTCACATTGCCAGGTTTTGTTCAGCATTAGTACAAAAGAAATGGATGGATATATTGCTTTGTTTTTAGTTGGTTATGTGAAAATTCATTGTATCGTTACAGCTGAAATGTTTCATTTAAAGAAAAGCTAAGCCTTAGTTTCAAAGAGAATACATGTTTTGTTTGTCAAAATCTTTCAAAAGGTTTTATGCTGATAAAAAGTAATTTTTTTCAGACTTGCAAATCAATGCAGACTTTAAAGTCTGAGGTATTCTTTATAAGAAAAAATAAAAAAATAATCCCAATTAATCTTTCTAAAAGTAACTTATTTCCTGCTTTGTATTAAAATTATTGAAGAATAATATAATTTCTGTTTCCATATATTTATCTATAAAATAATAAGTATATATGTATATAAGTGCAATATAATATAGAATGCTACTGTGTAATTCTTCTTATCTATCTGAATTCCTGTCAAACAAAACAAAACGAAAATATATTTTAAAAAGTTTTCATCATCTTATTTCCAGACCACTTATGACTAAATGCTTTGACATGTTCCCATGTTGTAGGGTTAAGCACATTTGACTGGCCAACATGGGTTCTTGCATTTGAATCTTGAGAGATCAGTAAAATTTCTTGACACCAGAAAGTTCACCTTTTATTTTGCACTAACATTTTTCTGTTCAAGCATTACATTTGCTTTGTAATACTTTCACAGCAATATATTTATCTCAATTGTTTGTATATGTTTTACAGAACTTCATAAAAAAGTGACGTTTTACCTTTGCAGTTTTTTTCTCAGCACATTTGCATAATAAAAAAATTGCATCTAACATTTTCATTTTTTCTTTGTTGCAAGCTTTAGGTTTTTATTTCTTTATAAGCAGCTTAGGTTATATAACTCTTTTATTGTCTCAGTGAATTACAGAATTGCAATGAAAATACATATAAAATATTTGTGAAGTGAAGATACAGTGAAGAAATAGATTTGTTTACATGATTTTTAGATAATTGTAACATGGGGAATGAATAAAACTATACATAAATATGTTGAAAATTACATATTGGAAATGTAAGTTGAATGTTGAAAATACAAGAAAAAACATCACAAAATTAATATATGATGAATTAGATGTAACTATGTTGAAAATATCAAATCAGTGTAGAATACAGTGTAAGATGCTTTATCCTTGTGAAAGACAAAGTATTGATTTCACTGCATGAAGTATGCATTATCAAAGATGCTGTGTTTTATCTTGTAGCCGGATCCTCATGGTAAAGGCAAACGTGTGTCAGTGATTGTAGACCCTGAGGAGATTGAACGGGAGAGATTAAAAGCTGCACAGGAAGAACAGTTGGTCCTTGATCTCATTGGTATGACTGTTGTCAATAGCTGTAGAAAAATGTAAAGGAATACTAAATACAGTAGTGCTATAAGCAGTAAATAGATAAATATTCTTAAGAAAGTGAAGCACTGAGGCTTCACTGATTGTATGAGAGGACTGTTACAACCAGTCTATTTTAAACAGGAAAAATAAACTTTATGCTGAAAATTCTTGTGCAGATAAATGACTGTAATTATGAAATGGAATTGAAAGTCAGATTTGACCAAGATGTCAGAAGAAAAATCAAATAAGGCAGAATATTCAAAATGGCAATGCCCATAAATGTATGGAACTGATTGAAATGATAAGATAATTTTAAGTAACCTTTTACACTGTTAATAGTATTTTTTGCACAAAACAAGATTGTTGTGCTTATTATAATGGGTTTAATCACGGCATTATTTTCAATAAACAAATTTGCAATGAGAAGAAATCAAATTCTTTTTTCAGCATATTTCCGTGACCATGTTTATGAGGCTGTATTGTCGGCAACTTCAAGGTCATTGGCACTGTTAGCAGAATCCTGTGGCTGTGACAGTGAAGTTGTACGTGTGATCAGTGCCATGTCAAATGCATCTAGTGATGCCAGTTCTATCACACCTAGAAACTGGGGCAGTAGGTCGGTTTCCCCTGTACAAGAGGGTGAAGGGAGAGCACCCTCAGCTGCCCAGTCTCGTCCACTCTCTAGTCTGTCACAGTTATCTACCATGACCTGGACCACAGAGAAGACTCATCAAGTGACCTTCCTGCAGTAAGTTTGGTTTTCAGACATTAAATATTACTTACTGGTATAAAAAAATTCATATATAAAAGACTACAAAATTACCATTTCCTCTTTTTGTTTTATTAGAAATTTATTTTATAGCAGTATCTGAATAAGTAAACAAATGATTTATATATTTAGGTTTGAAGTAGAGGTCAAGTTCAGCATACCTACCATTACAGTAGAACCAACATTAGATGTAGCCCAAACTGCAGTTGCTGATGTTGCCAAAGGAGTCATTGAATCCAACAGAAGTAACTTTCTAACTTTGCTTATATTAAATGCTTGGAAAAATGATGTAGTGTTGAAATGCTTCTGAATAAGAACTTGCATATTTTCAACACTGGTACCCATGTACAGTTTTATATAAAACTGCTTGTATCATTATTTTTTTTTTTTTGCTAAAAAGTATATCTCTTTCTTAGGTTTTAAATTTAGACAACCTTATTGTCTAATGAGGGACATTCCTGATAACAAATTATCTCTCTTACTCAGATAACATCAAAGGTAGACCAAATAGCACATTGGTCCTTTCTGTTGGAATCCTCTGACTTTATCCTTGTATCTTATTGTGATGGTCCTGACATTTAGTTGTGAAAATTTCAGTTATATATTAAATAAAAAGTTAGGATTATAAAAAAAAGAAGATAATGGTGTTAACAAAACATGTTGCTAAACTTAATGTATAATATGACTACCACTGTTGCAATTAATTAGGCTTAATTATCACCATACCAAAAGAGAAAAAAGCGATAAAAGCAGAGGAAACCAAATGGAAGGACCAATGTAATATCAGAGAGTATTCAGGGTAGATAATCCACTAATGTCCCCCATTAAGGCTAATATGCTATTAATGCATCTCTGTAACAGTAAGTTGTGTACTTTGCTATAGGAGAAATGTTGAAGAAGAAATTCCTGTGTGTTTTTTTCTAGATATTGTATGGATCAGTGAGCGAGGAGAGGAAAGTTTCTATGATCTCATAAATGATGATGAAAATGTTGTTGATATGATGTCACAGTTAGCCACAGTTGTACAAGGTAACTAGTCATTGTTTGAATAGAATGTCTGATGTTTTATTCACTATGAATTTTGATAAATTAAGGATTATAGGGAAACTTACAAACCCTTTTTGCTCTCAGCCTGAGAACAGATTACATGGTAGCAATTTTTAAAGCAACTTACCAAGCTCAGGATCATATTGGTACTCTGACACATTTTTAGAGAAGATTAGGGTTACCATTGACATCGTCAGCTGTCCATTGTTAGTAGGTACTTGACATGATCTTTTTTAGAGCTGACAGTCCATTTCAGAATCTATACAACTTTTTGGAACTTGACATAAATTGACCAGAAGTCAGCTTATCAAGCTCTATCATGTTTTAAGTATACACATTTTGTGTGTTTTGTTTCAGAGCTAGAGCCTGTGGTGGAGAAACATCTGTTCCATTTCTCTTACTACAACTTCCTGTGGAAGGATGACATGCATGGAAACTTCAAGGAGTTCATATCCAATGATCCTGGAATCTTTGCTATCAAGCGAGAAGTGGAGAGGTATGTCTTTTTTTTTCTTAGGAATTTGCAGTGCTAATCTAAGTATCTGATAAAAATACTTTTTTGGTATCTGCAACCCTGAACCATTTATTAATTAGAACACGGCTCCCGAAAACCGAAAATTTGTCGGTTTTGACCGAATTTTGTCTCTATGGACCGATTTCGAGGTCCAAAAGTCCTTAAAAAATTGGTCCAGATAATTTCCAAAAAAAAAAATCTGTCTAACTTTTCATAAAACAGTCAAAATCTCACACCAAAACCTCAATTGATCACTAATCCTGTACTTTACACGTATCATAAAACCATAAAACTGTCACTGTTGCCCGCGGCAATTATCGCCAATTAACTTGTAAACAAGTAAAAGTGTACTTGATTTGCAGCCGGCCAATCGATTAAAGTTGACTGGCTCAAACTGTGAAGTATAATTTCATTGAAATCAAACTTCCCGCAGCGGTTACTTCCCCTGATCAGTACAGAAAACAGTGAAAGTAGAAAAGCGTGACGTAACCGATGCAAACACATATTTTCGCGATGTCAACACTATTATAACTCAAATTATTCTTTGCCCTTAAATCCTTTCTATTTTTTTTGTTGGTTCTTGGTCTCGTGGGGGGAGGGGGAGGTCGAGGTCTCGGACCGATTGAGGTTTCAAAATTTTAGGAGCCCTGAATCAGAAAATCGCAAGCAGTCGGATATTGCTGATTTAAAGATAATTGCATTTTTACCAGTATGTTCAGTAATTGATTTTCCGGGACAAGCTCCATGTGATCTAAGAAGAAACTTAACCCGTCTTACTTGTAAATGTAGTTTGATTAACACTGAACCCAGGGTTCTGTGGGGGTTAACTGAATGAAAGGATTATTTAATTAGCTACAAAAAGCTAGTTGAAATCGTATTTTTAAGCAATGAGAGGAGATAAATTTTCCAATAAAATCTAAAAAAAAAATCTGTTTCATAAGGATTAGCTGTGAAAGTGATTTTACTATGTATTGCAGATATTTGTACATAGAAAAGAAGGTGCTAGGTATCCCAAGATCCCTTCCTGTTGGCCCCATCTGTCTGCAGACAGATCCGATCAAGGATGCCTTACATGGGTTCTCTATGGCATGGAAGACACAGTTTGCTTCAGTGCTTCATGAAGAGGCCAAGGTTAGTACAGTTTCTTAGTATTTACTAATATTTTGTTGATTTTTGCATGAACCCTTACACCTTATAACATCTTAATTATATGGTATAATGTTTAAGCTTAGCTGTCAGTGCTCTTTTGAGGCAAATGGTGAAAAACTGCCAAAAGAATATGAAAATAAAAGAAAATATTTTTTTTATTCTATTATAATTTATTTATCAAAGTGTTTATAAGAATGATAAAATGGATGTTAGTTTTAACTGAATGCATCTGATTTATCAGTTGATATTCAGCTTCACTAGAAAATAAACACCATCATTTCCACTTTTATTGTTTTAGAAAAAATTGGACCAAGCAGTATTGTACAGATCAAATGTCCGCAACAGACTCGAGCTTCATGTGCAAACATTAGACCAGCTCAACAGTGCGCTACACCTGCTTGAGGAACTCAGGGATATGGAGAACAAAATAGACAGCATTTATTTACCAATTGGTAATTATTAATTCTTTCTGGTATTTTTGTCTACTTGTTGGAAGTAATTTCTTGATTTAGATCTACACAGCCTGTAAAGAGTAAATAATTGGAAGTCTGATATTTGACATTGTCAAAAGGTAAGACAGAACAGGATGGAACAGCACATACATTTTATTTTACAAGATTTGTACAGATTGTCTTACACAGAATGAATAGTCAGTTTAACAAAGAGTGTATTATTGTATTGAGGGTATTAAAATTTAAAGATATAGAATATGAAATAGTTTGAAAAAGCAGTCTGTGTTTGTTTTGTTTTTTTCAAGAAATTATTCTGTAAAAAAAATTGTCAGGAAATTGGCTTTGAAATGGTTGACAATGTTGTTCTGAGAAATCCAGAGTTGATAAGAAAATATTGTAAGGTCTTCTGTACTTACTAAACAGAACAGTAAATTTCTTTCTAAACCCAAAAAGTACAAGGTCATTTTCCCTTTGAGGTTAAAGTATGCTGAACTGATAACAGATATTGTGCATTGTGGTGAAATACACCAAATCTTATTTTTAGAAACAATGTACACAAAATTACGAGAGTTTGGACTGAGACTGCCAAGACAGGAAGTGGAAGAAGTGGATGCACTGAGAGAAAACTGGGCGGAGTTAATGGAACTGGCAGAACAGGTTAGGGAAGTGCTTCTGAAAGAACGGCGTGGAGCTTTTGAGCAGGAGCTTGATAAACAAGTCAAGGTATGGGAAATATTTCTACATGTCTGATGTAAAATTGTTTAGTGTGAAAACATATAGAAAATAATGCATTGTGTTGATATGCTAAAGTGATATTCTTCAGCTCTTACAGTTTGAACAATTAAAATTCTAAAATTAAATGAACATGAAAGTAAGGAGGAAAAAAGGAGTTCTTTGCCATAATGCATGTAACACTTCCCACCAACGCATCTATAAAAGTAAGAGAAAAAGCTATGCTTTTTGTTATGCATAATATCATAATAAGATTTATTCAGAAACATTTCCTTCTCAAAGTACATGAAAGGGTACATAGAAATGAACAAAAAGCAATGTTTTCACTTTTCAGACCTTTGTTGTGGAGGTTATCCAGTTTAGGAATGCTTTCGATGCACAAGGGCCAGCTGTTCCTGGAATACCTCCAGCAGAGGCTGTGTCCCGGTTGCAGGACTTCCAACAGAGGTACCAGCTGTATGATTCCAAGAGAAAAACACTGGACTCAGTTTCGAAATTATTTGGTATCCCATGTAAACCATTTGCAGAGCTGGATAAAACAGGAGAGGTAAGATCATTTAGCCATACAGTCAGTTTATACACCATTGTGAGGAAAGGAATTTGATGGTTATTGTAAATAAGGGCAAACATGTTCTCTGCTACTTCAGAATAGTTTTGAATGTGAATGTGAGAAAAGTGTTTATCAGTAAGATTTGGACATTTAAAATGCTTGACAGTTTTAACTAGTGTGCAATATTTAATGAACTGACAAAATGCTAGCAAAGTTGCTGTTGCTGTTAATTGGGTATTTATTAGGGATGGCAAAATCTGTTCATTTTAGCATTCGAATGTTCGGATCATTTTGCATTCGAACGTTCGAACGTTCGAATCACTCGTACTCAATAGTTACACAGATTTTTCACGAACTTCTCGGCCAAACTCCATGCAGCGTTTACTTTCCATTCAGTACAAAGGCATGTCACGTGATGATAGTCGAACGTAAATAAACAAAATGTTAAACTTTTTTTCAATTTCATTACATCAAGGCATGTTAAATCGATGCAATTCTAATAATAACTGAAGAATAAAGAACAATTTCTGAAATCCAGCTAAGTTTAACAGTGAAGGGGAGATCACTGCCAGGAGATTGCTTCTCGACGTGGTTAACTCGATAAGATCCGAGTGTTTCCAATTCATTGACACAATGTGTATTTCTCGGTATCCGGTATCCTTAATGGGTAAATCACCTTTCGATTTAAATTTATACTTAGAAGGTCGAAAAGAAAAAGAAATTGAGACGAAGCCCAAGTTATGGTTGACATTTTGACTGATTATAAGCGTTACGGATGTGAACTGTTAGAGAATTTGTGAGAGAATAAAATAACCCCGAAAATCGCACCACAATAAAGTAAAATCAGGGTTAGTGCCAGTAACTGACTGACACGTCTGTGTATTTAATTTCTTCCTTCTGTTTCCTAGTTTGACCACAGACTTGACACTCTGACACGGACATACCAGTACCTTTTGACTTAGCTATTGTAGGTGACACTTGCTTAAAGCACAGGTCACCAACATCAGATGACGGAAGTTTACGGTCGTCTGACCAGACGTGTTAACAGAGGTGTTAAAGCAACAATAGGTGTGAATTCACCTGATACTAACGCCTTTCTTACCTCATTCAACACTTCATGATTTCATTTTCCCATGAAAACAAAAATGATAGATTTTTTTTCTAAACATTCGAATGCCAAAAATACATTCGAACGTTCGGCATCGGATCCGAACGTTCGAACGTTCGAACGTTCACTTACATCCCTAGTATTTATGAGTGAACCTGAAGTTTTCGCTTGTGTATTATATGCTATAAGTGGGACAGTGTGGCCAAGGAGAGACAAGTTAATTTGAAAGGTATAGTGGTATATTTAGTCTTGAAGTGAGCATACTAACTGAGAATATTCTTTGTTTCTTCAGGAACTGGACCTGTTGAGTCAACTGTATGGGCTGTTCCAGAAGTTCATCAGATTTGATACACGCTTCAGGGATACTTTGTGGGCAGAGGTTGACCTTGATGCTTCATATAAAGAGGTACCTCTTACAAATTGTTCAGATGTTATTATTATTATATCTGCTGGTTTTGTTTGCTTGATGGCATTTTGCAACAGTTTCAGTGCCAACTTATACCGAAAATATTGAATGTTTCATTGTGTAAGAAAAGTCCTGTAGTGACATTTACAATGTATATTACAGCACCTGTGTATGCATACATGTCTTATTTTGATGGTCAATGCACTTGCCTTTATCTTAGAAGAGAATACTTATGGAAGTGGTTTCCATGTTTGGTTTTGTAAGCAAAAATGACCACAAAGTTTTCCTCTGTATGCTCAATATATATTACATGTGCTTTTTAGATTTATAACACGGATAAAGGGGTATGTTTGACTCATTGTCTCAGCATGTATTAGAAATTAGATAATATAGGTAACTGTTTCAGATTCTTCATATTTTATCTAAACTTTTTAAAATAAAAATGAAAAGGAAATACTGAATCTATATAGCCTTATTTTTTAGTTTTTACCATCTATACTCACTCACATAGGCCATAGACCTGAGAAAGCAGTATAGATTGCATACTCAAGACAAATTTCTTTAAATGTTTTGTATCATGGCTGTTTCTTGGAGATGCCTACATATATATGTGCCAAGCTGACCTGTGTGGTGCTGACTACTGAACTATTGAGATTCACAGATCAGGAGGCACCGTGGTCCAGGGGTAGAGCGCAGGGCTCCGGATCCGAATGTCGCGGGTTCGAATCCCGTCAGAGGCGAGATTCTCTCACAATCTTCACATTCCTCCACGCTGCGCGAATACTGGTATTGAACCCAGGAAGCAGTCATTGAGAGTGATGAATCTAAGTTGTAAGAACTTGTATCGCAATCGATGTAAAATAAATGAGTCTAAACTAAACAGATCAGGAATGAAATATCCATGCCTCTGTTCTTGAGTTGTTACCTTATTTTGAATTTGTAAAGGCAGTTTTCTGTGTTTGTTTTCCTGCCATTTCCTTATGGTTATGAGATGTCACATATTAACTTTGAACAATGATAGATCAGTGCTTGAGTCGAGAGGTTCTTACTTGTTTTGAAAAATGGAAAGGATCTTATTTAAGCAACAAATTTGGAGAACAAATATTTTAGGAAGTTAAATCTTTTCACATACTTTGTTTCACATTTAGACATATTACTTATCATTGGATCTGATTTTTTGTCTGAGCTTAAGTCCAAAATGAAGCAAGAAGCGACATCAGTCATTGAATTGATGGACATAACTTGAATGTACCATATACATCCTTTTCAGATCGGTTTGAACCTTGTCTTTCACTGTCAAATTGATATTAAAAAATCCCAGAAAGAGTGAAAAATGTCCACCATTTGGGTTCAGTATCAGTATGAAGTCACTACTCTGAGAATATTCTGTTGCTTGTTTTGGAAATATCTTATAGTATCAGTAAAAGAAATTAGTTTTTATTGAAACCATGCTTTGAGGGTTTACCTAGGGTAAAGGTAAACAGGTTGGCATTGTGCTGTAACCCTAAGTGTTCTGCAAGTAGTGCAAAACTGGATTTACACAGCAGTTATTGGATATCAGAAATACATTGTCCAAAAACAAAGGAAAATTTTGTCAGCCATGGTATGTTAAATATACTGTAATTATAATCTTATTTTCTATAAGATGTTTATTAAGCTGAATATCATTCATACGAGTGTATCAAATTGATATCGTATAAAGAATATGTGAATTTTACATAAAAAAATTTGTTGTAAATTTTTAAACTATTTTGACTTAAGAAAAGTTAGTTTATACAAGACAGTAACAAACAGAAATTTGAGAAAAAAGTATATGAAGAGAACTAAAGTCAGGTAAATTGTAGAAGTATTCATTTTACTTCTCTTTCTTTAGTTTAAGTGTTTTGCCACAGCTATGTTAAAAAAACCCATGCTTTAGTGACATGCTTTCTATTAACTTCTAAATCTTTATTTTGTTTGCATGGCAACTGCTAAAAGAATTGAAACTTTTCAAACCTTGCACAACTCACATTTGCTTCAAATTAGTTTCAAGAATGAAAATTAACTCGCTGGTTCTGAGTTCTCATGTTTTTGTAATATTTTTTTTACTTTTTGTAGGACCAGTTGTCATATCTTGATAACTAGAGTTAGGATTGTCAAATTTTATTTAGACGCATATTTCAGCTTGAAACTTAAGTTCAAGTATAAGAAAAAAAAAGTGATAGTGAAAAATTTTCTCATTTTATTATCATATTAATTTGTACCCAGAAATTGTAGATTCTATAATTGGAATGTACCAAAATACTGTATTAATATGTAGATTTAGAACTTTTTTTTAGGAATAGAGATTTATTTATTATTATCATATTGTAGTGATATTATCCAGATTTTTAGTGGCATCACTTTGCCAAAAAATGTCAGCTGTTTGGCTAATGTGCAAACTTTATAAAACTCGTTTTTTCAAAGCAATTCTTTTTGGGTTTTTTCATGCTCAGCCAGGACTGATGTTGAAATTTTCCCATCGAAATGAATGCACATGAAATAAGTAATGTTCAGTTCTTGCTAGATTGTCCATTGATCCTACTGGGGAAAAAAGATAGGCCTTATTCCTTTTGCAGTTTATTAAGAAAAGAAGAAATATATGTGATACATGTGATATTTTTTATGTATGTTTGCCTGTTAGTTTCTGTTTTAGATATTCAAGAAATGTTGTCATCTTGTTGTATTGTGGGCTTTTCCTTCCAACATTTTCATAATGGTTTAAACTTTTTAGCACCTTGGGAAGATAGTGAAGTTAAGTTAGAATAAGTTAAGGATTTATATTGTTTTCATACAACAGGATTGTTAACCAATGATGTTTTTAAGAAAAAAGCTAAAGGTTTTTTTTTAGCTCACCTGAGCACAAAGTGCTCAGGGTGAGCTTTTCTGATCGGTCTATGTCCGTCGTCCGTCCGTCCGTCGTCAACTTTTCATTCAGACGACATCTCCTCTGAAACCAATGGGGCAAATTTAATGAAACTTGCCTGGGATGTTCCTTGCATGAAGCTCTACCAAGATTGTTCAAATGGTTCTGGTCCATTGCATTTCTGGTTCACTGGAGCTAAAAATAGATTTAATAAGTTGGATCTTTAAAAATCTCTTTCTCCGAAACCACAAGGCCTGGAGCTTTGATATTTGGTATGAAGCATCATCTAGTGGACCTCTACCAAGTTTGTTCAAATTATGTCCCTGGGGACAAAACTGACCCCACCCCAGGGGTCAGTTGATTTTACATAGAGTTATATAGGGAAAACTTGAAAATCTTCTTGTCAGAAACCACAAGGCCTAGAGTTAAGATATTTGGTATGTAGCATTGTCTAGTGGACCTCTACCAAGTTTGTTCAAATCATGGCCTCTGGGTCAAAAATGGCCCCGCCCCGGGGGTTACTTGTTTTACATAGAGTTATATAGGAAAATCTTAAAATAATCTTCTTGTCAGACACCTTAAGTTATAGAGCTTAGATATTTGGTGTGTAGCATTGTCTAGTGGACCTCTACCAAGTTTGTTCAAATCCTGTCCTGTGGGTCAAAAATGGCCCCGCCCCAGGGGCCACTAGTTTTACATAGAGTTATATAAGAAAATCTTAAAAAATCTTCTTGTCAGTAACCGTAAATTATAGAGCTTAGATATTTGGTGTGTAGCATTGTCTAGTGGACTTCTACCAAGTTTGTTCAAATCCTTGCCTCTGGGTCAAAAATGACCCCGCCCCAGGGGCCACTAGTTTTACATAGAGTTATATAGGAAAATCTAAAAAAATCTTCTTGTCAGAAACCATAAGTTATAGAGCTTAGATATTTGGTGTGTAGCATTGTCTAGTGGACCTCTACCAAGTTTGTTCAAATCCTGTCCTGTGGGTCAAAAATGGCCCCGCCCCAGGGGCCACTAGTTTTACATAGAGTTATATAGGAAAATCTTAAAAAATCTTCTTGTCAGAAACCTTAAGTTATAGAGCTTAGATATTTGGTGTGTAGCATTGTCTAGTGGACCTCTACCAAGTTTGTTCAAATCCTGTCCTGTGGGTCAAAAATGGCCCCGCCCCAGGGGCCACTAGTTTTACATAGAGTTATATAAGAAAATCTTAAAAAATCTTCTTGTCAGAAACCGTAAATTATAGAGCTTAGATATTTGGTGTGTAGCATTGTCTAGTGGACCTCTACCAAGTTTGTTCAAATCATGGCCTCTGGGTCAAAAATGACCCCGCCCCAGGGGCCACTAGTTTTACATAGAGTTATATAGGAAAATCTAAAAAAATCTTCTTGTCAGAAACCGTAAGTTATAGAGCTTAGATATTTGGTGTGTAGCATTGTCTAGTGGACCTCTACCAAGTTTGTTCAAATCCTGTCCTGTGGGTCAAAAATGACCCCGCCCCAGGGGCCACTAGTTTTACATAGAGTTATATAGGAAAATCTAAAAAAATCTTCTTGTCAGAAACCTTAAGTTATAGAGCTTAGATATTTGGTGTGTAGCATTGTCTAGTGGACCTCTACGAAGTTTGTTAGAAAAATATCCCTGGGGTCACTATTGGCCCCGCCCGAGGGGTCACAAGTTTTAAATAACAGTATAGAAGAAAATCTTTAAAAATCTTTTTGTCTGAAACCACAAGACCTAGAATTTTAAAATTTGGCATGAAGCAAGCTTTATCAAGCTTTTTCAAATTATTGGATTAGGTTAAAGGTCACGGAGGCTAAAAGTAGATTTATCTACTGTACCTCATAGAGCCTTCATTTATAGACCAATATCTTTGATATTCAGTATAGATGTTCCTTGCATGGACCTCTACCCATGGGTTTGAGGTCACTGGGTCAAGGTCAAGGTCACCATAGCTTATAATAGATATTTCTACTTTCTGTCATAGAGCCTTTATTTATTGACTGATATTTTACATATTTGGTTTGTAAGCACTTACATATTTTCAATTAAAAAATGAAATACTGCTTAACAGCAAACCTACAGCCAAAGTACTCAGGTGAGCGATCCAGGGCCATCATGGCCCTCATGTTTATTTAGGAAGACACATGTTGTCTGAATATTAAGAAAAAGAAAGATTTAAACTTGAATGTGACAGGATACTCATACAGTTGCAGAAACACAAACCCTTGATTAATTTTCTACCACTGATTTCGTTAAATTTAATAAGCCAAAAAAATGGTTATATAGCCCATGATATGTGGTTTAATTCAATTAGCCAACAAACTTGCCATATAGCTGTTGATATGTGCTTAAATTTAATAAGCCAACAAAATTGCTATTTAGCCCTTGATATGTGGTTAAATTTAATTTGCCAACAAAATTGTTATGTAGCCCTTGATATGTGGTTAAATTTAATTAGCCAAAAAAAATGGTTATATAGGCACTGATATTTGATTAAATTTAGTTACCTTACAAAATTGTTACACAGCCCTTGATATGCGCTTAAATTTAATCAGCCAACTAAATGGTTATGAGGCCCTTGTTATGTGGTTTAATTTAATAAGCCAACAAAATTGTTATATAGCCCTTGATATATGGTTAAATTTAATTAGCCAACAAAATGGTTATGAGGCCCTTGGTATGTGGTTAAATTTAATAAACCAACAAAATTTTTATAGAGCTGTTGATATGTAGTTAGATTTAATTAGCAAACAAAATTGTTACCGTTTATGTTACTGTAGCCCATGATACACAATGGAACTGCCTGCTTGATTTGATTTCTCCTTATGAAAGCAATAGAATCATACTTAGACAGCAAGGTCAGTACAATGGTGAAGCTTTTCAGACCAACTCAATTCAAGTGAATATGATGTCAAATAAAAACATAATTTTGTAATACAGGTTGAAAGTTACTGGGATGAATGCTTGGCCCTCCCAAGCAAGTTGAAGGACTGGGATGCTTATACTGACCTCAAAGGAAAATTACAAACCTACCTCGAAGTTTTCCCTCTACTCAACAGTCTGGCAGCAAAGGTAAGCTTTCAAGTTTGTTTTCTGATATTAGTTTGGGAAAAGGTTGCCATGTTCAATATTATACACTGTTCTGTTTGATTTATTTTGAATTTTCAATATCCCTTCTTATTGATAACATGTTTCACCATGGTCACAGGAGCAACAGATGTATTTCCCTTTTAAGAATTGCTGTCTGAACATGAATAAACAAATCAGAATAGAAGGAATTTACTATGAACTATTAATTTATTCATATATCCCTTTGGCAGTTTTGTTAGAAACAAAATATATGATACAACAGAAAGTGAAAACAAGAACATCACTGATTCATTGAATCCTTATTAAGTACTTAAAGTGCTTACAAACTTGTGCGAACTGAAGATCAGACAGTATGCTACAAGTTACTGAAAATGATAAAAAGATATTTTACAAAAAGGAAGTAACATTACAATTACTTATCTGTTAATTTTTTGTATACAGTCTGTTGCTTTTGAGCCTAATGATTTTGACTTTCATCATTTCAGCCTTTTGTAACAGTACAGTGTTTTACAGTACAGCTTTTACCTTGTGTTTTACTGAGCAATCTAACAAGCCTTTATTGTTTTCTCTAAGAACTTTCTAGTTTTCTGATTGGTTATTGTCATAGAAACATTTTATATATGTTTTATTTTATGCCTACCAATGAAATATAGGGAAATATCAGTGAGATAAAAGTGTTAATACACTGTTTTGAATCAGTGAAATTACCATTTTGATAATACACTGTTTTTGCCCGAACTACTTTTTTACCTGATTCAGCCAAGAACCACACTGCTCCAATGATTGCAGGAAATAGTGAATCTGGTCCTGCACCAAGAGGATTTTTCATGAACAGTCACTTTCATGGAAATGTTACTTTCAATTTCAATTCCTCTAAAACTGCAACCCAGCAACTATCTCAACAGGTCATAAATTCCAGTCCAAAAGCTGGCCTGCTTGATGAAACTTCAGGAATTTCCCCACCACGTAAATACAAGAGAATCCGCTGTATTTCAGACAGTGACAGCGAGTGAAATTTATTTACCTTGTTAAATCCAGTTATAATATTGAATTCCTAGTTGTGAACAATGATGAAATTCGCCATAAATTATTTAAAATGTCTGATTTGTTTACATAACTCACATGGACAATATCCAATATGGCCGACTTTCAATTCAATTGATTGAATATTGAATATTGAGTATAAATCCACTTTTATAATTAAAGTATGTATGGCAAAAATTCAATAAATATTGATAAACTGTGTAGACAAAAATAAATGTTATTTGATGAAAGTGTATTCAGTTTATTTCAGCAGAAGTAAAGTTATCATATGTATTAGAGATTGTCTGCACTTTTTTTGTGCGCAGTAACCAAAGTACGCATTAACTGATTTGGGGCTCACCATGGGGAATTTATTGAAGGCCCTGATTAAAAATGTCATAAAAAAACCCATTTTTGACGTGTTGGCATAAAATAAAAAGAAAATTTGTTTGTTTTTTAGTGGAAGATGGGAATTTATTTCATCTCGTGAACACCATATGTTAATATTTTCACTCGTGGCTGCCCCACTCGTGAAAATATCACATATGGTGTTCACTCGATGAAATAAATTCTTATCTTCCACAAAAACAAACAAATATCCTCTATAACTTTTATATGTAATGTCATCCTTGCTTTTTAAAAAAAAAAATACATTCTGATAAACAAAATGTTAGTCATGGAGGTAAAATATTAGTGATATAGTTTGCACTGTTACAGGTTTCGCTAATACTAATTGGCAATCAAATATTCTTTCAGCTCCATGTCTTCTTTTACTAATAATGAACAATTTTAATGTAACACTTTTTTCAGCTAGCACAGGTCAGGACATTTGATTCCAGTTTTTCCCCTTTTTTACATTGTGCTTAGGGAATACCACAGAGGTTTGAAAGTTATGTCTAGGTGAACTTTATCAGCAAAGTCTGTTTCAATTAAATTTAGCTAAGCAAAGTACGATATCTTATAGTTAAATCTGACTTATTCTACAATCAGTGTTTTGTGCCTACAAAAAAAATTAAATGAATAATTTAGTGGTCCTTGAACATATTTTCAAAAGCAGTAACAATAATTTTGAGAATTGAAATGTTTGAAATTGTAAAATGTATTTCAGATTTTGAAGCAAAAGAATATTTCACAATTTTGTACTTTAAGATTGTAGGGCACTTATTTTACTCTAGTCAGTTCAGTCATTGCAATACATCGTATGTTTTGGTGTTTGTTTGTTTTTTTGCAGTGACAAACCCTTTTTGAGGAATGTAGATTGAGAAATTTTAACGTATTTCCTTGTCGCCTTTTGGCCATCTTTTTACAGTGCTAGCCAATTTTGTTAAGATTAAGATACTATATATTTCTAGACAAATGCTTCCAGATAGCTTTCAGATCTGTGTGAATTCTGCACAGTGAATGCAGCATTTTTTCCCTTATGAAATACATTTGTATATGTGTAGCCATTCTCCACATTATGTCATTTAGAAATTTATAATGCATGGGGCTGGCATGTGTATTTTACCTTTGAATGTGGAAATGCTTCCCCCAGACCTGAATTTTGGTATGTTAAAATATACAAGTTTGTCTTGACAATGTCTTGTCAAAGAAGCTTTTCAAAAACATGACCATGACTGTCAAAAACACATGAAAAAAGTGCAATTCTGTCCCCTACCCCCTCCAAAAAAAAACAAAGTGGTCATAACAACTTTTAGTCTTGTCATGATATTGATACAGCTTTGTCAAAGACATGCTCTGTAAAATAACATACCTTTTATTTGGACATATTCCATGGCATTGTTAAGCTGTGTATCTAAGCTTTCACTTTACCTGCTTTTTAAGTGGGGTTCAAACAACAGAATTGCATGTTTATACTTAGTAGGATATTTGTTAGATTGTTGAGAATGTTTCTTTGTTTTTTTAACCAGGTTTTCAATTTTGAAAATCCTGGTTATTAGATTGGGGTATGGCGGGCGGATGGGCGGATGGGCGGGCGTCAAACGAAATTGTGTCCGCTCTGTAACTCTTCAACCCTTTGAAGAATTTTGATGAAACTTCAGACAAATGTTTACCACATCAAGATGACGTGCAGAACGCATGTTCCGCATGGCTGGCTCCAAGGTCAAGGTCACAGTGACATTAACATTGAAAATCCTGTCCGCTCTGTAACTCTTCAACCCTTTGAAGAATTTTGATGAAACTTCAGACAAATGTTTACCACATCAAGATGACGTGCAGAACGCATGTTCCGCATGGCTGGCTCCAAGGTCAAGGTCACAGTGACATTAACATTGAAAATCCTGTCCGCTCTGTAACTCTTCAACCCTTTGAAGAATTTTGATGGCTCCAAGGTCAAGGTAAAATCCTGTCCGCTTAACCAGGTTTTCAATTTTGAAAATCCTGGTTATTAGATTGGGGTATGGCGGGCGGATGGGCGGATGGGCGGGCGTCAAACGAAATTGTGTCCGCTCTGTAACTCTTCAACCCTTTGAAGAATTTTGATGAAACTTCAGACAAATGTTTACCACATCAAGATGACGTGCAGAACGCATGTTCCGCATGGCTGGCTCCAAGGTCAAGGTCACAGTGACATTAACATTGAAAATCCTGTCCGCTCTGTAACTCTTCAACCCTTTGAAGAATTTTGATGGCTCCAAGGTCAAGGTAAAATCCTGTCCGCTCTGTAACTCTTCAACCCTTTGAAGAATTTTGATGGCTCCAAGGTCAAGGTCACAGTGACATTAACATTGAAAATCCTGTCCGCTCTGTAACTCTTCAACCCTTTGAAGAATTTTGATGAAACTTCAGACAAATGTTTACCACATCAAGATGACGTGCAGAAATTGTTGTCTCATTATTAAGTATACTCCTTGCAGACAGTATTGTTAGCCGAAATTTACATCCTACTCATTATCATGTATTCTCATGAATATTATCTTTTCCTTCATGTCATGTTATAATCTTTTGAATATTCATAGCAATCTTCATTCCAAAATTCATACTATAGTATAGAATCAGAACAACATTTTTGAAAACCTGGTTTCGTGGCATTGCCATGTTTCTTGTTTACCTTGAAGTGACTTAACAAATCCATTCTAAATCTATTAAGTAACTTTATCTTGTTATGTACTGTATGTTAGATTTTGTAATGAATCAAAATACTGAATTAAAGGACTAAGAAAGATTTAATATGTAATACTCCTTGACAAAAAAAATAAAAAAAGTAAAAATGAAGAAATTACAAAGTCACAAGCCTGTGTCCCACTTGTCTTTGTCATGATTTATACTACCAAATATTGCTGGCATGTAACCAACCATCCAGTCAACAGAAGGTTTTCAGTTCTAAGATACATGTATTATGCATGCTCATTTCGAACCTCAGTAGATTAATTAGTCAAAATATTTCCAGCATTCTTCAAGCATAGCACCTGTGTTTGTACATTATATTTCTGCAGCTACTGTTTCAAGTTGCATTTTGGCAAGCTAAAGGGGTTATTTTTTTGCAGACTTATTCTTATTTCTTTGTTTTAAATACTGAAGAGAAGACAAAATGAAGCAGTGCACAGTGACATTGTATTGTTGTTGCCATGGCATTGTGCCACTGTAAACAAGTTGTTTTAGAAACAGATGAGTGTATGTTTTTAACCAGGTTTTCAATTTTGAAAATCCTGGTTATTAGATTGGGGTATGGCGGGCGGATGGGCGGGCGTCAAACGAAATTGTGTCCGCTCTGTAACTCTTCAACCCTTTGAAGAATTTTGATGAAACTTCAGACAAATGTTTACCACATCAAGATGACGTGCAGAACGCATGTTCCGCATGGCTGGCTCCAAGGTCAAGGTCACAGTGACATTAACATTGAAAATCCTGGATGGGCGGGCGTCAAACGAAATTGTGTCCGCTCTGTAACTCTTCAACCCTTTGAAGAATTTTGATGAAACTTCAGACAAATGTTTACCACATCAAGATGACGTGCAGAACGCATGTTCCGCATGGCTGGCTCCAAGGTCAAGGTCACAGTGACATTAACATTGAAAATCCTGTCCGCTCTGTAACTCTTCAACCCTTTGAAGAATTTTGATGAAACTTCAGACAAATGTTTACCACATCAAGATGACGTGCAGAACGCATGTTCCGCATGGCTGGCTCCAAGGTCAAGGTCACAGTGACATTAACATTGAAAATCCTGTCCGCTCTGTAACTCTTCAACCCTTTGAAGAATTTTGATGAAACTTCAGACAAATGTTTACCACATCAAGATGACGTGCAGAACGCATGTTCCGCATGGCTGGCTCCAAGGTCAAGGTCACAGTGACATTAACATTGAAAATCCTGTCCGCTCTGTAACTCTTCAACCCTTTGAAGAATTTTGATGGCTCCAAGGTCAAGGTCACAGTGACATTAACATTGAAAATCCTGTCCGCTCTGTAACTCTTCAACCCTTTGAAGAATTTTGATGAAACTTCAGACAAATGTTTACCACATCAAGATGACGTGCAGAAATTGTTGTCTCATTATTAAGTATACTCCTTGCAGACAGTATTGTTAGCCGAAATTTACATCCTACTCATTATCATGTATTCTCATGAATATTATCTTTTCCTTCATGTCATGTTATAATCTTTTGAATATTCATAGCAATCTTCATTCCAAAATTCATACTATAGTATAGAATCAGAACAACATTTTTGAAAACCTGGTTTCGTGGCATTGCCATGTTTCTTGTTTTATTTTCTAGCATGTTCAAATGTAGAACGTTTCTTAAAATTCTCAGATGATTTCGATTAAGTCTATGTTTTATTACAAAAGCCACTGAATTTGACAGTTATAAACTGTAAAAAAATGTAATTATTATGACTTAAAATTTATGAATGTTATAGATTTATGTTTCAGTAAGTATATATGCAGTAAGATGTATAATTACTCTGCTTGAACTATTTTCAACTAGTATTATATCAATATGACTTACTGTTTTATCCTTGCCAAGGTTTGGGCAGATCAGCGATTATACCCACCGCCCCACCCCTTCCCTAAAATAAGTTAATATAGAAGTCAGCCTGTTGGTTGCTTGGTTCGTCAAGCTGTTGGTTTTTACCAGTTCAGGATGATAGAAAGAGAACAAGTTGTTTTACATTAATATAACTTCATGTGTATGTAGTTTTTTATGGAATTATAGCATGGGATTGGATTTGGGGTGTCTGCCTTTAAGGTCAAGGTCAGTCAACTAAAAAAAAGAAAAGAAAGAAAAAATTAAAAAATCACTTTCTGATCAGTTACTGAATGCATGTGATATTGGAATGAGGTAAACAGCTTGTATGACATTGTTGCAAGGGATTGTGTTTGTAATGTAATTTCTGCATTTAAGTTCAAGGTCATTGTTACTAACAATTTCTGCTCAGAATGTTATATTGCAATGAAACTTGGATTATAATTAGTAGCTTGTATGCAATAGTCACTTTGAATTATTCAGTATGTCTGCGATCAAGGTCATTGGTGCTAAAAATAGAAGTATGGTTTCTTATCAATAATTTCAGTTTGGAATGTGGTATTGAAATTGAACTAATGTGAAAGTAGCTTGTATGTAATTGTTGACTGGGATTGCATTTCAGATATCAATGTTCAAGGTCAAGGTCATGGTTATAAAGCTGGCAATATGACTTACCATCAGTAACTTCACTTTAGAATGTAGTAATGCAATAAAACTTGAAACATGTAAGTAGCTTCCTGGGGTTGTGTTTAGGGTGTGCTAGTGATTTTGTTCCTGTGACAAGGCAGAATGTAGGGGTAATTATCAGTTTCAATGACAGCTCAAGTTATAACTGAATTTGCGTTATTTGGTGGAAACCCAAAGAAAAGAGTATTGGCCTTTAGTCAGAATTACTAAATAGTAAGATCAACTCTAAATTCAAATATCTTGTTTTATTTGATTTGTTCATTGGTGTGGAAGTCCCATGCATACATACTGCTTATACTATCAGAACAAGTTTTGGTCTGCTCTTGCCATGGTCTTTAACTATATAAATGTTATCTTATATATCATTCTTATATGTTACAAAACAGGGTGGTTTAGGAAAATATGAGACCATAGTAAGTACAGGAGATAGTAGACTTTGTACCCTTGAATTGGTGACCTTGACCCCTCAGATGAGATTCTGTTTTGGCTTGTAGGTCAAAGTTGTAAGATAGAACAACCCCTGTATTGGCTAATGTTTGATGGATTATTTAGAGAGAATGAAATATCTTACCCTGGTGCTCTGGCTTTATACCCCTTGTTTTCAGCATTATGTATGTTTATATATAGAATCTTATATTGTCATCTTTGTGCAAAAAATGTCATACTGAATAGATAATTAATTGGAAAAATAGTGACACAAAAATTCAGCAAGGACATTATTGCACCAAGTGGACAAATTATATATTATCTGTAAAGAATTTTTTATAGACACCTGTCTGAAATAGAATTTCATTTCAAGATGAAATATACTTGTCATATTCAGACATTTTGGAAAAGAAAAGAAAAAAATCAGAGGTATCTTTTTGTAAACACTTTTGATAAAAGACTACCAAAAAGCCTTTGAAAGAGACAGGTGAGTGTATAAGTTTTACTTGAATAAAAAAATTCTTTACAGGTAAAGTGATGTCAATATAATTTTAATTATACAATAAATATAATGCATATTATGCATATGAACATTTGATGTTCAGACATTTTTCTCTAATTACCAGTATTATAATTCTGGTCACCATAATAATGAACTACATGTATCTGTATTGTTAGGGATTTTCAGTTGTCATCATCATCACCATCATTGTCATCAGTAACACATCTTAAGGTGCTGTTAGTCATCAGCAGCATTAATCATAACCATTATCAGCATCAGCATCATCATCTGTGTCACAGATATGGTTGCAACCCCAGCACAAATTTTCCCATGATTATATCTGCTAATGTAGGATATTAGTTAGTAAGGTTTTAGTAATTTATGAAAACTTAGAGAATTTGATCAGTATCCTAATTTTTGATAAAATTGATGTTCAGATTTCAGTAGCACTGAGTCAACTATTTTTGTGACATTGTCAACATTTGTATTGTCAAAATTTGTAAAGTTATGTTCTGAAGGGTAAATTATTCATTTTAAACATGTTTCTTAACTTGATCCATTACTGTACATAAGGATTTTTTTAGAGATAATCTTCCACACTGGTAGAATAGAATAACAATGACCATCTTTAGACAACAACTTACAACAGGAAAAGTGATGTCTAAATTACAAATATTACACTTTGCATGATTTGGGAAAAAAAAATCTACATTCAGCATAAAATGTAAAAGTATATTACAGAATTCCTTGCACAAAGACATGCTCCTGCCCATGGATTAAATATAGGAAAATGAAAATTCAGTCTTATGTTTTATGTAATTATCTTGTTTATGACTTTAGGTGGTTATTTTTTCTCTCTTAAAGGCTGATATATTGAAACCTGTTTTGTTATACTTACTTCTTGAAAAGTTGATTTTCTTTCTCATGAAAAGTTACGAGCAGGTGAAGAAACTCCGGCTATTCGGGTAAAGTTAAATAGAACGTCACAGATAAAAAAATAACATTAGAGATGCACTCAAGTCTTACTGCAGCTGTAAAAAAGCAGTGTTATTGCAATATAATGTATTAATATAACATAACAAGCAAAATCACTATTGAACTCAGATAATTTAATTTAGAAATTGACCCAGCTTAAGTAATGCTTTAAGAGCAAGTAACTTTTAAGATTTTGTATGACGAAATGATTTGCAGAATGGGTTGTAATTCCATTACCCGTTGATTGCTTATTCCATGTCCATGGGATCTTGAAATGTTAGTAACCAAAGCTAGATTTTAGTGTAGAAGCATATTAACTTGCATGATTTTGTGCATGATGTAATTGGAGACAGTGTTATTTTGAAGCCAATTTATAATTTTAACATTATTCAGAATTCTCTTAAAAAAATGAATTAGTTGATAAATTTTTGTACAAAGCATTTTTATTTTTGTTATGATTTTATCTGGAATATAATTTTGGGGTCAACCTAATCTATCAAATTTGTAAAACTTATTTTCTTAAATATTATTTAAATAAAAGCTTTTTTGTCTTGTCCTACAAAACAGATTCTTGGTAAAAGCATCCATGTATGTTATATCAGAAAGTTTAATATCTGGTAAATGGTATCTTTATAAACCCCATCTGACATGTTTGTTAAGGAATTATTATCTTAGAACTTGTTGCTTAATACAGAACCTATATGTCTGTTTGGTAACTTTGCTTATAATGTAACTAAAATCTTTTACATGTTTTCTTGTAGGTAACCTTGAAATATCTGCTTGAGAAATATGTCTGTTTTGTTTTTGTTGTGTTGATCACCTTAAAGCAGCTTGATAAAAGCAGTTACATCTACAGTTGCTCAATAGAAATATTTATATGTCTGTCATGTCATCACTTTGAAGCCAATGCTTGAAAATATTAAGCCATTGCATTTATATGTTAGTCACATTAAAATGGTTGTTTGTCAAAGCATTTATATGTCTGTTATATTGGCTTTATATTTCTGCTTGATAAAAGGGTCACGTTTTCTTCTAGGTAAGCTTAATGAATTTGCTTGAAAAAAGCAAAAGTCACGTCACTAATGCTTGTTAGATCAGTTGATAAACTGATTATTTATGTAAATTTCACTCATTTTTTCATTATATTTACTTGCAACCAGGGAAGTCAAAGATTCGATATTCCAGTGAGTAAAAAACTGTGTGGAAATATCATTTGGGTCTTTATTTGTGTGGTTTCTTCTGTAAATAGTTTATTTGTTTATGTATCCTGTCACAGTCAATTCTTTATTTGATTTCAAGTCATGTAGGCTTGTGCTCATGTGCATTATGTTATATCTGTGATCATCTATAATATTAAAAAAACAACAACAGGTGAACAGTTTGTTGATCAAGCTGCGAAAGTTTCAGCTATTCTGTTTATTGTTGCTTAAGCACTCATATATTAATATCTCAAGATTACATTTCTTTCTGGACAGTGTGACTTGATAGATACAAAAAAAGTCAACACAACATTGGAAACACCTGGTTCTAAAAATAGACCTAAAAAATTAACTTTTAGCTTGAATCTCAAAGTAAATATTTTCTAGGTGTATAGTTGATAAAATTTCATTGAACGCTTACACCTGGTCAACATTGAGGCTCCATCTCATCCCCAGTATTTGACCCCACACAACCATTTGGATATCCTAAAATTGCCCTAAAAATACTGTAAAAGTAAAGAAAACTGATATAATGGCTCATAAATATTATGGGAAGCTATTAAAATATAACTTCCTGTGAAATCCAGTTGACACCGTCTGGAACCACCCAGTCCAAGAATTAACATGTAGCATTGCAATATATTTGGCACGCTTAAAGATCCAGGGATCTATTTGCAAAGACTCTGTTCCTTCGGTACCTCTTTATCTAACTCTTCATTTGTTTGCACCTGTAAGATAGTGTTCGGAAAGAAGTCATATTAACAAAACATTATTCTCTGTATTGTTACAATCAAACATGTTATGCAAAAACCAACCTGCTACATGTGTAACCAATTTTTATATTACTCTTAGCCCAGCTTGCGTGGGTCCCCATCTAGTAATCTGTAAAGCTTTAGTAAATTGAGTGTAATTGTTTTGTAGTTCAAAAATGTCTCTTTTTTTAGCATTTTGTCTTTTAAAAATAATGTTTGTAAATATTAGCAAGAGATTAATATAATTTTGTTTTGCTTTTTTAATGAGATTTTAACATATGTATGTAGAAATCACTGGAACCCATACTACCTACTTTGTTACTGAAATGTTAACTGAAAAAAAAAATAGTTGTTCAACATAGTGAATTTCATTATCCAATGAAAATGAATAAAATCCTTGCTAGGAATGAAAGGCCTGATATAATTGGTGGTTAATCTTGCTAATAGTTCATAGCACCAATGAAATGCTTAATGCTAGATATAAATTTATGAGATTCTGTCTGTAAAATAACCCAACAACTCTGGTAGATAATGTGGGTTCCAGTGATGATATTAATAAGTTTTTTTTATAGCAGAAATGTCTAACATATTTCATTCTTCACTTATTTAAATATGTGAAATCAAGCTGCATCAAAACGAGAATGTCTTCATTATAGTTTCATACTGTAATAACTCTTTATTTTTCTAAAAAATGATACATAATTAAATAGATCACTGCATATTTTAGAATTACAAATTGTTTTGATGACTTATAAGCTATTTCATGATAATCATGATCCATTGTTTTCAGCTCAAAACCATAAGAAGGTCAGATGTCTTAAAGAATGAATTTGTTCATCTAGTTAAGGGAATTTTAAGTTTCTCTTTATTTTTTGTCACTTTAGGAAATCAGGAATCGTCACTGGCTACAAGTCATGCATGTCACAGGGAGCTCCTTCCAGCTGGAAGCCAATGTGTTTAAACTGTGTCATCTACTAGATATTGGGCTGATCAAGTAAGTTTCAACTCAAACTAAAAACTTTAAAGCGTTAAACTAGTCTGATCTTACTGTAGAATGTGTCACCTATTCTGAGTTAGGTCTTAATACTTAGTAAGTAAACACTTGCAAACCAGTCTACAAATTGCAAGTTCTAAGGAGGTTGGTGGAGTTTATCTACCTAGAGTTTGTATTTTACCTATTTGGTTTTATAATTTTTTTACCCAGTCTGTAAATTTCTAGGAGCATGGCAGTTTGTCCATCTAGACTGTGTTTGTCATCTTGGTTCATTGGTCTTTGCATGTTGTAAGGAGAATGGTAGTTTGTCTGCCTGGACTGTACATGTATATGTCACCTACTTGATTTTAGGTGGGACAGCTTTGTTACCCTGTCTACAAGTTGTCAGGAACATGTATTATCATGAGTTGTTGATGATTCATAAAAGAAGTAATGTTTTATGATATTAAGCAGAATTAAATGGGTTCAAAGTTACAGTTCATAAGTTTATTTTGCAGACACAAAGCAGCTATAGAAGAGATATGTCTAGGAGCTAGCAGGGAGTTAGAACTTGAGATAAAGATGAGAATGACAGAGGAGGAATGGACTGAACAGGTGCTTGCGTTTGAACACTACAAACGTCGAGGACCTATATACCTTGACAAAGTTTTTACAGAACGCTTGTTGGAACAGCTTGAAGATGCACAGGCATTGCTTGCAAACATGCTCACATCTAGGTAATTCTTTTAGCTACCCTTTTTGTTATTATATGGTAAATTCCTTGTGCTCATTTAAGGTTTTTGGAAGATCAACAACACTCTTACCAAAGTTGGTAAGCTCAGCATGAAAAATTATTATGCCCCCAAAGGGAGGCATATAGTTTTTGAACTGTCCATCCATCCATCAGTTCATCCGTCATTCCATCCAAGTGTAGGATCAGTTATTTGAAAGATGTTTTAAGGATCATTGAAAAAATTCTATTGTAAGAGAACTAACAGGCAGATATTTGTTGACGGCTGATCAGGAATACATGTTGTATTTGTTCAAATGTACAAACTAATTCACATTTTACATCTCTCTGTTATTAGATTACTTTAAAAAAAAAAACTGAGTATTTAAAAGTTTGACACTGTATTTCATATGATACACTGTTTTTACAGGTATATTGGTCCACTGAGAGATGAGGCTGCTTCCTGGGCCGAGAAACTGAAGGAGGTAGCTGAGGTGCTTGAACTCTGGTTAGAGGTCCAAGATCTGTGGCAATATCTGGAAGCTGTCTTCAGTAACCAAGTTGCTGCTAAGGTTTGTATCACTGAGTTCTGGTAACTTCCTTCGATCTTAAATATATGTGTACATAGAGCTACAGTAATGTTAGCAGCCTTTAAATGTCTTGTTGGTAGGCAGTCGTGATGGACACTGGACATATTTACTTTAGTGTCTAACATCTGAAATTGCTTTATGTTTAATTCAAAACTACTTAGGCAGTCTATATATTTTTGATTTGTCAAGCTATTTATGAGATTCTATACAGTTGAAAGTATAACTTCTTTATTGACTTTCATTGACACGGTTTGAACCTTATCCTTAAACTTGTTAGCCAGTAGATCTTAAGGCTTCAGTGTTGTCAGTTTTAGCTGCAAGGTAGAACAAACTGCTACGAGACTAGTATACATATACTATTATTATATTGTATATATACTTGGATATTATAGGAACTACCACAAGAAGCAAAGAGGTTTGCACGCATTGACAAAAGTTGGACCAAGATGATGAAAAGAGCATTTGATACCAGAAATGTTCTGCAGGTAGTTAGTCCATACTTTTGCAGTCTGCTATTTTAAATTTTTGAATTTGTATTTCATTACTTAAAGGACAAGATATCTTGTAGCAGAAAGTTACAATTCACTTCAGTTGTGAGTAAATCGCCCTCATTGAAGTGTGTCAAAGTTTGCAGGCTGGCTTTTAGCATTGAACAAAGTTTGTAAGTGTTGAAGTAGGATAAAAAACATTTATTGAATCAAAAGTCCTTGAGTGCAACAAAGTTCTGAAGGTCTGAAAGTTCTTGTGTATATACTGGTATCTTATCATAGTCTTTGTTGTTGTTTATTACGCTGTGTTGCTATGGTTTTAACTAAATAATTTCTTTCAAGTGCTGCTATGGAGGAGAGGTACCCAAAGCAGTATTGCTGAGGCATGTTTATGAAGAATTGGAGATCTGCTTCAAGTCGCTGGTTGGTTACCTTGACAACAAGAGAAGAGTGTTCCCAAGGTTTTACTATGTTTCTGACCCAATACTGCTGGCCATACTAAGTAGACCAACAGATCTAGAGTCGGTGAAACCACATCTCAAGTATGTAACTGTTCAACTTTTCAAGTTTCATTCCTCAAAAACTTCATTAGTTAATTCATCACTGTAGATATTTTTTTAGATAAGAAGTCTGATTAATAATTGTCTTACTTCCTGTTATATGACTGTTTCTATCTCTTAAAAATAAATGTTAGGTTCAGAGTACTCCCTCAAGTGCTGATTGGTCATGATTGTATGAGAACTAAAGATATCTTTTCAACCTTGCAAAAAAGTAGTGTGAATCTTGTAAACTCTCATATGTTGCTAAAGCAAGCAAAGGACAGTTGAATTATCATAGATAACTTACTACATTGATGAGTAGAAAATGACTGCTGCAAAATGAAACTTATAATAAAATATAAACACCCATGGCAGAGTGTTCTCAGTAGTACATTAAACGGGGTTTTGGATTTTAGTTCTTTATTGATTTTAGAAGTCATATGAGTTGTGCAATATTAGATATAGCTGTCACTTGTAAAAATTGATCTGATTTCAAATCTAGAAAGGTAATTTTGTTTACATCCAAGACTTGTGAAGAGTTAGGATCATTGATTCATGCAAAGAAAATTGTCTAGGCAATTTCAAAATTCTAAGACCTGTTGTTTTGTCATTTATCTCAGATGACTTTATTCTTTAAAGAGCAAGTCCCAAATCTTACGGAATGTCATGGAAATAGATATTTAGTTTAGTTTCTTAGTTTATATCAAATTTATTTTAGTTTGATTGTGTATGAAGATTTTTAGCTTATAGACACACTCTCAAATCCGTTTAACAAATGTAGTATTTTTGCTTTGATCCGTACAAAATACCAAAACTGCTTTTAGATTTGACATGTTTAAGCAACAAAAAGATCAGTGAAGATCAGATATGGTGCATTTGAATAGTTAAATTTGCTACTCTGCATTCTCTCAAAACTGCATTACCTATTTGGAATTTAACAATATTATCATTTTATAGAAATAATCAGGCTTTGAATGGATTTTTTGCAACAAACAACAAATATGGCTGTTGATCAGAAGATAAAAAGAAAAGCATAACCTTTATTTTCTGTTTTAAGATCCATATTCAGTAGTATCAGTGACGTTAAACTAGAGGAAACCAGAGCAGGTCCTATAGAGCCTACTGATGAAATAGGGTTCCAGGGCTCAGGTGGGCTCAGATCCATCACCCCTGCCAGCAGGGCCAAGACCTCAAGTGTGCTTTCAGCTCAGAATAGGGGAGACACTCCACCCAAAATCGATAAGAGGCTTACACAAGTATATGTAAGTAAATGTCAACATGTAATGCATGGTTCTTTTATGTTCATAATGTTCCATAATGTATGAAAAAGAAATATATATTGGCTGTACTGGGCACAATCAACATCTGTACCTTTGCAGGCATGGATCAGTGATGTCAGAATGAAACTGATCCATTCAGAGGCTTTAAGACCATGGAAAGTTCTGTATAAGATATTTTCATTTGACAGAAAGAACTTGAGATTCTCATCTGATGATGGTACTTCATTTAATTGTTCTTATTTAGATGCACCTTCCATATTTAAACAAATCAACACAGGCATTTTTTTGTTTTTGAGAATGACTCATTAGCAAACATTGCAGACTTTTCAATCTTGTGAAAGTAACCACCTATAAAATATTAAGGAACAAGGAGGCAGAGGGTTGCAGATGTATTTAAACACAGAGATGAACAGGTTAATAGTCATGACTTAGATCAGCCTGTCAGGGGCCAAAGCTCACTTGTATGGCCCCACCAGATACAAAGAGTCATTAACATATTTTACTGTGAAAATTTGCATCATAAAAAGAAGCATCTCCATACTGCCTAAAAATGCCAGACTTGGTTGAGAATTTCAAAGCTCTTGTTTATCATAGAAATCATAAGTGGAAAATAATTCAGCCCTGAAATTATGGATTGCTGAAGGCAAAGCTCAGGTGTTGGTTGTTGTACAGAGCAGTTTATGAATGAATATATCAATTTAGCCTGACATTTCCAGTGTTAGTCCTTAACTCTGGTTTCTCCTTGTTTTGACAATTTAATGAACAGAAAATTGATTAGAAAATGCCTTTGATAAATGTGTAAAGTAAATGCATGAAGTGTTTGAAATATTTTTACATGGAATTGTCAGGTAGATTTAATATGCTTTTAGTGAATTTATCCATATTTTGAAGCCCATTTTTATTATTCATAAAACACCAGATATTGCACATATTATATAAAATATATATGAGTTTATATTTTGCACATGTGTAAATATGTATCTTTCACACTTATAACGGCATTTGTTTGCAAGCAGGTACTTAATAACCATTTGAACATGAAAATAAAAGCATTAGTTTGGAATCACAAATACTATAATCAGATTAACTAACATGAATTCACTGTCGCGAATTAGAAATGTCTATTTGATTGATTCACTTGGACTCTTGTGACCATCTTATTGAAATATTGTTCCTCAGAATAACTGAGGTTTGTTCAAAGGTTTGAATGAACTTGTGCTACAATAACATGTATTAAAAAATATTTCATCCAAGAACGGAGAGGAACAGAACAGAAATTTGATTTCATTTGATTTACACACAGTATGTCATCATTTCAGAATTACAATTTAACAATAAATACATATGTCAATGCCTTCAGTGAAATAATTAAAAGAAGAACCCTGACTTTACCTTTAAATAGGCATGTTTCATAACAGGGCTTAAAAGTTCTATATGAATACATTTATTATCAGTTATATGATTCCTCATCTATATTGTTGTAAGATTGTTAATAAAATCAAACAAACTTCTTTGTGGCATTGTTACAAGACATTAGCAGAGCAGTGTCTTAGTACATAAATGCTAGCATTTGATAGAACAAGAAAAGGAGCAAAAAATTGTTGTTTCAACCTAATAGTTTATTTCAATAATAGCGGCGTCGCCTAAGGCAAGCTAAACAAGAAGATGTAAGTTGTAGAGGAATTCACAAAATATCTTCCATCTTTTACCAATCTGTCTCACTCATATAACATCAACAATTTATTTATCATATTAATGATATACCTAATATTATCTTACCGTCAAAACATAGATGACTTGTGTCTTAAAAAGATACAGAAAACATTTATGATGACTCATTAATTCTGAATACTGTCTCTCTTATATTCTATTCTTTTCATGTATATTTCTCACTCATTCCTATTTTTTGATGTAAATATTCTTCTAAAAAAAAAGTCATTCATAAATAATGATCATTATTTTTAAAAATCATCATCATAATAAAATATGTTAATGTTAAATGGTGGTCAACCATATAGGGACCTTTAGCATCTTGCAGTCAGAGAAAACAAAAATAGTTATTTTATGACAGTTTTATTAAAAGCTGACTTGAAAAGTCATTGAAAAGTCATTCTGGATAAAAGAATTAATGTCATGCATTTTAGAAAGTGTCTGATGTAGTAAGGGAATTATAGAGTACATATTTTATGGCTTGCTCATTTGTTATTAATTACAAAGGCACCAGTGGGTGATACCCAACAACAAATGAGGCGTATAGCCAAACCCAGGGTACGACCTAGGGGCCGCCCTACTGTGGAGCGTATCTTATTTAGCTCCACCCCTGACCCTGGAAGCCGAGTGAGTAAATTTGTGGAGAAAAGTGTGACCCATGCTTGAACCAAAATGTTGTTAAATATTTGTCTCTGAAAATTGTCATAAAATATTGTCTGCAGATGTGTTTTATGTTATTACCCCTAAATGTATGGTAATTTGGCACTGGTTACGGGGAATATTTTCAGGTTTCAGCTTTAGCGATGTTTTGAATTGAAATTGTAGAAATATGTGTATAAACGAGTTTTAAGCTTTTAAATTTTCAAAGAAAGCAATTACATAAACAATATGCTTCTTGTCTGTTATACCCTCATATGTATATTGTAAATTACTTCAGTAGTGTACTAATTTATATATATGTTGGGGTAGATCTTGTGGCTTGGTATGCAAATAACATTTCCTAAATGTGCTTTTGGCAACTGTGTATGTAATTTAGATATTAATATACTAGAAAATGATAACTATCCTATTTTTAGATTAACTGAAATATTACAAAGAAATAAATTTTCTAGACGAGCTGATTCTCTGTTTCCCGAAAAATAATAATGGTATGAAAATATAACAAGGAAAGACCTGTCAGTTTAACACACATTTTTCAGTGGTGTTACACAAATCTTTGCTCTTTTTTTCTCTCAAGAATTCAATAAAGAAAAAAGAATCTGTAAGTCTGCCATAATTAGTTTTGATCTGTTCTCTTTTTTTGTCAGTTGCAGTTTCACAAATTATTCTTAAATTTATACTTTTCAAAGAATTCTATTCATGTTGATTGTTTCTGTTTTCAAGAATTATATTTATGTTTTTGGTTGAGCAAAGTGTTTCTTTCCATTAAACATTTTGTTACAGTTTCAGATTTGTATTTATGGTGCATAAAAAAGTGTAAAGTAAAATGAGTGATCTGAATGAATTTTTAAGATAAAAGGAATCAGTTTCTTATTTAAAAAAATATTTTTTTAATTCAGCTACTGTTAATAATATGCAAACATCAGGTTTGTAAGAAAACAGAGAAATATTTCCATTATGGATGTTGAAGCAAGTTTTGCTTTTTGTATTTGTTTAGAAAAACCGAGACCATACAGGGGAAACCAAGGTACAAAGTTAAAAAAGTTGTGTTCTCATTTTTGAATTGTTTAGATTCAGTTCAGTAGATTGACATTGTTTCTCAAGATCTGTAAAATATTAATTTAGAAAATAAAGTGTTCAGTCAGTCATTTACTCCATGATGAAATGTTTAACCTTCATTTTATTTAGTCTGAGTATTGTTGAGCAGATTTTTTTGACAACTTGGAGAATCTTTGTATTGAAATCTTTCAGGAGTATTTTTTTACAGTCAGTTACCTCCCTTTGGAACTGGTTTGAGCTCCAGACAATAGTCATCAGTTTTACTTTTGGATATTTTATGAGATGAATGCTCTAATCTTGAACCATTTTAAAACCAGGAAGAATTTTTGGTGTCAGAAATTAGGGCCTATCATACCTGTTACTAAATACTTGTGTTCAGGATACAGGAAAATATCTGGAATGAGAGAAGAAGCTGCAAAGTTATGACAACATGTAGTACTATCTCCTTTAGTAAAAAAAGTTTCAGTTATGCCATATTTTGAACAAAGTTTCCTGTAATATTATTTGTTAAAACTTATATATTTTATGTACATATAGAAAAGAAAGGGATCCACAGTAGAGAACGAGGTAACAATATACACAGAGTTTGTGGTTCAGTTGTTAATTTTTTATTTGAAAAGCACTGTGTGCATTTTTCTTAGGGATAATCTGTTTTTTTGTCTCTTAAGAGCTCAGTCTGTGAATCATGCTCTACAGTTGTAAATCTTTATTTCAAATCGTATTTTACTGCATAACAGGTTATTTTTTTATGTATTTTATGAATATAATATTTTAGGAATTCCTTAATCATATTTCACTGGACAGATACATTTTGTTTTTGTGAAAATGAATAAATAACTCAATAACAATCTTTTATAACCAAAAAGAAAGACCTATGACAACTGTGTTTGCTCAACCTAAATAGGTTATAAAATTGGATGGAACTGTTAAATTGTAATTGTCCCCTTCACAAATAAAGACTTCAATGCCATTAATTTTCCCAGTTTGTTTGACAATTAAATGTTATATTATCAGTGTGTTAACATTTTTATAAAAGTATACAGTAATGAAATATGATACAGAACATTTATCTATGTTGGTACTAGAGACCAAGAGCACACCTTTTATTTTCAAAAGAAATTACACCTTTTTCTTTTTTATCAGACTGGTTGGAGGGTTTAGAAATGAAAAACCTGAAATCATATAGTCAAATTCTTTTAAACTGTTCTGAGCTCTCACAGGTGACTCACAAACACACAAACAGTATCATCTAGGAAATATTTGGTAATGTTGAAGATTTCTCAGAATACATTTTGTTTCAGTGCATGAATTGTTTTGGTTTCAATTTTTCATATATTACTGGGATTTTGTATTAAAAACATTTTTTTTCGCAGAAAAAATCGCCTAAAACAAATTTACAAAGACTGTATGAATACAGTATGAATCATAGCTTTTTAAACACAATTTAATGATATATGAGAAGATTGTGAATAACTCTCAGAGTTTTTTTTTATAATCTATTCATTGGAAATTTGTCAGAAAAAGCTTTAATAAAATCTGTGCATGTATTTCATTAGAAAAAATGTGAATCTAAGACCAAATCATCTCAGGTAGCTATAGGTGTTTCTTATTTTTATCATCTTTAACATATCTAATGATGATCAGCACTTGTGTGCAGCTTCATACATTTTAAAATTGACACTCCAAATTGTAATTTTATTTAAGAGAATATTGAAAAAAAAATGTATTAAGCTTTGACGAACTTACTGCTTTGTCTTTTTTTAATCAAAATAGTTTGAAATGATTAATTGAATCAAAGTAGTTCGTAACCTCTTAAATAGACTGAATCATAACAGCTTTGATAATCTGTATTTCAATTGCTTCAGCAGTAAGTCAGTCTTGATATTGCAATACCTCAGACAATTGATATTACAGTACTTACAGACAAATATTGCAATACCTCCAACAATTGATATAACAATACTTACAGACAAATGATACTGCAATACCTTAGACAATTGATATTACAATACTTACGGACAAATGATATTGCAGTACCTCTGACAATTGATATTACAATACTGTAGACAATTGATATTGCAATACCTCAGACAACTGATATTACAGTACTATAGACAAATGATATTGCAATACCACAGGCAATATATTACAATGCGTTAGACAAATGATATTGCAATAGCTTAATCCTAAGTATGACTTCATGATAAGGAATTCTGCTATCAGTATTCAGGAAGTTTAAATGATGAATATTGCTAGATTGAAACTCAATCTGATGTTTTGAGGTGAGCATTATAGTTGCTACTTTGTCCATCCATCTGTCTCATTTCTTGTCCAGACAATTATTAAAAGACCCTTCAAGTTACAGACTTGAAACTTCATGATTTTATGGATTGACTTTATAATGAAGGAATGCAATTCACAAGAACCATAACTCTCCATTTACTAAATTTTGAGTTGTTACCCTTTGTAATTTTTATACTAAATTTTGTTCTGAGCAAGTTCTGCTTGGCACTTAATGATTAAAACCTTATGCAATGCACAGGATTCATAGCTACAGTTACAATTTTTCAAGTTTTTGTTTGTCACTTTTCTTACTTATTTAACATAAAGGTTTGTATACTTGGAAAGTTTCTCTTGAAGCAAACATTGTCCATGTGGAGGAGCATCAATCCTTTACATTACTACATTGTGTAATTTTTAGTTGAATTCAGATTAAGAAAACTGATATAGAAGTAGTGTAAACATACATTCTCTTAAAATTGCAGTATATTCATATTTTGGAAATAAAATGATATTGAAATATTATAAACAGTTGTACTATCAATATTGCAATATCTTAAAAATATGTTTGCTATCTTAATCAGCTATTATAATTGCAATACCTTGATATTATTAATGATGCTTGAACAATCAATATTGCTATCTTAATCAGCTGTTATAATTGCAATACCTTGATATTATTAATGATGCTTGAACAATCAATATTGCTATCTTAATCAGCTGTTATAATTGCAATACCTTGATATTATTAATGATGCTTGAACAATCAATATTGCTATCTTAATCAGCTGTTATAATTGCAATACCTTTCATTAATATTATTAATGATGCTTGAAGAATCAATATTGCCATATTCTGTCATATTTGTAGCAACTAAGTCCTTGGTCAGGCATATTGAATCAATATGTGAATAAATGGACAAGTGTTGAGAGCTCTCGAATTGTGAGATTTATAAGAATGTGTTCAGGATGTTCACTGTTGTCTTTAACTTAACTTGATCAAGTTTAGTCCATGTTTAATTTAGCATCGTTAGTTGTTTTTGTATGTTTGTTTCATGGTCCTCTCTTCTGAAGTTTGATTAAAAATTGCCTCACTTAGATAATACACTTGTCATTTTGGCAGTTATGTTTTTCAGTTTTAATTGTTATATTGTTGATTAGTTTATTTCAATATTTCAAAGTTTTTTTTTATGGCATTAGGCTGATAACACAACAATAGATTTTTTTTTATTGAGTAAATTAGTGTTTTAGAGAAATGTTTTTAAATATCTAGCTTTGAGATTTTATTTCCCAATAGTATTGAGAAGGCTTAAGAGTTGCTTTATTTTTCTTTTTTGCCGCTTATTACAAATGAAAAGTCAAAAAAGCTTGAGTGTAGGAAGAGTATATTTGAATATTCATTTTACTAAACAGAACATGAACCCAAGTGCCCTACAACAGGGTCCTACCTACCTGCCATCTGAGGGAATCATGGAAGAGATTGTGATTAAAGATGCTGTGTCTGTGTCGAGTGCAGATGGTGAATCATTCATTCTCAGTGAAAAGGTAATTGTTGGCCTGTTTAAGTATAAGAATTTGATAAGAAAAATATGTTCATTATTATATCAGTCTTAAACTGGAAACTGTTATTTTAGTGGTATATCTTAATTTAAAAAAAACATAAGATAATTGTTCCCGAATATAGAAATCTTAAAATGTTGTTTCTCAATACATAAAAATGTTTGTTTGTCACTATTAATATTACCCTCTTTTTAATGCTTTAGGTGACCTTGACAGATGAAGTTGAAATCTGGTTGTCAAAGTTGCGAGATTCAGTGTGCAAGACTATACGAGAAATGAACATAAGCATTATACAAGACTGTAACAATGGTGTTGCAATAGATGAATGGGCTGCTAAAGTAAGAATCTTCTAGCTTCAGAGAATAAAGACTTTTTTATGCATGCATAAAACCATGACATATGTGCATATCATATGCAAATCCATTAAAGTAAATGTGAGAAATACATGGGATCTGTTGATTGAATTAATGGTTATATTAATGTGCTTTGATTTCCACTGACTGAATTTCCCACGGCATTTAGTGAAAATAAACACATCTGTACATACTGTATGTTTACTAATCCTTCGTGGAAAATATATTAAAGCACTACTTACTTAGTAGTATAATCATATTTGACCAGAATACTGCTTTTCATTGCTTTTAATGAATTTTCTTCTGTATGAATAATTTGATGTATAACTAACTATTTCTGTTACCAGTATCCAGCACAGGTTTGTAGAATGGGCATGCTGTACCACTGGACCAAAGAGTGTGACACGGGTATAGGAGAGATCAAATATGACAGAAAAGCCCTCCAAGGCACCCTGAAAAAATACATTAGTACTGTGTCCAAGCTCTCTACTGTCTTGTTAAGGGGTCAGTGGAGAAACATTGAAGATCCAATGTTGCCAATACACAAAAATAGACTGGAGTGTATGATCACGGTAAGAGGACTTGCATTTTGGTTATGCCCAGATTTTTATTATAACTATTTATTTACAATAATTATTTGTCAGCCTCAGACAGTCAATGTTTAAATTATTTCTTATATGTAGTTATGTAAAAGTTCTATGATTGGATGTTTATCTCAGGTAGAGCCAAGCTCAGAGTGCTAGCAAAAGCTTATGGCCTAATATGTCAGTGCAGATGTAAATGGGTAAATTGGTTTACTGGGGATGACTCAAGAGGATCAAGTGACTAAGCTAATTTAAAGATTGGACATGATGAGCATGTTTAAAATGTAGAGAAAATTAGTGAATAAGAAATGTTTTCAGAGTTATAACTAGCTGAAATGCAAAGAAGCAAAGGCCTATCAGCTAAATTGTCATCTTTTATGAAAATGAATTTTGCAGACGTCTCAGTTCCTGAGAGATGCCCTGGATCAAATGTGCCAGAGAAAGTTACGAGAGGTGTCTGACTTTGAGTGGCGTAGAAGTATCAGATGTTACTTCCAGCCTGTTGGTATGTTCTCAGAATACATTAAAATATGTTACATTTGTTTAGATGACCTTGGCATTTGAATTTGGTCAAGTTTGCTTAATAGCGCTAGAAAAGCTGGTTCATTGCATTTTGTGCATAGGTTAAATTGGATTTGCTGCAGTGGTGAACAAAACAAAATTTAGAAATACTTTGCCAGGATGAATGGGTGTTATAGGTGGCTCTCTTAATAGTAAACCTTGCTTGCTAGTTTTCATATGTAATTCACCTGCTCTGTCTAGCATTAAAAAGCTCTATTCTAAACCAGAGAAAATACAGTAAACATGTATATAAATTTAGAGACTTACATCTGAGATTTTGGAAGTTAGTATTTCTGAAAGTTATAGCCACAGAGAGCTCTACAGTGCTATATATATAAGTATTGGTTATGCATGAGCTTATAATTTGCCAATTTATTTTTCTAAATTATGCACATTCATGGATGATTGAACATTAAATATCTGTTTATCTAATTATTGCAAACATAGTGGATGAAGTGTTACCAGCTAGTTGTAGTGATAGTAATGGAGTTTCGCCAGAAACATGTAAGGAACATAGCACATCAAAGAATATATATGGAAATTATACCCTACCCACCTGTTATGCTATATATATATATGGAAATTATACCCTACCCACCTTTTATGCTTGAATTATTTATATTCATTAACTTATATATATATTTAGCTCACTAGTAACTGAGTGCATAAAATGGTTGTGTAATAGTTTTATATAGGTAGGTCATTGTAAAACATAGTAAAGTATATCCAGAAAAAAGTTTTAGATTAGAAACTCACTGTAACTGACTTGTATATACACGTAGGTATACTTTCTGTAACAAACATTTTTCAGACCAGTATATGAAGAAGACATAATTACCTGATATTATGTTTGAAACTTCAGTCATTTAGATCTGGGACTGAAGTTAGGTGCAGTTTTTACTAGCACATGGGAAAAATTACTCAAGTCATTGTTACAATTTGAGTCACGGATTTTTTTCTTTTATCTGACTTCATTATGTGAATCTGTGAAAGTACAGTGTTTCAGTTAAATAGTATAGGTAATATTTGAATAAATGTACTGTATTGAAAAGAAAAATACCATATTTGCCACATCCAGCTCCCAGGGTGCTTTGAAAATTTAAGAGAAGGTGGCACCATAAAGGGTACCAATATAAAGCCTATAGCCTAGTTCAAGACACAAGAAAAGTTCGTAAGTTGAAACCGGAAGTTTATTTTGCAAGATGGTAGTAAAGTCTGTATGTGCTATTACAAAATGAAAAAGAAACAACGATGCAAAAACATGTCTATTTACAAATTTCCTACGCAAAAAAGGGGCGCCCATTCATTTGCAGGACGTAAGGGGCACTTATAGGGGCATTGGTGCTAGATGTGGCGAATACGGTATGTTCATTTCAAACCTATCAGAGGATGAAATGTATTGGAGATAAACTTACAACCAGTTTAAGCACTCTGCTATTGTACTCGAGATTTTATTTGAAGTTTATGTATTTCTAGTCATATGTTGTTGGTACATGTATTAGTAGCATTTTGTCCTTTTGCTGGTATATCATTTAGCTTTAGTATATTTTTTTTTTGGTGGTTTGTATATTTATTTTGATTTTTGTTTAAGGTCATAGCATCATTATTTTGAGTAGTTTACAGTCCAATCGTGTTAGAAACTTCAAAACTAAATAAACCAGGTGTTGTCATAGCCCTATAATCCAGTGGTTTTAGATTTTAACTTTTCTTTTTTCCTCTTCTTTTTTTTATCATGATTTTTCATTTTTACTAATACTATGTAGAATTAAGATAAACAAAAAACATCTCAGTAATAAATGGTACTGTACTAGAAAAACAGAATTGAGATCACTGAGTTTTGTTAAACACTTCATTGAATAAAAAATTGAGGTCAAAGCTGAAAAGAAAACTGTCAAGTTTCAGTGACTTTTTTTGGTTTAAAATCCAAGTAAATTTATGACAAAATGACTATAATATTTACTTGTGTACTTTTTGAAATATTATGCATTCTTTCAGCAACTCTGAATTCTTCTACAGTTCTCCTTTGATTGTCAAATACATTCCTTTATAGTAGACATAATATTTTTTCAGAGCTTTAAATGTACATGGAATGATTTTTCACTGACAGTCTTGCTTATAAGCCACAATTGTGTACAAGACACACCCCTTAAATAAACTGGCAATTGAAGGCTTTTGCATTGCCCTTGTAAGACACAGTGAGATTTTCAAGTTTGTGATACAATGTATCATCAGGTGTCATTGTTTTTAATTCATTTAAGATATAAAGGGTACATGAGGACATTTTGATCATGTAGAAGGTTGGTGAAATGCATCATTAACTTAAATCACTAAATTAATATAGAATTTGGTTTATCTTGTATTCATGATGATGAATTATTAATTGCACTGTAAACAAAGGCAGGGTTGCCTTAGAAAAAAATTGTAGGCTGCACATATAAGACACACATCCATTAATTCATTTGAATTAATTGTTTATTGTTGTAAGTAAGTTGAGATTAGTTTGAAGATTTAAAAGTAAAAAAGAGATTTCGTCTAAATACAAATATGGCCCTGGAAGTTGGTTAATTTTATAAACTTGTTAACTGCACATGTAAACAAGATTACAAACTACTGTTACTTACAAAAAAATGATCATAATTATAAATGAATGCAAAAATCTTTTTGGCTGAATTTTAGTTAAACTCCATCCACATACTTTTATAAGATTCACTAATATGTGTTCATTATTCTTTAGTATATGAAAGCCAAGTTCTAATGAAGGGGATTCATTTATGCTGTTGTGATGTCAAACTAAATGACAAGCTGACAAGTTTCAAAAGTGAGCTTTAAGAACCCTACGCTTTATAGAAATTAATTCATTTTTGTTTATAAAAGCTATATTGAAATTCTTATTTCAGCCGAGGAAAGATATGAACCCCTTATCTGGGTGTTAGACACTTCCTACCAGTATGGCAATGAATTTTATGGCACCAACACTGGTGTGGCTCTTACAGCAGTAACTGAGAGATGTTTTCTGACCATGTCCCAAGCATTGCAGCGGCACCAGGGTAGTGCTGTCACAGGCCCTGTAGGAGCTGGAAAGACAGAGACCATCAAGGTACAGAGGCTTTAATATATTTATATATCACATGTTATATACATGTACCCACTGCTCATCCTTCTGCCTTTGATGCCATTTGGGTCATATATTACTTAGAGTGCTATGTATTGAGTATCATACTGAAGTACTATTAATTTAAAGAGCAATCAGTCCAGTATTAACTTTATCAGTGTTACAAATCTTAAGAAATTTATCCTGCATTAGTATATTAAGTATAATAACATGTTAAATCTAGACTGCATTACCAGTGCAGACTTTATTAACCCATGCTGCCTCTAAATTATAAATATCTCCTCTGAACATCAACCTTTCTACATCAAAGATACATTGACTACAACACAGAGTGTTCTGTTTGAAGAAGTCACTTTTTGGTGTATTGCTGCTATCACAGATTACATTATTAGATAAAGTTTATATCGCTGTATTTTCTTATTTCCAGGGTCTGGCAAACATCCTTGGACAGTATATTGGAGTGTTCCAGTGCTCAGATCAAACAGATCCCACTAGCCTCGCCAAGATCATTCAGGGAACTGCTATGGTAAGTATACACACATAGTATAATGTATAACACTGTCTAATGATTTCAAATAATAGAAGTTTGTAAATGAAGATGAAAACTCTGCTCTACCTACTGTACCTATACCAACCTACTAAGATATTAAAGAGTATGTAACATTAGGTAAATACTACACAACTCTTATGCAGAGGGTAGTGCGTGTTTTCACAGACCTGTAAAAATGATACTGACCATTTCAGAATGGTATATAAGCGGAAAAGGACTGCAAAAATGATAACTGTTATATAAGATGTAATTGTTTGCATTTATTACCTTTATTACACTGAAAAGGTTACCAAGGGAATACAGTTATAAACAGTCTAGCTTATATTGTAAAATGTGACATTCATAATAATTTAAAAAAAAGATCTTGAAACTACTCCAGTCTTAAGCATAAAAAGACAATTTTATTATGTACCTGTCAATATAATATATAACAGTATAATAGGTTCAGAAATCCACCTACTTCTGAGTGGAAATAGGTAATCTACTTGAAGTAAAGTGGAAATTTCAGACTTCAAGTGTGCTTGAGCTATTTTGTCATAGGTAGTGTTTTATGTTTATAGGATGGTTGCTGGTGCTGTTTTGATGAAGCTCAGGCCTTAAACAAGATTGCTATGGCAGTCATGTTTGAACACCTGGAGACTGTAACCTATGCCCTCAAAGCTAGGCATGGGTTTGCCACATTGACAGATGGACTAGAGGTATTGTATAGAAGTTATTTTATGAGTTGTTAAACCTCTTTTCTAGATATTAACCATCACCTAGTGACTTTACATCAAATAACAGAACTTAAATGAATTTGCTTATGTTTAGTTATACAGTTCACAAGTCATGTTTGAAGTATGGATGATATGCCTGTTATGATAAGTATTAAGATATGAAAAAAAGTGAACATAGTAAAATTTTAAGATAAAATTTATTTTATTTCAGATTCCAATCAAGCGCAGCACAGCAGTTCACATGACAATCAACCTGTCAGACACTGTGCCAATATCAACACAACTAGCCAATGACATACGCCTCTTGTTCCGGCCAGTGTCCGTTGTGAAACCAGACATGGGTATCATCATGCGGGCCAAGGCAGCTGCTCTAGGATTCAAGGCACCAGTTGTACTGGGCTCAAGACTTAAAGTGCTCTCTGAACTTGCAAAGGATCAGTTGTATGTATTCGTGATAAGCCCCTTCAGCAATAAGAACCTGTTTCAATGTCTATGAAGTAAAAAATATGTATTTCTGCCAGAATGTTTACCATTTTGATTTTGTTTCCTCTATATTCTATGATCATTTACTTACTTTCAAAATTTACATCAGATTATTGTATTAAACTTCTATTATCTTTTTTTTAATGAAACTGATTATCTTTCAAGAAAATAAAAATAGAAGGAGGAAATGAGTGAATTATGTTCTTTATAGAGTTCAAAACAAAAAGATAAGTAATGTTAAGCATGTTTTGTTCCATTTCAGACCATCCCAGGTTCAGCACCATTTCAGTGTTGAGGCCCTGGTAGGGGTGCTGAAGAAAGCCATGTTGAAGCGTAAATACATCCGGGATGAGAAGACTCAGGACAAGCTGGATATGAGAGGAAAAGAGGAAACTTCAAGGTCAAACAGCCAGGCCTCAGACAGTAGACCAGTGTTACCTCAACAAAGCTCAACTGGTACAAGATTTATCTTGAAAAAATCAGTAAACATGTTAAATTCAGACATTCTCATGGTGAACGTTAAAAATCATGGTCGAAATTTCAGTGTGGACAATACCATTTATGTCATGGGGATACACAGACAAAAAAAGGTCAAACTTTTATTTATTTGGGGCTAAAACTAACTTGTAAAATGTACAGTAAAATCTCAAAGTAAATTATACCTGTTAGTCATGAAATTTGTTGCTCATCAAAGTAAAAGATTTGTAAGAACATGTTACACCTGAGGCAGATAATTATAGATTTCTGACTAAGGCTTTGACTGAACTATAGAATATAGTGTACTAGAATGCTATGGTTATTCATTACAGTAACTCAGGGGAATGTGAAAATGGCAGCCGGTGCTCACAGGAAGACTGGTACCCCGAACCCAATGACAGCAGCTGGAAAAGTAGAACATGCCCTTGTAGCGCAGACAATAGAGGAAATCATGGCTCCAAGACTGACAGGGGAGGTAACTGGTGTTTTGAGATGATATCTGTTTACACAGTTCTTTTTGGAGCTCTCTTGAAATATAAGCCAATGCTGCAATATATACCTTGCAAAAGCACAAGTGTTGTGATGTGTTATTATCAAGGATGCGTCTCATATAACTTGTCCAGGGTTCAAACCAAGGTCTTCTATATTGTCAAACAAATCACATAACAGCTAGGTTAAAAAATTTCATTCTTCTTTTAGAATACACCTCTACGCTACAAAGTTTTAAGTCTGAGATTTCAGACAGGTTATTACGTACATGAATTATGAGGTTTCAAACAGGCAATTACATAAATACTGATAAATTAATTATTATATGAAATTGTGAACATTGCTGAAGGATTTAGCATTTTCTTTTTTAGACAATGCAGATTTTCAAGAATATAGTCAAGGATACATTTTCTGCCCTGCCAGAGCCACCACCAGTCATAGGGGCCATCTCAGCACGTACAAGGGGCTTTGACATTGACCTTGCATTGGAAACAAAAGCCAAGGATAGGGGCTTGATCCCCCACAAACCATGGCTGTCCAAATGTAACCAGCTGTATAACCTGTCCAGTGTACATCATGGTAAGATTTACCTTTTTTTACACCCACGCCAAACAGTTTGTGTGGGGCAATCACTTTGTCCCTTTTACCTTTTTTTCTTGAATATCTCTGAAACCAGTTCTTAGTTTTAATCTAAACTTAAAATATGTTTTGAAAGATCACATAGGAACTCTTTGTGTAAAGTTTGAAAGCTCAGGGTTATATTTTGACCTAATTATGCCCCTTTTTCACCTAGAAAATGTCCCAAAATTTACATTTTTCCTATAACTGTATTTTTTGTAGATTGTAAAAAAGCTTTTGATGCTGAACAATATGTTTTTTTTTTTTTTGCTTGTTTACCTAGAAAATATCTCAAAAATAAATGTTACTTCATTATTCTTGGAAGTATTACTGGTATTAACTTGAAATATAAAATACATATGATAGATCATAAGCCTAATCCATTAGCCAGATTTTATAACTGATTTTATTTGGCTGTAATTATGCCCTCTTTGCTAGAAAATTAAAAGAAATACATTTCCAGTACAGGTATTAACCTTTACATAAGTTACATATATATGAGGACCAGTTGTAAGGAAAGGCCTACGTCAAGTGTCATAACTCTTGCTTTCATTTTGACATAATTATTCCCAATCATTTCCAAAATGACATGTTCTGATTGTGAAATATTTTATTCCCTTCACATATTGTTTTTGTATCTTCTGCATGTTTTGACAAGAAGTCAAAAATTTTGTTGGGAATTCGCCCTGCCCAGTGTTGTCCAGATATACTGGTAGTTTTTTTATCGGCTGTTCTAGCGGAAGACTTACTTTACCAATATTGTTTGTCCTCTTCATTTATTAAGTAAGCTTAGAGTTACTTATTGTCATCAGTATTATATCTATAAACTTAGTTATTGATTATACATTACATTTTCCCCTAACAATTATTTCCCTTCCACCCATGCCCCATTTTAAGTCTGAGCACTGGTAAGGGTATGAATCGCATTCCGTGCTAGCTCAAGAAAGCGAGATTTGACATTGGGCTTGAACTTGAAACAAAGAACAAGGGCAAAAGCATTACCTTTATAATATTTATTCAAATTTATCAAAGAATTGGAATCAAGATAAGCTTACTTGCCTACAGGGTAGTAAAACATCAAAGTTCTGTAACAGCTCTTCTGAAACTTTTTAGTCAGATTGTTCTTTCATAACAGCCTGCAAAGCTCAGTTTCTTGTACATTTCAGGTTTGATAGTGGCAGGTCCACCAGGCAGTGGAAAGAGTACATGTATCCAGACCCTTATTGATGCCCTCTCCTCAGCCCCTAAGGCCAATCTGTCAAGGGTCTCATCAGGAAGTAAGGTGTCATCATCTTCAGAGAAGATGCACAAGCTGATACGTATTAACCCACTTGTTGTTGATGAATCTGACCTGATGTTTGGTTATCTCACGCCAAACAATGACTGGGTAGATGGCATTTTCACAAATGCTTGCAAGAAGGCTAACAGGGTAAGATACCAATTTTGTGTGATAATGCTTAAATCAAATACCTATTTTAAGTTAAAATTTATGCACTTTGGTAAAAAAAATTATGCACTCTGGTCAAATGTTTTGAAAGTTTATGAACAAGATTTTATTTCATAGCAGTTTTAAGAACAAATTTGAAGATGTTCTAACACATTTTAAAGGAACCAGGCTATTTCATATTATTTTGATTAATGAATGTTGGATATTTACATGGTTAGGGCAAACAAAGTCTGCATTGAAGAACAAAAAAACAACAACATTGTAATGACCAATTGACCATAGCAGTTTTAAATACATGTTCCTTAAAAATTTTGTTTCACAGGATCATGATTTTCATGGTTAGGTAAGTGTGTCATCAAAATTTTCTGATTTCAGAATTTAAGCAAGACTTGGCTTTGTCTAGATGGTCCGTTAAATACGGGATGGGCAGACAACTTTAACAGTGTGTTAAATTCAGACAAGGTGAGTCCATATTGAATTACTGAAACAGATGTAAAATCAGTGTTCAGTGTTAGGTTAAATAAAATTGTGTCATTTGTCTAACAATTTTATTTTTGCTTTTAACTCTTTTTCTTCAAAAATACATCAGAGATTATATATTAAGACCAGAGATTAACATGCATCAACTTTAATTTGCAAAATCTCCAATGTCTTGACTAAAACACCATACTATTTATTATTTAAAGGGCCATATTAACTGAATAGGAAAAAATGCAGACAATGATCACACTGCATGGATATGCAGGCTTGTCAAGTTCTGCCCTGGTTGCAAATGTCAAAAAAATAGCTTGCCAGCAGGGTACAAGTTTAACCATATCATGTACTGTAATGTGGTTCGTAGATAAAGTTATGTTTAGTTTAAAATATATTCAATTAGAAATATCTTTTTATAGTCAACCAATTTCCATAAGGTGAGTATAAATGCTTGGCAGTTGTAGATAGAAAGATGAATACTGCTAGATATTTTGTAGCATTGGAACTACATTTCAATTTTATAGATATTTTTTTCCTGTTTTCAATTTCATATGTGTGTTTTACTGACTGTTACTACTTTTTCTTGATGGAAAGTCATGGATTTCTCTTTTTTTGTATATAAAAATTTGGTATGTGATGGAAGAAGTGTATATATTTGTACATTAAAATCAGTTAGAACATTTCTGGGTTAGTTATTTATGAAAATTAATACATTATACCAGCTTGTTAATAATGTAAGTTTATTTTGGCTGAAACAGGTGCTACATTTGCGGAATGGAGACAAACTGTTCCTGTCCGACAACATAAACATTATCTTTGAGACGGCGCGACTTCCCGAGGCATCACCAGCAACAGTTGCTAGATGTGTGAGTACTAAGAAAATAATTTTTATGAAACTGGTTGTTGAAAATGTACTTTTATTTCATTATCATAATGATGACTGGTTATTTCAGAACAATGATTTCAAAGCTTGATCTGTAGGTATTAGTGGTGCAGTTAATGACAATGCACAAATTTAACATGGTCTTCAGTAATTTACAGTTACTTTGTGCTGTTGAGGTGAATGTCACAATTAGCTGGCTTATATGATACTTAGCTTGGTCTGCAGCATCATTAAATATTACAATGCCACGTCCATAAGCTCGGATGTTCACAGATGTCATCATAACTGTTTTATTAAATGACTTTATAAATAAACAAGATATAACTTGATGACATTTTACTCAGTTAAATATAAACATATCATGGTATAACCAACTCTATAACTGTTCTATATCTCTTCTTCTATTTCCATTTCTCTTTCTATTTCTGAATACAAAATAACTTGAAGAAATGGAACTCCCCGGGTAACCCCATGCTAATAACAGAAACATTGCAAAATGTAATGATGTTTATTAACATCAATATCCCTTTTTGGGGGTGGATATCACCTTCTATTGACTCAGACCTGGTCTGTAATAGAACACTCATTTGTTTAGTCATATAATAACACTCTTTAAGTGTTTAGTCTTTGCAAATCACTGTTGTATTAATATTAACTGTTTTTATATTTTGTAGGGTATTCTATACATAGACAAAGATGTTGTTGGTTGGAAGCCCATTGCCAAAGCTTGGTTGGAGAGCAGGACACCACAAGAAATACATGTAAGCTATTTAATCATCATGATTTATATGTGTACTACTGAAATAATGTTTCACTTTTAATATACATTTAAAATGCAACATAAAGAATGCATTTATCACTTATTACTAACAATTGAAAGATAGTGAAAGAATAAGCAATACCAAGTACAAATTTTGTAATTGGACTTTAGCCTCAAAGTATATCTTTTTATATTGAATGTGCTTAAAAATGCATTTAATGTGGGAACACCATTTTGGCCAGAGATGTTGTTTGTCCTAGATTGTCAAGAAATATTTTTGGAAATGTTTGAAAACAAAATCCACCATGTTTTGAAGTTTTAACCTTCCTTTGTTCTTGTCCCAGATAGTCCACTAAGTTTTAAGATTTCGCCTGATATTTGTGAGAAAATGTTTTTGGCTGTTTTGTTTATTGTCTAAGATGAGTCCCATGTGCATGTATGCTTCACATAAAAGTTAGATTTTATATGTTTTTGTATTAAAGCATTTAAGTGATTAATTCAGACTTCCTGTTGATGTAATATGATGTATTGTGTATTTGGAGCCATTATTCATGGTTAAAAATATTATTCCAATAAAAAAAACTACTCCTCTAATTTTGCATATGTCATTTAAATCAGTTTACGCTTTTCAACCAAAATAATAAAAAAAATGATGACAGAACATTACTGTAAAAGTTCTACAAAATTCAACAATGCTCAGAACTTTTGAGTTTGAATGTGTCTGCGGAAGTTTGAACATTGTATTTGGCAGTCAGATAGGGTGCTTAGGTATATTGGGGCTACAGAATCTTGTAGAATTCAAACAACAGTGACACAGAATACTCTTTCCTTTCTGAATAAAGTCTGCAGATTTTATTAAAACATTATATTTTTTGGTTTTGTGTTTTTCATCCTATCATTAGGAAAAGGTAAGATTTGTGTAGTTGTAAAGGAGAAGTATTGAGTTTGATACACACCACGTGTCTTGTTCATGAACTGGTCATAAATAAATTGTAGATGGATGAAATTAAAGCATTTCAGTTCATGGACAAAGACCAATAGAAATGTAGACTTTTTACTTTCAGATTACATTGTAGATATATCTCACTGGATTTTCACAAGATTTTTCAGTTCTACCAGGACAATATGTTGTCATTTTTTGCTAAGTCTACTCAATGATATTGTATTTTTTTCTTTTTAATTGCTTGCTTTCACAGGAGATATTTCATTTTTTTTTATTTCTCATCCATAAAAATGCTGTTTTTAATTTTGATAAAAAGGGAAGTAACTTTTAGAAACTTCTTGAAAACAGTATTGAAAATCCGGCATGAATGCACCAAAAAGTTCCATATTGAATAAAGTCCACTCATTTCTGGAACAGAAAAGTTTGAGAATACCCGATTCTTTGAGATAGATTTTTGTATTTTTATATTGTTTTTCCTCACAGGAGAAGGATGAAAACAAGGTGCCATTTTTTTTCTAAAGCTTATCTTAATTTTTTTTATTGCCTTCTCTGTAAACAGCACTATTTTACTGGTTTATGTCTTTACATTAAGTCTTCCATATCACAAGGTTAGTTGCTTGTTTGAAAACATTTCATAACACCATGAAATTTTCAGCACTGGTCTTTAATTTGAAGATCAACAATAGGGTGTTTTGCATGCACTCCATTTCTAAATATGATTCCAGATTTTATAATTACACTATCTACTTGCCTACAAGTCTTGTTTTTTTGTTTTTACATAAGCTTTTACATTAATTTCTCTTATTTATCTTTATATACCACTTGCCTTGTTTGAGTCACCCAAACTTAGATTTCTGCATCACAGCAGATTTTACGGCTTCTTGCTTGCAACACTGATGAAATTTTAAATATTCAGCTTGGGTATTTAAAGCAGAATCAAGAAATATCATTGAAAGAAAAAAGAACAAATGTTAATAGGATTTCACTGTTTCAAGAAACTGTTTCTTTTTATTATCTGTTAACAAACTCAGAATTGCATGTTAGATTTAATTTGAAATAAATATTTATTTATATATTTATGGGTGCTTGTTGTATGAGAGAGTACATATCCTATGAGAACCTGTGTGACGGAAAGAAGTATTGTGCTTTCTTACTTATGTTTAATTTGACTTTCGGCCACAATTATGGTCCTTAAGAAAATAAAATATACAGTGTGAGTGAAGAATTTGCTTTGATTTTTGAGAGTAATTTAATTTGGATAGGCAGATCACCTTTTTTTTGTCATTGCGTTTTGATTCTATTTTCCTCTTTTTTTATGTTTTTGTAAGAACATTAAACAGGTAACACATTTCAATTACACTTTTAGTATAGCAGTTGTGGAGCTTTATGAATGATGTCTCAGAATTCCATTCCAAGTAAGACAAATATTGCAGTCAGCTGATCATGTTGAGAACTGGATGTTACATCATGACAACATGTATTTGTCATAGAGTTACATTTATAAAAACTTCAAAGCAACTTCAAGCTAGGAAGCACATTCTTTTGCACAGAGATTTCTTAAAAGTCTATTTGATTTCTTTTCTTCAAGAAACGAGAGGTAACACTTGGTGTTGATTTTTTTTTTTTTTTATTGGTGTTGGATCAAAAGAAAATCACATTTTGTGTGTTTTGAAGTATTCTCTAAGCAAATTTGATGACTTGAGTGCATTAATTTTTGTGAATGCTTAAATGTGTGTAGTCTTACAGTTAATTGTGTGTAAATTTTGTCTTCAGTTAATCTTGAAAAAGTAGAGTGTTGAACTTTTTTTATGATTGAAATTTTACTTTGACTAATGTCCGTAAGGCAAACCCAGTAAAGATAAGTAAATGTTTGTGAAACACTTGTTATTATTCTTAGTCTTTAACCCTGAACATGCTGAAATTTTGTAATGGATTTGCCCAGCTTTGAATTTGAAACAGTCCATTCAAAGTTTAAGGGATTTCAACATCAAAATACAAAAATGGAGCTACCAACAGTATAGAGCCTGGTCAGACTGCACGGATGTGCAGGCTGGCCTGGCTCTGTACTGGTGGCAAAGGCCAATCACTTTCAGTTCCAGCAGGTTAAGGGTTAAAGACCTCATATAGCAAATCAGCAGAAAATCAGTAAAGATTCCCATAAATTCCAGCAGATATTATTGTGGTTAAAATATTAAGCGTGCAAGTAGCGGACATGTTTATCATTATGTTTATCAATATGTTCTGGAGAACTGAGGCTGCAAAAGAAAAAAACAGCCTTGCCTTATGGTCAGTTTGCTGTAGATGTAACGTTTTATGTTATTGAAAATTGTATTGTGTAATATTGTATTAATTATTCTATGCTGAGTGAAGTTAACAAGGAATTCACAACTATCGGGATGTAATTTCTGTTGCATAAAGATTCTTCTTCAATGCTTGATATATTTCATATGTAAATGCTGTTTTCAAGATTAGTAAAAAAGTTTGATACAATTAAGCATTAATAGGAGATTCTGGAGGTGGCAGTGATTTTTGAAATTTAGTAAAGTTACTTACAGATTGATTTATGAAAAACATCTGGCATACTTTGACTGTGTAAGCCAATAGCTGAGTAAGCAAACAGTACTCTCTTGGCAAAGAAGCTTTAGCGTTAGGACATAACAACTTGAAAGAGTTGTTTTGCAGCTGGAATTATCAAGATGATAAATTGTCATTATGAACCACTGTAGACATACACCAGAGTATGTAAGTGTCACATAAAATGTTTACATGTTACATTGTTTCAGAGCATAAGACTGTCATATAAGGGAACTCCCGTCAGCACTACAACAGTACATATACTTGTTTACCATGTTTGTTACAGTAGTTGCAGTTTATACAGTTAGCTCTATTTACTCTTTTACCATCTGGACAACATTCTCTGCAGTGTCAAAATTTCTTGATATATTGCTATTGCTCTCGCACAAAAGATTTCTTTAATAAATGTTTATTTTTACCTCTGTTGATGTTTGAAAATAATCTTTGTTTTCAAATTTTTTGGTCATTGTTGTTTTTGTCTATTTATACAGAAGGTACTTCAATTTATGATTGACATAATTATTGAAGCTTTTTTAATGAAAAGAATCAGATAAAAGTTACTAAATGAGAATGTTTTCCTGATGCATGTTAATTTCTTCATTTTATATTAGTCAAACAGCAGGTTTCCCAAGCAAACACCAACAGTGATGGGGCTACTTTAGAAAGAGTGTGTTAGAAAATTCCCTACAGATTCACTTGTACATTGTATATAGTAAATGACATAATACATCACCCTGTAGCACTCCTATGTTCATATTGTCATGGTGTTCAGTGAATCAGATATGCAAAGCATAAAGTCATCCTGGGTAAAGGGTGCTTCTTTAGAATGAGTGTTTAGATAGTATATTTGGATTGACTTAATATATAGTAATTACATGGATAATAGAGTATGCCAACAAACTGCACATTGTAATACTCCTATTTATGCTTGGGAATTGGAGAAAGCAGGGAATAACTTACTCTTAGTAGCAAAGCTCTTAAACTGTATAGTTGAAAGTAATCCATGAGAAGAGTTTGCTGATGTAACCTACATGTAAGACAGATCATTATTGCTGTTTATGAATAAGAATTAGTAGATGGAAGCTAGATATATGTAACTGAAAGTGATTTTATACCACTGTAAAAAGTAAAGACATCAGTAGATGTTTAAGTAGCTAAGTTAAACAATACAAGTCTTCCATATTTGTTTTTGCTTAAAAGGTCAAATGGTGTCACTGTGATTTAAATGCTTGTTGATGGAGTAAATACAATTTATGTACCTGGCTGCACAAGACTTTAAACTTGGCTAGAATTTTGACAGAGATCAAAAACATTAATCTTAGTCTTGTTTTACCAGAATTTGTTGTTATTCCAATGTTAATTGATGTTTGGTTGTTACAGTTCAATGCTACTCCTCATGATGAAAGTGTGGAGGCCATTGATAATGTCATCAGGGAGAAAACTGTAGAAGGGGTAAACAAATCCTGCACGGGTGTTTTAAGATAGTGGTTACATTTTTATTGGCATTTTCATTTTAAGTTTGGTTCAAGGTAGCAGCTAGTACCCTAAATAGCATGTAAATTTCATGATGATTTTGTTTATGCCAGTCTGTGATTATATTTTGTCATACACCATTACGAAGAAAAGCACTCTGGGAAGAGGGATCTTGCATTTTTTTACACATTATATCATAATGGTATATTTCATACAACAAATAGTCCTTTTTTTAAATACTTTATTTTCTTCAAAAACAGTATTCTCTTTGTCTGTAATTACTGCTGTTTATTTTACATTTTATATTGCAAGTTGGTTATAAAAGTATTTGCTTCATGTTCATTTCATGTAAAGGGTTATTAGTCATTGGTTGCTGTGTTTTTGTGAGTGGTAGTTTGTAATTGTTCTCTAGTATTAAAAGTATTGCTACAGCTTATTGTAAAATATATTCTATAAGTCATTCAATGCTTTATTTCTTTATCTATACATGTACAGTATATTAAGTTACTTGATCATTAAACTTTGTAAACTTGCAGAGAAACAGATACTTTTACAACATTTCTTAAATAACAGTGTTTTGTCATTGGTGATAGATACTGTTATCTGATACCTTTAAGTTACAACAAATAAACAGATATTTCTTAAGGAAGTGTACATTCTCCACAGCTTTATATTTCATGCAAAGGAAGTCCTCTGTTATTGACAATGTATGGCACCTTTAGTCATTAACATGTCTTTTAAGAGTGTTAGTGTTAAAACAAGATTGGTGTTATTGTCAGGATTCATGTATTTGCAGGTTCTGCAACGTGCCTTCCAGAAAACATTGGACCCTGTCATCAACTTTGTCATAAATGATGCTAAGTAAGTACTGGATTCTTATTAAATGTAAGAAGGGATTGTTATGTAGTAGAAAAGGGTGCTAATTTGTCAGCAATGGTAACATTTCACTGGTTAAAGGTCAAATGTTTGAGCCTCCTTGTGCTTACCCAATGCTAGAAAGATCTAAAATAGTTGACAGTGTATTAGTACAGTAAAATACTAAGCACCTGCAAAGAACAATGTACCTTACTAGAATTAAATGAATTAATTAAAACAGATCCAAAAAAGTTCAGAGAAGTAGTAACACTGCTTTCTTGAAGTCAGCTTTTTGTAATAGATTTTTACCATACTCAGATGATCCCAGGTTTACTTTGACAAAGCTGTCAAGTTTTCAGATACAAATGAGCACAGATTCATGATATTAACATTTGTGTTGCTTCTTATAGACCGCGACTGAAGCTGTCAGAGGTAGGGATGTTCAAGACTTGCCTAGGCTTGCTGGCTGCCATGTTGGCAGACAATATAGAGATTGGTGGAGAACTTCACATAGAGCGTCTCTACTTGTTCTGTCTCATCTGGACTTTTGGAGGTCTTTTGGATGCCAGTGATCGTAAAGGATTCAGTGATCTCTTGAAAACTTTGTCTACTGCGTAAGTATTGTTTTTACTTGTATATTTTATACCAGTTATAGACCCAAGTTTTTGAAATTTGCATTCAGCCATTACTAATTCTATTTCCGTCTATTCAAGCCAGTGCCATGCCTAAAATATTGGACAGAAAGGGAAATTTCATAATATAAGCTACATGTCAAAGCATTAGGAACCAATTAGATTTTCTTTTTACTCCCAGATTATGGTACCTCAATAAAGTCTAATGCCTCATCTGTTTCACTGCCTTGAAGAAATATATATCAGTACCCAAAATGAATGTGTTTGTAGATTACCAGATGATGACCGGGATATTTGTGTGTTTGACTACTATGTTGACGAATCAGGTGAATGGGACCCCTGGATTTCACGAGTTCCTGAGGCAGTGTATGCTGACAATCAGAACATGTTAGGTGAAGTGTTTGTGGACACTATTGATACCATACGTACTCGCATTCTCATGGACTTTGCCTCAGCATCTGGTCAGAACGTACTTCTGGTTGGTCCACCAGGATCAGGAAAGACAACTCTGATTGATGAATTCATGGATTTCCAAGGTAGTGTTTGTGCTTTATTAGTATTATTGTACGTGATCAGACTTTATTAAGTTTTAAACAAAGAAAAATTAAGAAACTTAAGACATATAATATCTTGTATGTATTATTTCAGTTTCATTATTCAAAGACCAAAATTCTGGTCTGTAAAAGTTTTCTAGTAATGTTAGTATATGTTAACTTGTTTTCACAGACTCTGCTGACAGTGTATGCAAGCGGTTGGTGTTTTCTGGTGCCTCTACGGCCAAACAGTTGCAGCAGTTTATAGAAGCCAACATTTATCACCGGCAGGGATTTGTATATGGTGCCAAAGAGAACAAGAGTCTGAAGGTGTTTATAGATGACGTGAACCTACCAGTGCCTGACCAGTACAAAGTTCAACGATGTAACCAGGTACACTACTGCATTTTATTTGGCTGATTTATGACCATGTTATACAAAGAAACCAGAATATACTAGACAGTCATTTTCACACATTCCTTTGGGTACACAATATTGTTAGTAGGTTACTGGAATGAAAATTAAAGGGCTTTCTCTATACACAAGTTAGGTTTAATCATAATAAGTGATTCAAAAATGAATAGTTCAAAACATTAGGAAGACATTACATCAGAATCTTGCTTGAACTTGTACAGAATTACAGAAAACAATGTTAATTTGTTATTTCATTATGATTTATAACATAAGAGACTATATGACTGAGTACACTTTTTCTGTTCCAGTTACTGCGTCAACTTCTAGATGACAAAGTTCTGTGTACCCAACAGAAGCCATTTGAGTGGAAGACTGTCGAAGGCCTGAATGTTATATCAGCCATGTCAATGAGTGAACATCCAAGTGTCAACAATCAGATGCTGTCCTCAAGACTGCTGGTAAATTATCATCACAGTCATCATTATCATATATTCATAGTCATTAACAGCAGTAATATCAACATATGACATATATGATAATCAACAAGATCAAAATCATCATCACCATTATCATTGTCATCATATATCCATGTTTATGGTCAGCAGCAGCAGCAGAAGTCAACACATTGTACTCAACAAAAGCATCATCATTATCATCATTATTATTATCATTATATCATTTCTAAGGTCTTCAGCACTATCTTACCTGACATAATTGATAGTTTTAGAACTTCGCATTTAACAGAATGAATATTAGCCGTAAGAACATCACAGTAAAAGGATAGCCGTCATTGGCAATAATTGTTTGTATTTTTTAGTGTTAGAAAATTAATATATAAAGCTGTATTTATGGTTATCATTTTTCAGCGACACTTTGCTGTGTTTAACTTGCCAGCTCCACAGGACGAGGCCCTGAAATCCATAGTCCATGGAATCCTTGAGGTAACTTTTACTTCTTTTATCATTTGCATCACTTTTTATAGGGGTTCATTTTATTTATAATATTTGTACTTCAAGTTATATTTGGCATTAATTACTGTTTTAAACAGTATTTCCTATTTGACAACAGTTGTAAAGTTTTTACAGTGCAGTTAAGTATAATTCAAGAAAATACAGAAGACTTTAGAATTTACAGTTAGGTAAATTGTCGACCAGTCCAGAAAGCCAGAATATTGATGACGCGCGTTAACAGTGAACAAACAAAACCCAGTCTAAATGTACTCTGCAACTTTCTTTCATGCATATGAATTGGTATTTATTTTGACAATGACTGTTATGTGTCAGTCATTTCAGTTAACTCACTTTTTCTGTGTTAGAAATAAATATTCAATTCAAAAGTTAAAGTAAAATTTTTGAAATATAAAAGCTGGTATTGATCCTTACTATTGTATTGCTGAAGTGGTAATTTATACAGGACAGTAAATTGTTTTGCTTACAGGCCAATGTAACAGACAATGATAAGCCGGGTCTAGAGATAGACCTTCACAACAATATAGTGAAGGCATCATGCCAGATCTTACAGGCTGTCCAGACAGTGCTCAGACCCACACCTGTACCTGGCAGGTACCACTACCTGTTCACACTGAAAGATCTCACTACATGCTACCAGGTAAAACATGTCTTGTACATAAATGGTAAAGTGCCTTGTACAGTAAAATCTGTAATTAAACTTGAATTAAAAAAAAAAAAATGTGATTAGAGCTTTAGGAGAAAGCTTACTGAAAAAAAGAAAAAAAAATTTAAAAAATATTTCTTGTCCATTTTCAGTAGCAGCTTAACTCTTCAGCTGGATTATTACTACTGTGATTAAAGCAAAATTGATAAAACAGAATAAACATACAAGTTTTAAGGATTTAAACCAAGTTTCATCTCATAAGTTTGAACTAATATTTTGATTGAAAGAAGTAAAGATCTCCAAACTGTCAGGACTTTTAGTTTCTGCTTTTGTGGGTTGAGTGAGTAAGACACAGCTAAGCCACTCGGTGATCATTAAACCTTCCAAGCACAAAGTCAAGGCAGTCTGTATTAATTTGTATTGGCACTTTTTTGAAAAAACACATAAACATAAAACTTCCTCTTTCAGTGTTTGAAGAGATTGCCAGATGAGTCAATGGCTGATGAGGTCATGGTTGTGTCGCTATGGAAACATGAAATGAACAGAATTATAAGAGACAGAATTGCCCGTAGCTCAGACCTGAATTGGTTTGATGAAATATTAGAAAACACCATTACTCAGGTAAATTGATGTTTGTACTCAAACATGTATATATGTATTTGATATTTGCAGTATATGTGATCAGCTTGTATTATGTGCTATTTTTTACTGGAATTTGAAAGATGAACAAATGATTTCCAAATCCAAACAGTATTTTAATATAAGTTCCCATTTGCTTCTTAAACAGAAAGTTTCAACACTGCTGTTGATGTTTGTGTAAGTTTTAATTTTGGCATTTGCCTTTGCTGTAGTTTTTAATATTTTCCAGATACGGAATAAACACTGACTTTAAAAGATCATTTTGTTTTTGTTTTCTCACAGTGCTAAGTGTAGAACTCTATTCCATTTCAGTACTGGCCAAAGTTGGAGACACCATTGCATGAACATTTTGTGACATTCCCCACAGATGCCAGGCTCTATACAAGACCAGTTACTTCCATTGGTGCCAAACATTTCAAGGTAAACTAACACTGCCTTTTTCAGATCTTTCTGAGTCTTTCACTTCTCTGGTAATAATGTTCTTCAGTGAATAAAATAGTATAGATAAGGTCATTGGAAATACAGTATGGATCATTCTTAGTTGATTATTACAATATTTTTGTGAATAGTAAATGATTTTCCAGTGCTGAATAGAAAATCAGCAAAATAATACAGCAACTAAATAATTATAAACAAATAAACTAGAATAACTTGTTCATGATTGGTAAAATAGTCCTGAAATTTTAAAACCATCCTAGGAAATGACTCTTTTGCTAATGACTTTTCCATACCTGGATTTGCAGGTTGTGTTACAACCTGTAGAGACCCTACGTGACCTTCACTCCTGTCTCCATACACATCTGACAAGATATAATGAAGAATTTGGTAATGTCAGACTCAACATCATGTTGTCAGACTTTGTCATTTCCCACATTGTCAGAGTACACAGAGTTCTCAGTTTCCATCATGGGTAAGTAAGCACTAAATGGTAAAAGTACATATATTAAAGCTTATAACATTTTTGGTACATTCTTTTTTTTTGGCATTTGAAGTTCATGTGAGAAAAATTTGTATGAGGTTGAAAAAATTCTAAAGTGAAATTCATACCATCCAGTTACCTTATTAAGGAAGTAAGTCTGTATTCTGCATCTGTGCAAAAGAAACTGTAACCCACTCTATCATTAATTCACTTTTATCTTTCATTGTGATTGCAATTTAACTAAGGACTCCTACCTGGTTTTGAAGAAAAGGCAGGCATGTACTTTAAAGTGAACCAAGAATGCCATCTTGTCTTTTGCATTCCTGGGCAGAAGGTTGTTTTGAAGAATTGTGTTATGATAATTGTATTCCCAACTTATTTAATGTCAAACAAACATGTCATATAGCAGATAAGTACAGCGGGTTAGAATGCAAGTTTGTTGTTATATATTCAGAGGAAACATGCTTCTTGTTGGAGCAATCGGGTCACATCTGACAACCTTGTGCCGACTGGCTCTGCATGTTGCTGATGTCACCACTCTAAAAATGGACACATCCAAACAGAGCAACTTTTTTGATGGTCTTAGATCAGCTGTAAGACTGACTGGATCTGAAGGGAAGATATTGACCCTTGTTTTCACAGTAAGTAACACGGAACATGAATGACATACACTTGTATTTTGTAACTTAATTTTTTTCTAGTCAGAATTTTTATTTCTGACTTTACCTTTGATAGTATTTGTAGTTATTTGGTAATAAATTCTGAGTGACTGTATCTATAAAGCTCTAATCATTATTGACATACTTTTGATGCCTTTCCTGGTAGCTGATCACTGAAAGAGGGATCTAAGAACAGGTTGTGAACACAAGGGATATGCCTTCTTTTTTACAATTTTGGAATAAAAATACCTATTCAGTGAAATTGAGGTCATGTAATCATTGCAAACTGTTAACAAACTTGTTGTAAATATATCTATATAATTACATAATATTATATTGTGTTCATACTTCTTAAGGCTCGAGATCTCGAAGACCCAGTGTACCTAGATGCCATCAACAGTGTACTGATCAGTGGAGAATACCCACATCTGTTCTCCAATGATGAATTGGAAGGTCTTCTCATGGCAATTGGGCCATCAATGAAGAGGGAATTCCCAAGCATGTCTGTTGATCCGATGAAGTTTTTCATTGCCCGTGTTAGATGTAACCTTCACATGATCATCTGTATACAGCCTGGACACAACCTTCTTAAGATTGCTTCAAGGTGTGCACACATTTCTAAACAATATATAGTTCTCTTTTCAGATTCATGAAAGTCATTCTTTCATATATACTGGTATTTGTATATTAGAGCCAGTATTTGTAAGAGAACCCTGTGATGCCACTGTAAGATTGTGCCTTTGAGAGCTTTCATGAAACAAGCCTGGTTTAATTTTGACATATCAAAGGTTTACAGTAATAGAAAGACTAATTTTGACACACTTTCTTAGTTAATTGTTTACAATTCTGCAAGTTTTCAGTTACCTGATCAGAGTGTTAGCCCAAAAAGGTACAGGCAGTTTAATTTAACTTTAGTAATGTTAGCTGTGCAGAAAAGCTGACTATTTCAGGGTAATGGCTGTATTACATATGCTTCTAAAGACTAACTGCTTGATGAACTTCTGATCTACAGTTCAGAAATACTTTTGAAGAGAAAACACCCTAAATTATTTGTCATGTACTGGTGTTATACTTGAAGTGTACCTGAAGCAAATAACCAGATTACCTGTTAACTATACATTTCAAAATGTTATTCATCGCCTTTTCAGACAATACCCAGGCCTTTTAAGTGGCTGTAACATCAACTACATGTGTGACTGGCCGCAGGAAGCTCTCCTTGGTGAGGCCTCATACTTCATCACAAAGAACCAACTTACTGAAGAATTTGAAGATCTTGGGTAAGAATTTTGACATTACGAGAACCTAGCAGTATGTGTATTTTGATTCAAGGTTTAAGCACCTGTGAATATGTTTATTAATTTGAATTTGACAAACTGAATATTTTTCAGTGTATTATTTGTTATTACACTATATTGTCAAGTTAAATATCAAATGTATATCATCATTTTATGAGATAAATAGAGGATATTTGTTTGTTTTTGTGGAAGATGAGAATTTATTTCATTGAGTGAACACCATATGTTGATATTTTCACTCGTGGCTGCGCCACTCGTGAAAATATCACATATGGTGTTCACTCAATGAAATAAATTCTCATCTTCCACTAAAAAACAAACAAATTTTCTTTTTATTTTATGCCAACACGTCAAAAATGGGTTGCGCCACTCGTGAAAATATCACATATGGTGTTCACTCAATGAAATAAATTCTCATCTTCCACTAAAAAACAAACAAATTTTCTTTTTATTTTATGCCAACACGTCAAAAATGGGTTTTTTTATGACATTTTTAATCAGGGCCTTCAATAAATTCCCCATGGTGAGCCCCAAATCAGTTAATGCGTACTTTGGTTACTCCGCACAAAAAAAAGTGCAGACAATCTCCAATACATATGATAACTTTACTTCTGCTGAAATAAACTGAATACACTTTCATCAAATAATATTTATTTTTGTCTACACAGTTTATCAATATTTATTGAATTTTGCCATACATACTTTAATTATAAAAGCGGATTAATACTCAATATTCAATAGTTCGGGCACAAACATGTATTATCAAAATGGTAATTAACTGATTCAAAACAGTGTATTATCACTTTTATCTCACTGATATTTCCCTATATTTCATTGGTAGGCATAAAATAAATGTATAAATCAGTTAAATATTAAAACCAAGTAAAATTGATTTTAATTTGGAATGAGGGAAACACTGCAATGCCCATAACTGCATTTTTCATAACTGTAAATCTTGGTTACACATTATACTTTGTATTTTTTGTTTGACTTCCTTATTCTATATGTAACCCATAGCGTAATTCAGTACAGTGTAAAAACTCTTCTTTCTTTATTACAGTGAGCACATTACCACCTGTCTTGCAAACATCCATAGCTTTATCTTACGTGACTGCCGTCAGATGCCCTGGGCTGGAGACCTTAATCCAGAAATCACCTTGTCAGCTGTCAAACAACATGAGAAAAAGAAAGATCAGCTTAAAGTCACAAGTTCCAAAGTACCGAATCTTCCTTACTCCAAAGTCATACTTCATGAACGAATCAGGTACAACTCATTTCCATTGTACTTGTTTTTTATACAAAGAAAAGAAGTGTAGAAACTCAATGAATAAAGGCAATGGAATAGATGTTCATAAAATTATGGTTTTGACAAGAAATAGAAAAAGAGTTGTTAACTTTCAACTTTTAGATTCTTTTTCACAATTTTTCTAACTACAAATGGAACTTCAGCATTTTAGAAACTTTTATATTGTTTTTCCTTGTCTGAAGAGATTGTTGAATATTTTCATTATTCTAAGTACATATTTGTATTCAAGTACATTTAACTATGAACTTTAAGCAATGTCTTATGTAAAGATGTTCCACTGATGCATTTTCTACGTTTCAATGAGTGGTTAATATTTGTCACTGCATGCAGAAATGACAAAGTTACCCTAGATGTTTATGTATTTGACAGACTCAAGCATAGAGGTACAGAGATAGCCAAGAATGAGGTGTTTGTTGGACCAACAACATTCAGAAGGTTTATGGAAAGTTTCCGATATCTTTACACAGTCAAGTCCAAGGAGAGGACCCAGACAGTTGATCAGCTCAAGTTTGTACATTAAAACTGTTGATCTCTATTTCTTTATAACCCCTGCATTGATGTTTATATCTGTTTGATGGCAGATTTAAGGTCTTGCTACTTTCTATTGATAAAACCCAATAATTGTTTATTTCAGGCTTTGATTAGTGCTTAGAAGTGCATCCAAAATCTTATCTTTTAGTCAGTCTGTCTTACCGGCAAACTTGTTTATGCACTATGAAGTTTTCTTATTCAGTTATTGTCTGAAGTGTTCTAGTTCTTTTTATTGGAAAAAGCAACTGTACTGTTTAAGCTTTAAGGTTTCGTTGTTGTTGTTTTAAAGAATATTGCAGAAGAAAGCGTCCAGTATTTGTTCTTTTAACAAACATTGTAAGCTTTCTGCCTGTGTAACAAAAATACTGTTGAATAATGTCAAACAGGACATAGGAAACAAAAGTTGTTAGAAAATTGGTTAAAAATCTTTGACAGATATTTTGTTGACTTGAAATCATCTGTAAAAGTAAAATCTTTAAAAGTAAAAGTTACTGAAGATTGTTACCTTTTTCATTTCTAGGAAAGTGCTTGCTACACTAGATCAGACTAGAAATGATGCCAAAGTGATGAAGAAAGCCATCAAGAATACTACAGGAAAGTTTGAGGATGCCAAAGTCAGGACAGAAAATTTGTTGGACAAACTGACACACAAAGCAACAATACTGGAGAAACTGAAGGCAAAGATTGGCTTGTCAACATCCCTGGATGCGTACCTACATCTAAATGAGATGGAGGCAGAGGAACATCAAGAAGATGAACTTCTTAAACAAGGTTTGTTTTGAATACTTTGTGCTTAACATTACTTTTATTAGATTCCTGAAACTAATTTAAAGTTTTAACATTATATGGAAAGAGATGTTTGCAAAATCAGGTGTGAATGATAAGACACTATATCTGACCATAGAAAGGATTTAAGGACTTGACCTTTTATTCACAAGTGAAAGTAAATTTTAATAAGTACACATATTTCCATTTTATTTCATAGTTCATTAAGAGTTCCATTATTAAAGAAACGTAGGGGATACCATTCTCAGAACTGCTGAAATGCTTGTTAATCAGTAGATCAGAATAACTGTGAAATGACTTTAAACTATGTTTTAACTTATATTTCAGAGGAATATGATGATTATGATCGTGAGTTTGACAAAATGCGTGAGGCTACACTGAAGACACGTGGAGTACAGGCTCGAGAAGAACTGGCCACAGCCAAAGTGCAGCTAGAAGATTGCCGCAAACAACTTGACTATGCTAAAGAACAGGTCAGTATACACTATTGTAATAAAATAAAATTTAATTATTTCATATATTTTCATGTAAAATAAGAGTCTAACTGTCTGTGGTTCAATTTTACATTGCGGTTCACTTTCAGATTTCAGTCCAAACCAATCCATTGACTAGGGTAGTAATTTTCTGGTATAAATGTTTTGTCCAGCTCTGACCCTGGTCTTGGAAACTTATTGTAAAAGACTACAGTCCCTCCAGATAACCATCCACCCCACCATCCAAAAGTCCCAACAGAAATAATTGCATGATCACAACGAGATATGATAGCAAGGTCAAGGCCATTACGATTGTAATTACTTGTGCTGTATTTCACATTATCTCCCTTGATGTTTTCTTGGCACCAGTTCATATCATCTGACACTACAACAAATGTTATATTCCTGTATCTGGACTCAAAATATTTCTTTGCCCTCTGTACATACCCTAAAAGAGAAATGAATAAATGTGGTTTCATTATAACTGAAAATAACTTCAAATAAGGTCAAAAAGATGTGCTTCTGATTCTAAAGGCTTACATTTCCAGCAATTCTGATTATATTTGTTTCATTTTATTTTTATAAGTTTCTAGTAAATCACCTTTGACAGTTATAACTTTATAAAAAAAAGTAATGAAACATTTACCAGCAGTGGCTGACACACGACCAAGCTTCATTTGGTAGGGATTTATGAAGTCTCCTCTTCTGATATGTATTGCAACTTTCACATGTCCTTTAGGAACGGTATTTTGTAGAAATTCTACAGCACGCACCAGCAAATACTTATGGAACCTTAAATATTTCCTCACTTTTTCACTTACATTGCAAAAATACTTAAAACTTTGAAAATACCCATCCAAAATCCAATTTCTTTGTCTGTCTAAATGTTGACTTTGCTTTATACTTTCATTCTGGTAGGATGCATTCTCTGTAAAATGGTCAAATTCTGAAATGTCCACATCTTTTATGAACTCATTGGGTAATCTGAACACTTTGTTTAAGTCAAAAACAAACATAGGCAAGAATGGGGTAGAGTTACTGTTCTCAGCAATGCCAAGTAAACTGGCTAATTGAAACATTTGGTTTCCAAGTTGTCCTTTAGCTGGAAACATTGTTATGTAGCTTACGTTAGGTAACAGTTGATCTTGGTTGTGCTTTTGGAACTTGATGACATCTGATTTCCCTTTGTATTCCTTGAAATTTTCTTTAATTTTAACTTTACTTTCAGTCTTAATGCCTTTATTTTGACTGTTTGCTAGATTTTTATTGATATTTTTGCTGGTTTTTTCATCAGGTTTGTTTCCAGCCTTACCTAGCTTGGCTGTCGGCATCTTTTCAGTGTCTTGTTTGTTATGTAATTCAGGATGTCTCCAGAAGTATTCAATATACTTGGCATTAAATGTTTTTGGAGCTTTTTCGCTATTATCATCATTTTCTTTATAATTTATGACTTGAATGTTATCAGCAGCTGGTTGATAATCATCATACAGGTGGTATACCTTTGCAGCTTTTGCATTTGCTTTAGCGTTTATCTCTTCAATGGCTGTTTGTTTTCTTGACTTAACTTTTTTCTTAACAGCCTTAACAACAGATTTGTGTATTTGATTACTTTGATCAAGAAACTTGTTGCCATGTCCTGCTCTTTGTTCATTAGCTGGCATATAGTCCAATTGCCCTTTGTGTTTGGATTCTCTGTCATCTGATTTCTTCCTTTTTGATAGATTTTCCACATGTTCTTTCAGTTTACTATTGATCCTTTTTTGCTTTAAATAAGTATTATTCTCTAAATTTTTGGTCCATTTGTCTGTATCATAATTGTGAAGGTTTCTGTGCTTCACAAATGGATTAGTATCTTGTTCACTTGGTGTAGATCCTGTGTATCTTAGAATAGCAGAAAACATGATCATGTTAGCTGCAAATGTGAATACTATAACCACTATAAAATGCCTTCTTATAAATGTTAAAAAATTTCCTCTCATGATTTTTGGTAAATAGCTCTTTACGTATAAAATCTTTAAAACTTTATCATTAACTGAAAACTTACAAACTCAAAATGGGTGATCACTAGCACAAGACAAAAGAATAAACCTACCTTGTCATGGTTTGTGGAACTTGATGGTATCAGATTTCAGCATGTAAAGTTCATGTATAATATCAAGTATACAGTTGTGTTTGCTTTCATTTGAAGAAGAAAAATAACTGATCAATAATCAGACAATATTTTACTTGCTTGAATATGGGTTTAACTTTTTATGTATCTGCCTAAAAGTTAAGGCTTAAAAAAATGGTAAAATTAAACGAAACTTACCTTGTAAAGGGAAGTTGAAGTTTGATTGATATTTTATCAACCACTAACTCCTAAAGGGATCAAACACCCACCCACCTCACCCAGTTATTTGATTTTTAAATAAATCCATCAGCTAGGGCTGGAGGCACCAATGATGTTGGTGCCCATCCCTAGGCATTGGCTCTGAAGACTGATTCCACGTCAGCATAGTCACGTGATCTCTGTTTGATCCCTTCAGGAGTTAGTGGTTGATAAAATATCAATCAAACTTCAACTTCCCTTTACAAGGTAAGTTTCGTTTAATTTTACCATTTTATCTCCCACTTAACTCCTGATAGGGATCCAACAGAGATTTTAGAGTTGATTTTTAATAATTGAACAAATAACCTGAAATAATTCAATCTGTATTTATACATTGTATATACAAAAATACATTGTTCATGTCATTGATAAAATACATTCAAGCATTATGTATGACTGTCTAGACACAATATATAGATGTGGTTACTGTAGCACAGCATTTTGAACAGTTGCACAAGTAAACTGTACAGTTTTGTTATAAAACCTATTGAATGTCTTAGCATTAGACCAACCCGCAGTTTTGGTAATTTTTTCTAAAGAAACCCCTCTCTTTTTAGCTATGCTTGTAGCAACAGCTCTAGTACTGTGGGTTGTGAAACATGAATCAATGCCTGCTTTAACCATCAGTTGCTTAACCCATCTGGCAACAGTCGCTCGAGTTACCCCTTTGTGTGGCATCTGCGTGCTTATGAGCAATTTTGTTTCTGTAGGGTAACGCAGATCAACTGTGCGGTTCAAATATTGTTTAAAGGTTTCAACGATACAAAGCTTTCTATTTTTAACATATTTTTCAAGAATAATGGGTTCTAAATGGTTTGTAGGTCTGGATTGTTTTAGTAGATGATTAGGGTAAATAATAATTTGATTTGTGCTGAATTCCAGATCCACTAATTCTATCAGATGTAGTGTTTGGCACCTCTGTGCACTCAATAATAAAAATAAAATACACAATTTGCTGGATAAAAACATTAAGGAATCATCCTTTGTTTGACACAAATAATTGAATACAATATTTACATCCCATACAACAGGATGTTTAACAATATTTGGTCGGTTGTGAAACACACCCTTCATGAACTTTTTCAACCACACATTAGTACTAAGGTCTACGCCCCCACATATAGTTGTATAAGCATTAACAGCTGCACGAGCAGTTCCAAGTGCACTATAGCTTAACCCTAATGAGTATAAATGGGTCAAAAACTTAATGACATTCTTCACAGCTGGCTTAACTGAATCAATTGATTTCCTACTACAAAATGATATCCACCGTTTGATAGTGGATGTGTATTGTGTTCGAGTGGACTGTCTCCATCCATCAATGATAAGTGTGGTAGCTTTTCCCGAAAAACCTTGCTTGCGCAGGGCTTCCCTGATATCCTGAAAACCCCCAGTACCATCTTTTTTAGAGGGTGCTTGTAAGTTGGTTTGTGTGGGAGTTGTAGTATATCTTGTGGGGATGGAAGATAGTAGCCTGGCTGACTCATTAAGTGAAGTAAGCGAGGCCACCAGCTCTGAGTAGTCCAAATGGGGGCCACCAGCAATGCTTCCGCCTTGTCATGGGAAATCTTCTGAAGAATACGTGGTAACAAACTGAAAGGTGGAAATATGTAAAGAAAATCATTATGCCAGTCTAGAGAAAAAGCATCAATTGCCACTGCATCTGAATCAGGCAATCTTGAAACATATTTATCTATTTTATAATTAAGCCTGGATGCGAACAAGTCCAATTCAGGAGATCCAAATTTAGAACATATTGCCTGAAACACAGCACTGTCTAGAGACCATTCAAGGTCATCATTAAATTTTCTAGACAGGTTATCAGCCTCCACATTATCCACTCCGGGTATATGAGCAGCACTTAAATAAATCTGTCTTTTGATACACCAAAACCATATTTCGCGCGCAAGATCATTCAAAACCCTAAATTTTCCTCCGAAATTGTTTATATATGCACAGCATGTAGTGTTGTCAGTGTAAACTCGAATGTGGGTGTTGTGCATACTATTGCATAAGCTCATTAAGCCCAACTGGCAAGCTTTCAGCTCGAGAACATTAATATGAAATGTCTGTTCATTTGGTGACCAAACTCCATTAGTACTTAGATTCAGTTCCTTGATACATGAGCCATATCCTAAAAGACTAGCGTCCGAATGCATTACTACAGAAGGATTACCATGAGACACATGTTTTACACAGAAAGGCAAGTTATCCACCCACCACTGAATATCTAATTTTATTTGTGGCGTTATTTTCATGAAAGAATTGTAATTTCCTCTTTTCAGTTTCAAATTCAGCACTTTAGCTTTTTCCAAAGGTTTGTAAAACAATGGGGCATAATCCACACCAGGTTCTGTTGCTACCAATTTGCCAATAAGTTGAGCAAATAGTTTAATAGTGACCCATTTCTGTTTTATCAGTGAAAGGCATTGTTCAACAATTAAGGCTATTTTCTTTGGTGTTAAACGTACTGTCATTGATTGTGAACACAGTATAAAACCCACAAATTCAATTTGCTGCGAAGGAGTCAACTGTGATTTATTTACATTAATTGTCAGTCCTAAACTGTCCATGAGACTGATTGTATCCATTATGTTGTAGAGGCAAGAGTCAAAAGTCTGTCCTTGTAAGCAGGAATCGTCAATGTATGCTGTACTGATGTGACCCTTAGCCCTTAAGGATGCAAAGACAGGTTTAAGGATCTTAGTGAAGATTCTTGGTGCAGTAGTCAACCCCATGACTAGTGCAGTGAATTGGTATTTCTGACCGTTATATATGAAACGAAAAAATTTTCTATTGCTGGACTTAACTGGAATGGAGTAATATGTCGACTGAGCCAAAGAAACAATCTCTAGTCATTAAACTAACTGCTGTCTTCAGAGTTTCCATTTTAAAGTGTATGTGCTGCATATTCTTATTAAATTGTTTAAGATTGAGAATTATTCGTACTTGACCATTTTTCTTGGGCCGTACAAAAATGTTTGAAATATATTCCCCTTTATCAACAGTATAAACTGGCTCAATGATGTTACACTTTAGAAATCGTTTTATTTCCCTATCTATTTCAACAGCTTCCTGACCAGAAAATTGTATTGGTGTAGGACAGTTAGACTGGAAAGGCAACTTTTCAAGCTCAACTGAATATCCACAAATTGTTTTCAAAATCCATTTGTCTTGTGTGATGTTTTTCCACTTATCAAAGTTATGTCTAGTTTTACCAGCAACAAAATTTTCTGAAGTGTTAATTAAGGAAAAATGAGAAGGACTCACACTTAAAACTTCTGTTTTCTGTCTCTCCTGCCTGCTGCATAGCTCTTGCCGTAGTTGACAGACCTGCTGTTTGTGTTCTTGTAGCTCTTTTGTGTTTGGAACCCTTGCTTGCTTTGGTAATGCTGTGACTGTGAGGAGGGGTTGCCCTGTCTTGAATGACTGTTCTTGCCCCCCCCTCCCTTTGTATAAAAAATCTCTTTGATCTTTATTCATCATGGAGATATTTCTAGTGCTGTCCAACTGTTTCGTCTGTTCTGTGAGGTTGTCACCGAATAAACCGGCAGCAGACACTGGTGTTTCCGCTGAGCAGAGCCTTTTAAACTTCGGGTGTAATTCCTTTTTAATGGCTTCTCTTCTCTGCTGATTGATGGTAAATACACTCCCACAGATTAATTTGAAAGAGTCTAAGATGCAAGACTTCAAAAGTTGAAGGTCTGGTTCCTCATTGGTGTAAATATTGTTCATTGCCTGTAGTAGAGGTGTTGCTGCTCTGTTCAGGTGCCCGATAGAATGTTGTCTAGAGACATCTTGAGCTTTAATAGCATTCTTGAGTTGGTTCCATAAAAACCCATCAATTTTCGGCACCTGAAGAGCTTCTACATTTTCTGGCCTTTTGTATGATTATGTCTCCCCCCAAAAATGGGGGAGACATATTGTTTTTCCCCTGGTTGTCCGTCCGTCCGTCCGTCCGTCTGTCCGTCACAAAATCGTGTCCGCTCTGTATCTTCCAAAGCCCTTGAAAGATTTTTATGAAACTTGGGTCAGATGTTCACCTCATCAAGGCGGCATGCAGAACCCACTTTGTGGGTGTGGTGTCTCAAGGTCAAGGTCACACTTGGAGGTTTAATGTCAAATGCCACAAAATCGTGTCCGCTCTGTATCTTCCAAAGCCCTTGAAGGATTTCTATGAAACTTGGGTCAGATGTTCACCTCATCAAGGCGACGTGCAGAACCCACCTTGCGGGTGTGGTGTCTTAAGGTCAAGGTCACACTTCCCCTGGTTGTCCGTCCGTCCGTCCGTCCGTCTGTCCGTCACAAAATCTTGTCCACTCTGTATCTTCAAAAGCCTTTGAAGGATTTTTATGAAACTTGGGTCAGATGTTCACCTCATCAAGGCGACATGCAGAAACCACTTTGCGGGTGTGGTGTCTCAAGGTCAAGGTCACACTTGGAGGTTAATTGTCAAATTTTACAATCGTCTGACTCAGTACTGCCTGCAGCAACTGGCTGGGGGGAGACATATGTTTTTGTTCAATCAAAAACCCATTTCTAGTTCAGCAAGTTCTTTCATTTTGGCTTCATCAATACAGGTTGGTCTTAAAGCTTTATTAATTTTGGCAGCCACTTTTTCCTGTAGTGGGGAACTTGTCTTGGTGTCTTCAGTAAAGAAGTCATCAAATTCCTCCATAAAGTGACTGTCCGGATTACCTCCTGGGCTGGATTTATGCTGGGGCCCTTGGAAGATAAGATCATCGATATCTGAATCATCATCGAGTCGATCATCATTTTCATCGTCGGAAGTATCCGATGGTAATGCCTCTCTCCCTCTTTTGTTAGGCGGAGCATCAGCTCCATCCGACATTCCTTGCCGTTTATGACCCGATAACTGTTCCTTCAATTGATTCACAGTTGAAGATAATTCTTTAATTTTCAGCGTCTCCCCTTCAAACGCCCTTATAGATGTTGTAAATGTCTCTAAGATTGCTTCGCTTTTCCGGATAAATTTATCAAGTTTGTTTACATCCGTTTGCGCATGCGCGACGCTGTCTGACTCGTTACTTCCGCCCAGGATGCATGGCTGTTCTGAAGAACTCCCGTTTTTCTGCCATGTCAGAAATATAAGATCGGTGCCCTATAAAACAAATTGAGAGCCACATAAGTGAACCCGTTAGTATCCTACCATAATGCTATTTGGTCTTTATGCATATTCAATGCGTATTACTTGCCATTAATCGGCGATAAAAAACACGTGGTCAATCTGACCTAGTTTCGAATGTCGAGACAAAGAAATTTCTCAATTACACAATTGACCCATCTCTAAATCATATATATAAACCATTCAGGTCCGATGGGTGCCATTCAGGCAGTATATTTATGTACAGAAATTCATTCTGTACCGTCATTCAGACAAAATTCTCGGAATAAATTATTCAAGCGAGAAACTGGCCGACGATCGATAACTATCGATTCCTGAAAATTCAAAGTACGTTAAATATCTTAAAAGGCTCACCTGATATTGCAAAGAAGCAATAGTCAATAGTTGTATGATGTCTTCCAGAAAGTATATATAGAAAATTATTGTAGAAATAAGACGATTAGCGTCGATATAAAAGTTAATCCTTTTTGACTCTGATTCTCTTAGACTTGTCGATTCCACTTGATAGCCTCGAACTGATTCCACGTCAGCATAGTCACGTGATCTCTGTTGGATCCCTATCAGGAGTTAAGTGGGAGATAAAATGATTATTTTATGAAAGTCAGACTGATAGAAATAGTAAATATAAATTTGAAAGTTTTACTTTCACTAAGTCTTAGACTGTAATTAACTCTTTTCTATTGAAAAATAAATCTTCCAGTGCCTTAACATGATTTAAGTTATTTTAGTGTGACCATCTGTTTTTGTTAGGTTGTTTCTGCAAAATATCATTTTGTATTTTTCAACTTTTGATTACCCATAATTCATCAAAAGCTGAAACAGGCTCTTTACCTGTTGTTCTTCTTTACTTATATTTATTCTGTCTGCTTAATAGATCTACAAAATTCAAAATTAGTTATCAGTGCACAGCAATTAATGTTTTATTCCAAGACAAACACAAGAATTTTTACATGCCACTCAGATAAACCAGGGACTTAGCATTTTCTGTGTTTAGACACTCTCTCCTTTTCAACTTGTCAAAAGGATCTAAGGAAATATGTTGTGTAATTCTGTCATAAAAATCTCTTAATAATTTTATTTGTAACCTGAGTGGCAAGATCTTTGATTGATTTTGAAAAATGTTTTTGGCAAATAAAACTGTCTTGTTTGCTCCAAAACAACATTTTTATTACATTTAAGAAAAAAAAATATAAGCTTAAATTAGTTTATTGTCCTTCACCAATAGTGAATAAGTAAGCATATCAATAAGTTGTTATTCCTGAGACTGTCAATCATATTTTTTCAGGTTCTGTACTGGAAGAGCAAAGTGGACAGAAATGTCATTGAGAGGTTACGAGCCTTCACAAGTCCTCCAGTTCTGGTTGGTATGGTGATGGAGATGATAATGATCTTGATTGGTAAACGCTTGCCATCACAGAGGATTGAAATGAAGGACTTTGGTGGCAAAGATGACAACATGTCCAGTAGAATGTCTTCAAGCTCCAGTGGGACCAAGGTCATAAAGAAAAGTAAGCTTCTTAATGATCTTGATCAGTGTCTGAACAGAATCATCGTCAATGTTCAAAATGTTGTCAAACTCTTATTTTACCAAAATCAGAAAGAAAAATGACCACCCCTGTGATTTTTATATGTGTTTAAACCGGTGATTGGGCCAAATGTTTAAATATTCATAAAATGGCCTAATATTCAAATTCAGAAACAAAATAAAAATTTTCTCATATGATGATAAGGTTTTTTTTTTCTTTCTAAAATTCTCAGTTTAGATGCCTTAGCCATTTGAAACAGATTTCCCTACTAATTTTTGCAGCTGGCCTGTATGTTTGTCTGATGTCATTGCTTTGCCCAGTTGACAGGGTAATTATAGGGTCCCTAACTATGGATAAACAGTTTACGCTGTTTGCAAATTATTTGATGCATTTGATACATTGTTTTGTTTTATTTTATTCTTTGTCTTTAGACACATTGATACATTTTCATCATGAGAAATTTATTTAAAAGATATTAATGTATCATGAACATATTTTAGGCTTAGAATTGTCAAACCTAAAACTGCAATAAGATAATGATGTTATGTTAAGAAAGATTTTTATGTGGCTGAAAGATATCTTTTCAAATATTTCATGTACAGTTTGAAAGAAAACTTTCTCTTAATGATATAATAGAAAAAAGTACCCATATTTCAGACAATCAAAATTTCAGACAGCAGTGTTCAAATATGCAAATACTGATTCAGTATTCTTTCTCATCCCTTGTTGTAACTGATTAATCTTAAATGTCTTCTTGTTTGTTTATTTGTCTTTATTTTTAAATTACTTGTACAGATAAGCATGGAAATTGAATATTTCAATGCATGAAATTCATGTTTTGCCTATGTTTCGGTTGGCTTAATATGTAATGTAAAGAAAAAACATTAGGATTTGTCATTGAAAAATTATGAATTTCTGAAATATTCATGGTCATGTATTGATTTCATCATCAGAAAAATCATCATCTTTGAGTGTGATACTTGAAAATGAACAAGAGTTATTTCATGGTGAGCTGTAGAACAAGTGATAAAAGATTTTTATTTTTATGTAGAACAAGTGGGAAAAACTTTAATTCTCTTTGTTATTGTCAGGATTTTCTCTTTGTTTTGGAGCAAATGGTCAGGGCTTTTATTCCCCATTGTAGAACAAATGGTCTTTAAAGAATAAATCATCAGCATTTTCTCCCTATATAGAGCAAATGGTCAGGATTTCATTAATAGGTGTAGAAGAAATGGGTTTTAAACATTTTATTTTTACGGTTATAATTTTCATTTGATAATTTTACCTTCTAATGTAGAACAGTTAATTGTTAAGTCATAATATTTAATGTAGAACAGTCTGATTCATATTTTATCCTTTTATAGAGAATTGGTTTTTAAAGATTTTTAAAATAACTACTTAAAAATACTAGAGATATTTCTTGAAAATATAACAGTTGAAGAAAAGGTAACTTTTAAAAGTAACATAAACTGTTTTTCTTCTGTAACTGCTTTTATATCACCATGGGAATGAAATCAACGTAGCTAAAAGTTCGAACACTGCTTTCATAATCAAATTAAAAGGAATTGTCAAAAATGTTCATTGAATAACTTTGTTTTTTATTTTTCCTTCTCACTTAGTGGAATACAAAATTGCTGGTATTACATTTTTTATTATCTAATATGGTAGTTGATTAACCATTCATGCCATATGTCCAAGGTCATCCTGTATTGTCCTGAAAATTGAATGGCCATCCCACTTTCCTGGAAATCATCAGTAAGTCATGGAAATCACTCAAACCATGCATACATCTAAAGAGAACAAAATTTTATGGTCCACTAGTCCCCTTAGCAGTCTTCATGACAGTTCCCATGTGTCATCAGCAGTCGTTGCTGGTCTCTCATATGTATTTTACTGGTATACTTTAGTGACTTGGGTTATAATTTCATGGGTTAGTGAATGGCATCTAGTTATTCACCTTTTAGAGAATACAGAATTTCAGAAAAAATGATTTTCCATCAGAATGAGAGTTGTCACTCCAATATATGTTGAAAAAACGCCAACCTTTACTTTTCCTTGAAAATTGCTGAAAGTCCTGAAAAGTTTTCAGCATAGTCCTGGTTATGAAGAGAAAAAGTATGGCATGTATGGATAAACTTTAATTGCATGTTTTTGGTTTATAAAGTTTCACCTTGATGTAGACTAATAGTTTAAGCACCCTCATTTTTGTTTGTTCTGCTTTGTTTTTGGTGTTTTGTAATTGTTTTGAATATTTGTAATTGTAGTTCAGTGTTGTTGTAGTTGTGTGAATGTGTGAATAAGCATTGGCATTTATTTGTATGGTTAAGGTTATATGACCAACAGCACTAGGAAAAAGGGCACTCGGACATTCGTTATACAATTGAAATAAATATATAAAAGTGGAAAAAAAACAGTTTCTGATCAATAAACTCTTTTTGGAATGTTGTAATGAATGAAACTTTATGTATTATTAGCTTGTATGCAGTTATTGCTTGGGATTATGTTTGGGTTGGCTGTTGGTCAAGGTCATGGTCACTATTACCCAAAATTGAAGAAAGATTCACTTCAAATTTTTAAATGCAATGAAACTTGGTGATATAACATACACATTGTCCTGTGCAGCAAAAACATTGCTTTCTCGGCATGGAAGAAATAAATTGTTGATTTCAGTGAAAATTGGTATATATTTTATTTATTTTTTTTACACAGAAATATGTTATTTTCACTGGTGGCTTCTCACAGTGAAACTGTCTTGATCTGACAATGAAAAAAAAAAACATTTTTCCTCTTTTAAAACATTGTGATTTAAATAGGGAAATATTTTTAAAATTTAAAAATTTTTAGAACAAGTATCTTATATTATAAAATTTACCTCAGTTCTAGCTGTGTCATGTTTTTAATGCATTTGATTTTACAAATGAGGTTCTAACACAAAAATGGACATATTTTGTCAGGAAGTTAGCTTGTGCTTTGTAAAGAAGCAAATTTAATTAGCTGGGTAATTTGGATAATGTATTGGGTAAATATTCAATTTGATAAATATTCAATTTATTAATCCTACATTAAATCACTGTTTTCCAGTGTTCAGGCATTAGTAGAACCAGTCAAAAGGGGGTCTTTGTAAGAAAATAGTCTTCAAAATATACCTCTGTTTCTTCAACATTTTAGTCTTAAATTCTCTCAAGTTTCTAGTGATTTTAAAAAATAATGTAACATGTTCTTTGTTAGGATTTTTTTTTTTTTTGCTTCCCTCCCCTCAATATTTACTTTCAGAACTAAATTAAATGTATATACTTGTGAACTAAATATGATTACAGGCAAAAAAGATGACACAGGGCGTGTTGACAGAACCCAGTGGAAAGCAATGGTTAACACAATGACTGATACAACAAAGTTTGTTGACATGTTGCACAATGTCTCATGGGAAGATGGCTTGCCTGAAGATGTACTTAGAGGTAATGTTGCTATTCTTTCTTTTCTTTTTTTTTGTAAGACAAGGTTGATTACAGAAGCTCTATTTAAGGTAAACAATGATATTTGACTTTAATCTCAATAAAATCAACTACTGGTAGTATTTCATTTGTCTTTGACCAAAAACAGAGAGTTTTAGCTTGTCTAATTCCTTCCACTATCATGAAGATCAAGTTTCCGATTGTAAGCAAGTGTATGTTCTCAGTGATTGGTATAACTGGACATGGTAATGTCACCAGCTCCGGTCTCTAGGTGAAACAGACATTTGTGACAAGGATAAACAGTCTCTAAATGACACTTTACAGAAATATTGTTACGGTTGGTTGCCTTATGCACAGTAAAAAAAAATAAATAAAAATATGACTTTATTTTCAGCTGTTGAAAGTTATCTGTCTCAGGGAAAGGATGGAGAACTTGGAGTGACAGGGGAGGGATCCCTTCTGGAAAATGCCCAAGGTAAGTCGAACCTAGGTAAACTAAATGATTTGTTTTATAACAGTTGAATTGCAGTATATTATAGATAGATGTGCAGAGTGCTGACCAAGTCTGATGTTATGTACAGGTATTGGATTATATAGTGTTTTGGCAAATAGTGAAATTCAGAAATATTAGTGAACAAGGCATGGCATTGATGTCATGTGACATGCAGTAGCATGGCTGCCAGTACTTTGTACCAAGATAGTGCCTGAAGTATTTGTTACCTTTATTTGAATGTGCCTGACTGGTATAAGGAATGGATTCATAAGTATGAATGATATTCATGTTTTAATGGAATGTAAACAAAATAAATAATGAGTTAAATGTACAACCAAACACTTGCTTAAACCAGTATGTAAAATTGTTCATCTTTTTCAGACATAAACATTCATGCCAAGAAGCGAACCCCATCGCCTGACAATACAAAGGGTATAACTATTGCTGGGGCAAAATACTCAAGTGAAGACTCTGCCACTCTTGTACAATACACAATCGCCATTGTGGAATATACTAGGAGGTGTGGTCCACTTAAAGCTGCACTGGAACGCTTGAATGAACTTCAGCGGGAAATTGAAGAGAATGACCGCCTGCAGAAGGAGAAGGAACTGGAGGTAATATTTATGAGCAACCTGAATCAAAGTCAGTTTATTATTAAAATTAACAATTTGAATGTATCAGTACTTATTTTTGTAATTATTACTGAAATGAGGATTCTCCTTAGGACACTGTATATTTTAGGATATGTTCCCTTTTATACTAAATATAATGTATGTATATATAAAGAAAGTAGTCTTTTGTAGTGTTGTAATTCAGAGTTCAGTATAACAATTTCAAATTCACAGGCTGAAAAGAAGGAACAGGTAAAATACATGGACTGCATTTCTTGAACACCCTGTAACATGCCAAATTGTTGTAATAACTTGTGTGTTTTGAATGAATGTTGTTGTGGAAAAGTTTAATTCAGCAGTGTGAAGTTTCACCTTCTTGTCATATAACCTTGTGTGTCTTTAAGTTGTCTAATAATTGCTTATTCATACATGTACCTAACACATCACGCGATAACTGTATTGATGTTTGTACTTTGATGTTGTTATGAAACATGCGCGCACATCACACAGCGTAGGGTTGTTGTAAAATAATGTATACAATGTAGGTTTTGAATTGGCGTTTATGTGCAGGGATTCTTTTAACATTAGATTCACATTTCAAAATATTGTATTGGGATCTCAGAGTCTTACAAAGTTTCTATCATTCTGGGTGAGTGGTTTTGCAAGTTACAGTACAAGAATTAGTACCCTTGATGAAGTTAGAAGTGTTACAATAATAACTGTAAAAAATAACATAACAATAACACTGCCATTGAAAATTTAAGTTTCAGTATCTTAACAAGTTAAATGCTTGATATAAATGAAATACATTTTTGGTAGTGAAACAAGTTTGTGCTTACATTGTAATAATAAAAAGACTAATGAAAATGCTTTAGAAATAATAATATTAATATTATAATATAATGAGAGAAATATACATGTTTAGATTTTCAAATGACTGTAGTTTCAGCATTTATAAATGACTAGACTTCAGAAGTTTTTATATCAGCATGTGTAGAATTGTTTGTGTTGTCTAATTTTCAGATAGTACATATGCACTAAGCTTCCAAAAACTTCCCCTTTAGAAAATGTATTTAATTAAGGACTTGAAAGTAGCATGCCATTTGCATGTGAAAGAGCAATGAAAACTTTGAAATAAGTTAACTTACAATTTTTGTGCACTGTAATAGGAACCACACCACTACTGGCAGGTAATGGCGACCATACAATTATGTACAGTATACATCTATAGTCCTAAGTCATGAAGTACCTTATCCCAATATATCAAAGCAGAAGTTAGTATCTTTATTTTCTCTTCAAACTTGCTTTTTAATGGTAATAATCCTTTTAAACTTTGGATTAACATGATAAGTTTGAAACATGAAGCCAGACTGGTTAAGATTATTCAGTCCTGTTGGGTGGGGGGAAATACTACTGCCAAAATGCTGAAGGTTGTTCTCAAAAGAATTATCTAAAGATCCTGACTTCTGTTTAATCTAAACATCCTGTGCTAGCATGTTTTAAAGTTATATTCTTTTTTCATTGAAAGGAGATGCAGTAAAGTTAGAAAAAAAAGGTGTACTCATTCCATCTTTTATCTGTATTTTATTATTTTTCAACCTGCAAATGTATCTTTGCCAGACAGTCATCAATCCCTTAAAACAGCAACCATTCAAAAAACCAAGTACTCAACATTATCTAGTGTGATACAGTCCTTGAGTATCAGCAACTTACTTGTTTCATTTTTTTAAAGAATTATTATGATTATTATCATCTCTTTTCTTGTTGAATTATTACACCCCTTAAATGAAGTTTTTGGGGGTATTTAGGAGTCACCTGGTGCTTGGTCAATCGGGCTGTCGGTTGGGCAGTCTATTGCAATTTCCTTGTCCGAAGTATAACTTGAAAACTAATGGTTTGAATTCAATGCAACTTCATACAATGGCCAAGCACAATGAGAGGAAGTGCAGTGTTCAAGAATCATAACTCTGTCTTCACTGTTTGCACAGTTATTGCCCTTTGTTGGTTTTCCTTGTCCGGAGAATAACATGAAAACTAATGGTTGGAATTCAGTGCAACTTCATACAATGATCAAGCACAATGAAGAAAAGTGCAGTGTACAAGAGCTATAACTCCATCTTCACTACTTGCACAGTTATTTGCCTTTGTTGGTTTTCCTTGTGTGGAGCATAACTTCATATTACAGCATTTGTTACATAACTATCAAGTACTCATTTAAACTATGTATGTCTGTATTTGCATTTATTATCATACATACAAGTTTCTTATGTATCCCGTGCCCTTTGAAGAGGTTAGTTATTTTAGTTAGTGGGTACCAATAGCTCAAGATTCAGATAGTGTCTCATTCCAGAGATGCTCTTACTTCTTTAGCATGCTCAATATATAGATGCCTTACATGAGACCTTAGATTTATGTCTCATCCAAAAGCCTTTCAGAAATGTTAGTGGAAAAATGGGGGATTGAACTCATGACCTGTGGATTACCAGTCCTGCTCATTACCGCTGGACCACACCTTCAGTTACTTTGCCATTCTTCACAAGTCATGTATTTATATCTCTTATAGGTTGCCAGTTCTTCCATAACGATTAGTTACTCATTAATACTGCTTTGTTCTGCAGCCATCAAGTACTCAGTCACACAGCAAAACCAGTATTGTCTCCATTATTTGCTTTCTTCTATTTCTGTTTATATACCCACTTACAACATTTACAAAACTGTCCAAAACTATATGTTACTTTATGATACTCTATTTGATACATACCATAGTTTTTCAGCTATGCCAGATTTCATGTACTGGTATCATGTACTGTTAAATCATCTATACTATATATTGTATTTTGCTCCTTTTGTCAGGCAGCAAGAGTCCTTGCTAAACGATTACATTTTGGCAGGGTGAAGGGAATGTCTAGCCTATTACGTGGATTCATAAGAGTAGGGTTTCCTTTGTTCCAAGTTTTGTTGTTCTCTGTTTATGTTTACGGCTGTTTTTGGTCTCATCAAGAAACATTTTACAACAGGTCAAAAGTCATGCTGATGAAGTTCTTCTCTTCTGCATTGCTTAGGCATGAACATTTTTAATTTTCCTCAAGATTCCTCAAAATTGAAAAGTATTTTACTTTGCTTAAGTAAATTGAATATTACTAGATGCAGATCTACTTGTTATTAAATTTTAAATAAAATAACAATTTATCTCCCTTGCTATATGTTTATAAATAAGTTTATTCTAGATATAAGGCTGTTATAATGTTACTTCAATTGTAGAACTTGGTCATAGCAAACAGGTTCACTATTCAGTATGGCAGCTGAATGGTGAATGACATTTACCAATATTTAGACCTATTGATTTATTGTTTCCTCTTATCAATGCACTTATAAGAAAAGTCAGAATGTGGAAACCGAAAAATTGTTCCTAAAATATTGTACAGTAAGTGGGTAGGTAAAGTATATGCTTAGGATACTCTGTTTCACAGTTAACAAGTTTTTCACTGTTTCTAATTGCTCCTGGTAGTTATCGCACTGTTTGAATGTAAAGGGTAGTGTTAGGGTTTCACCAGTGCCCATTAATGTTTGGTGTGTGAGGCACAATTGTGCAGTTGTATTTTCAACAGTAAAACTGTCAAAGAAATTGAATAAAAAGATATAAAATGAAGCTACACAAGGGAAAAGTTATAAAACTATACACATTCTAAGTCTTTGGTCTTTTTGGGTACTGTTAAAGAGTGAAGTGTTGTTTACATACACATGTATTAGTACCCTGGTAAATGAATGTATGAAATATTATGTTAATTGCTGAAAAAAATCAAATTTAATATGAATATTGCAGTGAAATCTTTTTACTTTTTTGCCCTGCTCCAACTTTTGAACATAGTACATTATGTTATATATTTGTGATACTTTGATTTTACATCAGTGGTCAGTTCAATTGTTATCTCCCCTTACAGCCGGTTGAGCCAGAGAAGGAAGAAGAGAAACCACCAGAGGAGGAATATGAAGAAGAGGACCTGCCCAGAATTCAGGATGAGGTTAATCAGCTTCAGGCTGAGTTCGATCAGGCTGTGGTTGAGAAACATTCCCTTGAAATGGAACTCATATCTATGAATGAACGCCTGAAAGCTGCAACAGAGATGGTGGACAGGTAGAATTTACTCTGTATTTAATCTAGGGATGGCAACGAGTAACCGGTTAACCGATTACTCGATCGAACGTCCGAATATCGGTTAACAAAATTGATATTCGATTACTCGGAAAACAATATATAATTTTATTTCTTTTGCGATTTAGAAAAATTGGTGTATCCAATTAGTTCAGAAATTGGGAGAAGTACATGTATCTGCATAAACACCTGTTTAATGCAATCAAAACATTCTTGCAGAGGTGCGAAAATGATATCGTAAATTTAACCAGGCGATCAGCAGTTTGACATGCGCATGGGATTGAACACATGTGTCGCTTACATCTTTCGGCCTCTTATGATATTTAATTATCTTTAATTGTGGAACAGTTTGTCGCCGAAAATTGGTTTAAGGTAACGGTATTGAAAACAGCAAAGGGCCGGATTGCTATTATCAATGTTAGATTAAAGGTAGTAATTAGACCCGATTAAACGTTTGTTTTTCTTAACTCAATAAAAGAGAGTAACTCCCTTTTCTTCTTTACGCATATAAATCCAGAAATATCATTAACTTTTTTTATATCTTGATAACGTTTTTGCTTAGAATAAGATATTAAAATTTCCATAGAGTCAAAATGCCGCCTGCGGACGGTGTTGATATTGTGTGATAAAACTTTGCAGATCATTGGAAATCATCCGAGTAACCGAGTACTCGATCGGAAAAATGACCGAGTACTCGAGTATTGATTTTGGTATTCGTTGCCATCCCTAATTTAATCGTTATCACATGACACATTTGATGAAAAAGTTTGGGTTTTTCTACTGGTAAAAAGGTTAAGGTAAAGGTGTAAAGGTGCACAGCTTTGCAGAAAGAGATGTGTAAAAGTCGAACAGGATTCTTATAGTCAGTTACAAACAGCTCTTATCTTTTTTTATAAAATCAAATCTCTCTTATTGACACATCTTTTGTTTCTATTCAGCCAAATGAAGGGACATAAGAATTTTTTCATAAAATGCCATAGTTTTGTTCTGTGATAATTTAATTATACTGTGACTGTATAAGCTAAAAAGAACATTCCAGTGAAAGAGATATTGATGCTTTTTCTAGACTCACTTTAATGTTATAAAAGTCAGGATGTTTTGACAATAATAGAACACTACAGCAGGCATGAATGAAGGTTTTCTATTGCTTGATTTCAGTTGGCAATTAAATGATAAATATTTATAATCTGAATATCTATTTACAGTTTGAAGACTCAAGAAGAGGAGTGGAAACAGCATGTGAAGGACAATGATTCTAATGAACTATTACTGGCCAACTGTATATCTGCTTCAGCTTTCCTTACCTACTGTGGTCCTCATAACATGGACACCAGGTTTGTAGATTTCTACTTAATATTGAATGTCTTCACAACAAATGTTCCATCACTTTAATCGTGTGTTCTACCATCTGAATATGCATCAGCAGATTATTCTATTTATCTGTCTGCTTGATGACAAATTTGAACTGAACCAACCAAGCAATATTGTAAGGCATTTGCATTTGTTTTTTTCCAAGTATTACCTTAAAGTAAAAAATACTGACATAACTTGTCACACTTGTACAAATCGTCATGACAAGGAAAGTCATTACATAATTTTTAATTTCATATCTTAAAAAAAAATTCTTTACATTGTACTTTTTTACTATTCTCTCTCAGGACAAATACTGCCCCTGGGTAGTTCAATTCGTAAAACCCTCAGTGGCAAGCAGGAAGTCACTGTTTTAGACTTTGCCCTGGTTATGTGATTTTTCTGAACTTTATGACATCAGCACCCAGTGTAGTCATTATTGAGATAAGGCAAAAGAAACCTTACTAAATGTTTGGATTTTTTTGTCTGTAAATTCCAGAAAGCGAATGGGAGAGTTCTTCATGCAGGTGTGTGAACATCATGGCATGCCACTACCCAAGAGATGTCTCTTTAGGAACATACAGATGGTCGACTTCTTATATAACCCCGTAAGTTCCTCTTCTTACAATGTATCTCACAAAGCATTAGCAGAACGGAAGTATTAATTATGTTTTGGCTATACTTGTTTTATGGTTTGGCACAGCTGTTGGCATTTGGTGTAAAATTGTCAGTAGATTCATTAGTAATTAAATCAAAGGTGTGTTGTCCTTGAAGTTTCTTGTAAACTGGTTACAGGCCTCACACAATTTTCATACTGTGTAATCTCATTTTTGCAAACTCGGTCATGTTTTGTAAGTCTGCTCTTGAGATTAAAATTCTAAACAGATAGATAGAAATACTATGTAAGTATAACCAGATAAATCAATAATTAAGCATGCAAAACATTGAAATATTATGCTTTTTGCTTTACAATGCTTACCTTAATCAAACTGAATCGTTGTGTAACTTGGCCAGGTCATGTCCAGAACACATGATTAGGCTAGCAGACTATTCATAGTCATAATGTATATTCTAAAAAGGACTGCACTTCAGAGAACATTAGACAGAAAATTGTAAAAAAAGAAAAGCAAAACAACTTTCTTTCAAACCATGTAGTTAAAAACGTTTCTGTATTGCTAAATGATCACTGAGCTTCTAAGTACGTAAATGTTATTTCATATGTTTGAATTAATAGAAGTATTTGTTTTGGTGGAAGGTAGAAAATTCTGGTCATTGATAGGTTATCTGTAATAAGCTTGGTGTCCATTGTAACATTGGATCAGCTGTGTGACAATCAATTAAAAAAGGCATTAAGTTTTGTCACTCACTGCTGGACTGGAGATAGCTGATGGTGTTAAATATGTTATTTTAAACAATTGTACACTTCAGTGGATGAATTTTTGTGTCTGTGTGCAGATAAATTTGTAATATTTTGCATTATGTTGACTTTATGTTTGCACTCAGTAAGCCATTCTATAAATGGACTGCAGATATTGAAACAGTACTGTGAAAATCTTTTCAAGAAATCTTTGGTCTGCAAATCAGTTTGATTCATTTGTGAGTTATTTTCAGTTAAAACACCTACTTCTTGGAAGCCAATGTTCTAGGGAAAGTAAATTTAGAACAGTCAGGTTAGATAAACCGTTCTTCAATGTTTGATCATTTTACAGCTGGATATAATGCAGCTAGAGATACTCCGCCTTCCAACCACGCCCCTTATGTTGGAGAACACATGTTTCCTGATGCAAGGGGAGAGTATTACTGCCTGGCCCCTAGTCTGTGATCCTACAAGTCGTATCATAGAATGGATGAGGTTTCGTATGAAGGACAAAGGGCTTGTGGAGGTCAGATATACTGTAAGTACAATAACACCATATTCTGTGTACTCTGTAAGACATAGTTGTCATAATTTTAACAACAACAGATATGCATTGGATTGTGTAGTATGATGCTGAGACAAATTTATATCCGTGTTGTTACTGAGAAATGCAGTCAACACAGGAATCTTTAGGTCAGCAACGGATCAGCAGTGTTTTGTTGTTGTTGGGGGGATTTTTTTGTATAAATTACCTATTTTGGAGTATTGCATCTTTTGCTTGTAGCAACCTTAATTTTATTCATTTGTTATATATTTGATTGCATTTAGACCCATCATCAGTTACCCCCGGTACATATTCTGCACAACTACATTATGCACTGTGGGACTATTGACTGCAGATTATTCATTTTCATGATTATTAATTGGCAAAGGGAAGTAACTCTTCATCCAATGAGATTCCGTCTCTTCTCTGTGGAGAGTAGGCACGTGTTACTTAAAATAGATGTATTTCCCAGGATTTAAACATAACCGCGAAGGGCAAATGGTAACGAGTAATTTCATTGGCTGAGATTGTGCAATGGTAAAGTTTCAGAAACCAGTGAAAGTAGGTAATGAATTATTCAAGAGTACAAAATTTTACCCACCAATTGTCCCACAGTCGATGAATAGAGTGAACTGGAATGGATCGAATGTGGGTTTCTGATGATGATTTAGACTGTGCTTGAATATCAGTCACATGAACTAAAAATCTTTGTTTATTTAGAAGAAAAATCATGCTGAAAATAACTTTATTGTAAACTTAAATACATTTGTTATTTTATAGGAAATTCGCTCTCAGCTGGAGAACTGTCTAGCAGACGGCAGTCCTTTATTGGTCACAGACTGTGACATACAGACACTAGCAAAGGATGCTAGGTTTAGACATGCCATCCAGAGATGCTCAGATTTCATCACTGGCAAAACTAGATTCAAAATCATTGTTAGTATAGTACATGTTTTTTTTTTCTTCTCAGAAATTGAGGTTTTCTTGGCCAGTTTATGTAGTAAAACTTTCTAAATTTGAGAATAGCTTTGATAACCTTAAGAAGAAGCTGTTTTTTGTCAATCACAGAACTGTTAAACTTGACCAGCAAATTTTATCTCATCTGCTTTTAACTGAATATGTAACTGTTGAGATTTATTAACTTCTCCAACTTGTCATTTGTGAGTGATTTTTAACAATCTTCCAGTCAAAAACTTAACACTGGCACTGTAAGAGGACTCTCTCTACCACACTGGTAAAAGCCGTTTGTTATGAAAGTCAAAAGTAGAAATGTTATTTTGTTGCTCAACAACATTTAATTATCATCTTGTAGGTTGAAGACCATGAGGTGGAGTGTGATCCGAGTTTCCGATTGTACCTTCATACAACAGTGGAACCACACATGGTGCCCCAGCAACTGGCAGCCTATGCCTCGGTCATGTACTTCCAACTGTATAGGAAAGATGTGGAAGAAGAGTTCTTAAACAGATTTATGGCACATGAGAAGTCTAGACTTGAGGATGAACAGACTGCCTTAAGACAGGTATGTTTTATATGAAAAACAAATTTTGCTGGAATGTATAGTCATTACCCTGCTCTTAGCTACTGATTCTATCTTTGCAATCAGTGCCTACCAGGATTAGCAGTTTTCACTGTTCAGGCAGTAAGTTTTCAGTTAGCACCTCTATAAATGCAGAATAGGTTTGTCTAAATCGATTCACAGACAAATTCTTTCCAGAAGTTAAGCAGGGCGAGGGATAGATAATATGCATTAAAGGAAAAGCACCATAATGGGAAGTTCCATATATAGTTGATCCAGTTTGAACAGAATGAGTGTTTCCTATAAGTAATGAACCTGTAGATGTTAGAAATAGAACATGTGTTCACATGGAGACTTTTGACATCAATCTAACAAACGACTGTTGTTACAAAGGATTTGCATTTGTCAAAGCAAGCAAATAGACCAGTTGACAGATTGCTAAAGCTTTAAACTACTTACAAAACGTAAAACCTGTTTTACCTTACATATCCTTTTCTACATAATTTTGACAGTTTCCTAAACATTTTAAAAGAAAAGGGCATTATCAACAATAGAAATCCATAGTGTAATTAATATTTTGACCCATTCATTTTATGTATGTTCTAGCATAGTTTTATAACTGAATAGAAAAACTCTCTCTATTCTACAGTTCTTCCAGTCCTTTGATATTGCTGAAAGTACTTTTAGTGCTTTGATATTGAATGAAAGTATATTAAGTGCTTTGATACTGAATGAAAATATTTTTAGTACTTTGATATTGTTGAGAATTGGTTTACAAATTTACAGGAAAGACTAGAGAACATGGAGCTTTTGGACAAGTTGGAGAAACAGATGAGAAAGAATCTGTCCAGTGATGTACGACTCATGAATGATCTTCATGCTACAAAGAAACTGGCCGAGCTCAAGAAACAGTATGACGAGACAGTTGAAACGTGAGTTTGCAAATGGTTTTGAACAAAGTATTGTAGTACAATCTTTAGCCCCAAAGTGTACTGACATGATTATTGAAATTGTTTTATGTTTAGTTGAAGTTAGGGTAAAAGGTTGTTTAATAACTAACTTCCTTTCCTTACACAAACATGATAGTACATATTATAATTTCAAGGGAAAGCTGATTAAGTTTGAACAAAAGCTAAAAGAATAAGAAGATGCTACCTCGGTTTAAATATCATTTATAGTGTGTCGCCATTAAGTTGAAAGTAACTAGTTTGTTCAGAATGAAATTTTTTTTTTTTAAGAATTTTTATGGTGTTTCAAATTGTTATTACATCCAGTTCTATTGTTTCAGGCAAACCCGTGTGGAGATGAGTGAGAGTTCTATATTGAAGGCACGTGATGGTTTCCGCTCCATTGCTCAGAGAGCAGCAGTCTGTTTCGATGTCACACAGTACATGCGTGAAGTTAACCCTCTTTATCAGATCTCATACAACAGGTTCTTGGATATTTACGATGCTGCCATCAGCCACTCTGAAAGGTACAAAAACTCTAATTTACATTCTCCAGAGAAAGACAAAAATTCTATAGACCAAGTTTGTATCACAGTGTCATAACTCTTTTATGACACTTACATGTTTTATAAAATAAGATAGAATTGAATGGTTTCTGCTCAGAAAGAAATGTTTTCCAATGAAATTGTTAATACATGTACCTTTCTTTGATTTTGACAATGTTTAATTTTGAAAATCTATGATAGATTGAACACCAGACTAAAGACCAGACTAAGTAAAGAAATCATAAAGTTTATTTCCTGAAACCTATTAACTGTTCCCGTTTTTTCTAACATTTTCTTTTAAAAACAGGTCTGCAGTTAAAGCCGTCCTAGAGAAAGTAACAAGCAATGCATACTACTACACGGCTAGAGGCTTGTTTGAAAGAGACAGGTTTATCTTTGCCCTACTACTGGCAATTGAGGTATGTTCCAGAAATTGTTTCTTTTTGATCATTTATGAAATACTCAGGCAGGGAGGATATTGTTAATTTATTATTTGAAATAGTCATCTGAGAATGAAAAGACAAATTTTTTGTAGGCGAGTTAAGTCATAGAAATTAAAAACAAAAAAATTTATAAAATAAAATAATAAAAGTGAGTGGTATGAAAATTTATAGTGGTCTTCTTTTTTGTTAATTGGCTGATCAGTTTTGATCATTTTAGACAGTTCTTTGAAAAGAAAGAGTTATTAGTATCAGATGAAACTACAGTCATCTTAATTGTATTGTGCAAGTAAAGTATTTGTGAGAAATTCCTTTGAACATTAACCTAATTCTACTGATTATTTTGTCATGAAGGCTTCTGTTTATTGAAATTCCAGTTTAATTAGAATTCTATTATTCAAATTGTTACTATGAATTTTCTTCATTCCTGCTTACAGTAAAAAAAGTTATGGCTTCAGTGATCATATATCATACATGTAAATTGAAAGAAAACAACATTACCTGTAATTTTGAAACAGAACTATGCAGCAGGTCATCCGTCTAAACATTTGTTATAATTCCAGGTTGAAGATTCTTTGGACCGACTTGGCCCAGGTGAACGTGAGTTCCTTATCTCCCCTGACTATAGTTCAGTTGTGATGCTCTCCCTTGGCCTTATACAGCAGTCACAGGAGAACAAGATTGCCCAGACAAAGAAGCCATTTGATTGGATGACAGATGACCAGTTCCACAACCTACAAGTTCTTGCGACACATTTTGAATGGTTCCAGGTAAATTGACTTTTCTTGTGACATTCAATTAGTTATTAGTAGGTTAAACAATTGCATTTGTTTCAAAACTTATTTTAGAAAATTACAATTAAAGTTTGTTAATTAAGTTGATTTTGTGTGAACTTAGACCATTTGTGTTTATTTAGGAAGAAAAGAACAATGATGATGCACCACAAAAATATATATATTGCCAAATGAAATCGCAGTAAAAAATTATTTTATTTCAAAATTAGTACTGCCGGTGCCGACAAAGTTCCCATTTAATGTTTAAAAACAGTTTGATTGAAACTTTTCTCTCGTTAGGTTTCAGCAAACTTTCAGTTGGTTTTTGGGCATGTTAATTAGGTCTGTGGTAAGGGGCATTATTTTCATTAGAAAATAACAAAAACTTTGATATACTAAAACTTTTTGAAGGATTCAAAATTTGCTGCAGATAATACAATTATAACATTGAATGTCACTGCAGGAAATGTTTGATCGTATGCCAAAAGATGGCCGTGAGACTCAGTGGCGTAACCTTTGTGAGACAGACAGTCCCGAGACCACGCCTTTGCCAGACAAGATGGATGAAGTGTATAAACCCATGCAAAGACTATGTGTAGTTAGAGCAGTGCGCAGCGATAAAATCATGCAGGCTTCCACAGTGTTTATTAATGTAGTTCTTGGCAAAAAGTAAGTTAATTTCTTTGCTGTTACAGGCTAAGAGAATTCTTCAGTTGAGTAGCAGTACATATAACATTTTACGGCAGAAGTTGTTGTTGTCCATACATTATGCCAGTATAGAATTTCTGTACTCTGGAATTTTGTCTCTGAAAATTGGACTTTAGCATAAAATAAACAGACCATACATGTACATAGACTATCTATCAAAGAAAGAAGATAGCTTTTTAAAGTGTATTTTACATGAAACTTGTACTGATTACCTGAAGTCTAGAAATTTTGTACTGGCATGCAGTTTCAAGACAAGCACATTACACCTGGAGAAAGCAAACCTACATGATTTCCAGAATGTTTCCAATTCATATTGAAATGTAACAGTTTTAAATCCTAACAAAACTTCTGCACAAGCTGCACTGTTTCAGTAGGTTTAGATTGGTTGAATGCTAATGGTACATTTTTTTCAAATTCGAAAGTGAACAGACAAAAAATAATATGTTCAAAATGTTTTTCTTTCACAGTTGTGAGTATTGAGTAAGGACTTCCAGTTGTTATACTTAGGAACAAAGATGGAGATACAATTTTTCTTCGATATTTCTTTTAGTATTTGATGACCGTTAAAACTCTGTGTTGTCAATATATTATAGTAGTTTACCACCTCCTGCTGGTAGAAAGGGGTAAGTGATGAGCAGCAATCATATAAACCTAGTGTATTTATGTAGTGGGTGGGGTTCAGAGTGTCTTCTGTTAAGTGTGATGGGTGTATACTTGATGTTTTCTGTTAAATTGAGTGGGTGGTGTACAGGATGTATTGTTTATAAAGTTGATGTGATACTTTGTTCCGTCTGCTTATGAAGTGGGTGGGATAAAGTGTCTCTGGTATGTGGAGTGATGGGGGGGACAAACTATCTTCTGCTACAATGATACAGGGAGTTTACAGAATTTTAACTTGTAGTAACAGTGGGTGTAAAATTATGCTATAAGTTAAAGGAAGTGGGAGGTGCAAAGCATATTGTCTGCTTAATGTGATGGGAGGGGTACAAAGTAATTACAGCTATATGTGTAGTTGGGACTCAGTGTGTTGGCTGCTGTATGCAGTAGGTTGGGTACAGGCTGTTGTCTGCTATTTACTAATCATAGAAATGTTGTTGCTGCACTAAATTTTGGTTAAGGTGAAGTGTACAAATTCTATTTCCCAAGTTAATTTCAAAACTTTAATTCTATCTGAAAATTGTTTGATTATGGAAGGTCTTGGTGTTTTAACTGTCTTCAGTAACCAAACTTGAAACAAATAAACACCTCCTCCTAAAACTTTCTTTCCATGATACTTAAAATACATGTAATGTGACTTTTTGTTAAGCATGTTTATGCTATTACTGTCACATTGAATTTTGTTGTATGCTTGTACTTTGAGATCAAAGTTGAATAGGAAAATATTTGACACACCAAAAGTAGTTGTCAGACAGTTCACACTTTATACACACTTATATTGAATGTTGACAGTTTCTTAGGTGATCAGTGAGTTAGATTTAGACCAAAACACAATAAAAGAAGAAAACTGTATATTAAAGGGCTTCCCGTATTCTACCTTCCTGTAAGGCTCTGTCCTGTAAAGCACTTACTATGCTTGTACATTATATTGTCAGAAGGTGTTGATTGTTGAATAAGGATTAAAACAATGTGTTGAGATCAGCTGAAATTTAAAAAAAAATGATTTAATGCCATAATTTCAAAGATTAATTTTCATGAATCTACTCCAGAATATGAATGAAAGAATGAAACAAATAATCATAATGATCAATGAAAGATTAATATTTTGGAAAGGTTAAGCATTTTCATTACATTAATTTTTTTTAAAGAAAATATATCATGAACTTCTTTGTAAAACACAAGTTACAGTAAGATAGCAGTGTATTAAGAAAGAAGCTTAGAGTATTGCTATCTCCAAATAATGTGACATACTAAAGTACCCACATTCGGATGTTCGTAATTTCAGACAAAAATATTGAATAGTCAGATGTATGCCAATTGCAATGTAAAATTGAATATTGGAATATTGAATCAGTATTGGTACTGGTTCCCATCCCTAGTTTTCATTTGAACCATGATATGTAATTTTCATCCGTAATTGTGAACCAATCTACATCTTTTGACAATATACAAGTTCTGTAAATGACTTTAGTAAGGGCCTGAAAGGGCAATAGATATAGCCATATAGGGTTTTAGAGTAGGGAAGCCCAATATGCAAAGTGTTTTCAGTGCACCACTTGGGTTCACCTGTTCTGTAATAATTTCTGTTTTGAAATAATACAGGAACTGTTGCTAAAATTAGACTTTCAAATGTTGCAATATTTTTTGTTTTATCAGCCATTATAAATATTTATAATTGTAATCAGCTGTGACAATCTGTAGAAATATACAGTTATGGCATAGCATATGCTTCTTAACCTTACCCCAGATAGAATTACCTTAATTTACACATTTAACCAAAATGTTAGTGCAATGTACCTTGTTTTATGATTACACTGCACAACTCAGGTCTACAGACAATGTGAGGCAGTATAAATGGTATATTGTTGTAAAGTAGAACAGGTGAATCAGGCATTTTAAGACTAGAATAGCTATTCATGCACATTTTGTTATGATGTATTTCAATGCAGTAGATTTAGCATTTAATCATATCAGTTTCAGGATATTGACTTCCAAACAGTCTCAGATCCTCATCAATTTATAAATCTGACTTCTTCATCTAAACAAATTTGTATCATGCTACTCTTACAGTAAAAGATTGAAATATGCAATGAGACATGGGTAATAATAACAGTATAGAACATTATACAATTTCAAAGTAACATTTCACATTTACTCTCGAAAGGTCACTTTTGCACAGAGTTGTTTTTGCTTGTTCTGTAGTAAGAAGTATATGAAAATTGTCAAAATATCATCACAGCCAACTTCTATTAAATTTAATGATACAACTTCAACTGAACTTGGACTTGTGTCATATAGTTTCATTAACAAGGCCATCCTTAAAAAATTGTTTGTTTGCGGTAACGCGACCCAGAATTTTTAGTGTGGGTAGGTAGGTCGATTTTTTTTTTTTTTTTTTTGTAATCTCTTACGTACAAACAGGGCACCCTGCAGAATGATAATGCTCAACATATACATGGGCATTAGCCTACCTGATACTCAACTGATAACTTAATACTTTTCAGCAATAAACTTTATTTCTGGACATATTCATTAACTACATGTAAGTAACTGTGAAAATCAGAAAAAGATCTGTTTGGTAGTCCCCCTGGACACATTTCCAAACAATTTCGTTAAAAACAACTTGGGGAACAGTGTTCAGTTTTTTTTTTTTTTTTTTACTACTTTGAATAAGAATTTGAAAAAAAATTAGGTCATTAAATATGAATGAGTAAACAAATTATATACTTTATAGCTTGCTTGCTAAAACATGGAAAATAAAGGACTTCGTTTTTAACATGGCATACACTCCTTGGAGAAATTCTGGATGTTGCTTATTACAAATTGAAAAACTAAAGATGCAAAGTTGGAAAAACAAATGTTAACTCAGGTTAAGTGTTAGTGATCAGACACCTTGCAGGAGGCCCCATTTGCTTAACTGAGAATGACAATTTCGCATTTCTGATATTGATATATTATTTCATGCAATACCTGAAAACCTTGGTTTATCTAATGGAATTTTGTGTGGCTTTATCCTCCCAGAAGAGCCCTGTGTAGACGTAAGAACACTGAAGGCATCTTTTGTTTGTCATGGGCTTTCATCTTCACAGGCATTACCCAGAGCGTTCAAACTAATAGTGACATATTTCAAGCTTGAATCCAAATCTGTCAGAGTTTTAACAGCATCACACAGATCAGCATCAAACAGTTCCGTTGACGAAATCGTACTCGAAACTTTTACTTTCGCTTTCTCTTCAAAATTTTCATCCAGTTCAATTTTCATGCATTTTGGCAATTCAGTCCCTTCGCAAGTCTAATTTATTACAAATCGAACCACGTATGATCAGGACTAAATTAAAGTTTGGCATATTTTTGCTAAAGTCTTGCAAGAATCGTCGCATTTATGACGTTGACGGTTACAGAAAATTTACGACGGGCTCCGCCATCTTTCTTCAACAGCTGATTAATGCACGCAAAGGAACAAAAGTACCGGAAATAACAGAAAGGATAAAAACCACCGGATTTTCGTTGGGACAAAAAAAAAAAAGTTTTGCCGGAGCCAATAAAATAGTTTGAGTCGAGCCAATTTTCGTGAGTCGGTCGCGTTACTGCAAACAAACAATTTTTTAAGGATGGCCCAAGGCATGGCTTGTATGATTGTATGATTTTTGTCTTCCAAACTTCTGAAGTTAGGACAAAGGGCTTGGGTGGCTTACAGGTATAATGCAGCTGATCATGTTCAGTTTTTTGGGTTGATTTTTTTAGCAAGTACAAGACGAAGTATTTGTGAAATGTTACAGAAAACCCTCCCAAATATGTTACCAAGAAAGTTATAGCCAAATATATGTAGATAGTATGCCAGTTTCTGAGTCTACATATTACTTTACAGTGTAGAATTTCATTTTACACATGTTATTTTTACATAAATTTTTCTTAAGCTTTTCAAAAAGCTGCAGAAGGCTTCCTCTTCTATAAAAATACTGCAGCTGTATCAAACAATAGTTAAGTTGCTAGTTATTTTACTTTCTTAGGTAACTGGTTAATACTGGTAAATGTTAAAGCTAGTAACTATGGATAATCCTGGTGTATTTGATAGAGAATATTAGTTATGTAGTTATGTAAAATTAAGGAAATTTCTTGAGAAAGAAGTTACTCCAAGTGGTATGCCTTCCTATTGGCTTATAACTGGACCACATAAAAAGACAGGTTCAAGAAATGTAAAGTGTGAATTTTTGTGTTTAGCTCACCAGAGCACTAGGTGCTCATAGTGAGTTTTTGTGAATGACATTTGTCTGTCTTGCAATCAATCTCCTTCAAAATTTGCTTCAAATAACATCTTTTGCTTCACCTTTTGGTCAAAATTTATGAAACTTTGCAGGGATATTCTAAATATGAAGCTCCATCAAGTTTGTTGTATGAGGTCCATTCAGTGAACTCTGGTTGCTGTAACAACTAGAATGATAAACTTAAAAATCTTCAAATCTCTTAAACCACTGTAGCATTGTCTGGTGAACCTCTACCATGGTTGTTCAAATTGAGTCCTGGGTGTTTCTGTTGATGCAGCCCAAGGGGTCACATGCTCTGCTTAGAAATGTGCAAGAAAATGTTTAAAATTCTGCTTGCATTTCTGAAACCACAAGACCAATTGTAGAAACTTGCACGAAGAATTTTCTAGTAGACCCTTTACCAACATTGTTCAGATTATGGCCTGAGAGGTCTTAATTTTTACACACAAAAAAAGAAATAGAACAATCTTTAAAACTCTTCTTGTCTGAAACCAGAAGGCCATGTTTTCTGATTTTATCCTAAAGGCCTATCTAGATTGTTCAAACTTTGCTGCTTCAATTAATATTGACTTCAACTTAAGAGTCAGATGTTTTACATTGTAACTTTAAAAAAAAAAGCTTTAATAAAGCTGAGACTTCTGTAATTTTGTATGTAGCATTGTCTAGTGAATATTTACTAATATCCCTAGAGTCATTTTTTATTACATCCCTTTGTCGTATTTTTTTTTTACATAAAAAAAATAGGATAACTCTTTTAACTTTTAAAGGTACAGATTCTGTAATCTTACATGAAACATTGCCTAGTAGACATACACTCAGATAGTTCAAACTTTGCCCAAGGGGTCATTATTGGCTCTACCCATATCAGCATCAGAGATGTTCTCTCATAGACTTGTATAGACAAACTTTTTAAACATCCTCTCTGAAATTTGATGTGTAGCATTGTTTAGTGAACCTTTACCAAGTTTGTTTGAGCACTTTTACTCAGGTGAGCAATTCAGTGCCATACCCCTTTTGTAAAATGTTAGATCTTAACTTTTTTTTGGTTGTAAATCTTTCATAGTATGTCAGAAATACTGCCATCTTGGTAAGATATAGAATCTTCCTGTGTGCTGATAAAAAAGTCATGATTTCTATATTTTATGCTTTTTTCACCAATTGAAATGTGTGCTGTGAATGTAAATTTTGGCTTGTAGACATTCTTTGTTATCACAAACAAAATGAAATTTAAGGTAATAGATATGCCTTGACATGACTAGAAAGAGAATAATTCTGGTTTGTAGGTGTTCACTTACAAAATAGACACAGTTTTATCAAAGGTCTAAAACAAAAAGTGATATCATTGTCAAATTTCATCCTTGCACATTCATGTAAGGTTAGATTTAAGATTCAAGACATACCATGACATTACTGACAGATTCCTTTAAGTGTGTGGATGTTCTATCTCACTGACATGTTTATTTTGCTTGTTGATAGTCATGTGCAAAATGTACCACATCACTGACATTAATATCAAGTTCTGTTAAAAGACCAGTCAGAAAGTGGTCTTAAAAAAGAATTGGTGTTAAAAATTGACCTTTTGGTTTCAAAATTTCAGACAGCTGGTCCTTTAAATTGATGTCTGTCAAATGATTTTGAAATGATTAAAGTAGTCTTAATAGTAGAATCTGACTGTATTAGCTTATGGTCATTCCTGTACCTTATTACTGACACTAATTTATTGATGTAGGGACAGTCATGTACTACATTCCTAACATGTATATATTGGCTTAGGGACATTCATGTATCACATTGCAGACATGTGTATATTGGCTTAGGGACATTCATGTACCACATTGCAGACATGTATATATTGGCTTAGGGACATTCATGTACCACATTGCAGACATGTGTATATTGGCTTAGGGACATTCATGTACCACATTGCAGACATGTGTATTTTGGCTAAGGGACATTCATGTACCACATTGCAGACATGTGTATATTGGCTTACAAACATTTATGTACCACATAAGTGACATGTATGGACATTCATGTTCCATATACAGACATATATTTAGTGGTTTCAGGACATTCTTGTACTACATCAATGGCATGTTTGTTTTGTTGGTTATCAATGACCCATATCGCCAACTTGTATACACTGACTTATGGGCATTGATGTGCAACATTAGTGACATGTTTATTTCAGCTTGTGAACATTCCTGTACCACAACACTGACAAGTATTTATTGACTTATGGGCATTGATATACCATGTCACTGTTGTGTCATGTACATCTTTCCTGGTACATTTTTTGGTGTTTTGACTTCACATGATATAAATGACATAGTGAACATTAATTCTATTTGCTTATCATAAATTGATATTCACTGGAAAACAATAAGCCTTCTGTACAAACCATGATATCACTGGCAAAGTTAATATTTTCTTACAAACATTGAATAATATCACTGACAATTCACATAATTGCAATATGCATGCAAGAAGCAATACTGACTTTAGAAAATTATGTAACAAAAACAACATGTTTTTCTCCCCAGCTTTTAGTCTACTGTACCTTTAGAGGTTTTGTAGATAGGAGACTTAGGTACTTTGATCAGATATAAATGCAGATTTATTCAGATATTTATTTTAGTACAATTCTAAGCAATGTTTATTTTCCTTCTCTTGCATGTAAACCAGCATGTCTCTATTTCACCAAAAGTGTCTATGTTTCTCTCCTATACTTTTGTTTTCCTGCATACATTATATTGCATGTACATTTTTGCATTTATTTTTCACATGTTATATACCAATCAGTTGCATGTTTTAGCAATTTTTTCCTTTTGCTCACTAAGGCAGGGCTTGAATCACATTTTCTCTTTTTAATATAAAAATTTAACTATATTAAAAAAAAATGAAAAACAAATCTTTTTGACTTGTTGTTTGAAAATAGTTCAGGAGATAATATGGAATGCTTTATTTCTTTTGTAAGACAGCATAAAATGGTTTACAAATGATAAGGAAAAAAAAGTAAATAAACTGATAAAAAAAAATCCCTATTTCAAGCTCTGGCCTTTTAAGGTTTAGTTTCACTTACAAAGACAAAATGTATTAAAATAGCAGCATTTACATATGTGTTACAGCTGTACTTCTAGAGAATATTCCTGTTGTTCAATCAGCTAATTTTAACCCAGTATCTACAAATCTGCAGGAACCACTGAGTGTTTTCACTAGCTTGATGATACATCAGATGAATACAAATAAGTTTATAATTTATTACAAACATAATGTGTAATTTCCATAATAGATTTCAATGTTTGTTAGAAGTATAGTTTTTACACTAGAGTAAGTCATGATATTTTAGTTTATTTTATCTTTGCAAGTGAAAATAGATCTTTACTAGCTCTTTGAGGAATGCATGGACAAAATGCATGCCTAGGTCTGGTTAGTTACCAGTAAATTGGGTATAATTACACATGTAACATTAGTGATATGTAAACATGTTTTGATCATTTCTATTATTAGTGTTGTACAATTTTAAAAAGTCTAGAACATTCTTATTTGCAAGAAGATTTACACAAAGTTTTGCATAAAAAGTATGTTATATGTTACCTGTGCAGGATAAGTAAAAGAATTGAAAATCTTATTTATTTTACAGTGTTTTTATATTTAAAATTGTTTCTTTTCTAGGTTTTATGGAGATGTCGGTATTGATTTACCAACCTTACTACGACAGTCATCTGCTATGGTACCCATAATGCTCCTGTACACGCGAGAAGCAGAAGTTGCCTTGAAGATGTTTAACGACTTTGCTTTCAAGAAACAGAGCAAAACTCTGCAAGTTTCAATCACTGATAACAATATGAACACAGAGCGTACTACCAGAAAGTATATACAAAAAGGAATGACTGAGGTATTTAACATAATCTTTACCCAGCCGCTGGCAATTACCTTTGCCTTTGTGACCAAGACACACCATGGTCAGTCAGCACTTACCAATCTGATCATGGTCTGCACTGGTCACTGTTCAGTTAGTAAGCCTTGAAAAATGCAAGACAAACAGTCCAAAGTGAAGGGTCCGCTAGTCAGTTTTAGAATTACTAGTAAGTAGGTCATAGATTAAGAAATTAAGCCTCCTTTGCATGAAAAAGAAATGTCAGTTTTGTAAGTGAATATACAATGTATTTGCCATTTACATTTATTAAGACATAAAATTTGTATCTTTGCATGGTTTTACATATTTTATCCTGTTCTTTGATTACTAGACAGATATCTTACTGCTGGTGGTTAAAATCTTTTAGATTTTGCTTTTATGATAGAGAGATATAAGTTATTTTAAGAGATGTGGCTTGTTTTTGTATGTCACTGATGACATTAAAGGATATTAATATATTTAAAACAATTATCTTGTAAGCTAGAAATTTTGTGTATTATTTCTGTATTCTAGGGCATGTGGGTGTTACTACATAATGCACAGAATGCTCCCCACATACTTCTGGCACTGGAAAGTATTCTCGAGGAGTTATCTGCCACTACCCCACCAGACCCACAGTTTCGAATGTGGATCTCTTGCCAAGCCTTACCAGAGGTACTACCAATGAGGCTTATACAGAACTCTGTCAAGACAATCATTGACTCCCCCAAGGTTTGTACATTAACTAGAATTATTCCTGCTGAATAGTTCTTTCTGATTATAGAAAATTTACTGGTGGCTTTACTACAGTTCTTCATAGCATTGTTCTGTTTTGTTTTGCTTTTGACTCGATTAAATCTTACTTAGTTTAATGGTTCACATACACATTTAATTATAAATAATGATTGTTTACCACATATTAAGTCTTATACTCATATTTTTTAAACCTTTTCATATAAATAAACGTTCGTCAGTTAGTCAACATTAATTAATGTCACTTGTCTTCAAAGGCCAGAAAACAGTATGTTGGCAATAGAGATATTTCAATATTTATTTCAAGTTGTTGGTTACATGTACTTGCAATTTAGTATTTGTTATTTATTTCATGGTGTTGGGGTGTATACTTGATATCTGCAAAATGATAACCCTATATTAACTGTGTAACTTGCTTGCATTCACAGGTTATGAAAGACAGTATAGTTAGGTCTTTCAGCAACTTTGAACCAGACATACTGAAGCAGTCAACACGTGCAGAATGGCCTGTGATCTTACACAATCTGTGTTACCTACATGCTGCCTTACAGTTGAGAACACGTTATGGTTATGGTGGCTGGAACTGTCCCACTGATTTCCAACATATTGGAAACGTTGAACTACAAGTAAGTGATGGGGACCAAATTTAAATATGACTGCAGAAAGTTTCTATGTAACAATGAGTTACTGTTTATTGTGCCCAACTACATTAAGATTGGCCAGTTGGTAAAAACAGTGGACTCTACTGGACAAGATTATGATATATTAAGTATAAAATGTCAATAATATATTGCAGGGTTTACTAGTAATCTCTGTCCATTAATTTATTTGTTCTTGTAAACAAAATGTGGTTAAATTGTCATAAACATTATTCTTCATCAGATATCTCATATTGATAAAGAGCTGTTTGACCCAAAAGTCAAGGTCAGGCTTTGTACTGAAGACCTATGTATTGCCAACACAACAAGTGTATAGGGAGTCCTGAAGTGCATAGGTTATAATAACCACATTCTTATCTGATAGGACAAGATCAAGCTGAAGGTCAAAATTCTTTTGCCTCCATTGCTGGCACTTTAGAAGCTTAATTATCTTAAAGTAAAGCTTTTAGCGTTCAGTATCATTTTCATTCTTTTTCAGGAGTCACTGAACTTTGTTACCAGTGAATTTAAAGACCAGATACTGTATGTAGCCCCAGATGGCACCCAACAGCCAAGGATCACATCATGGACTGGAATAAGATACATGCTGTCTGAGGTAAGTTTACATTTATTTAGCAAATGTTAATTTTAAGTTACCTTTTTTACATCACACATGTATTTAGTTGGTTACTTTAAGTACTGAATGCCTTATAAAATTTTATGAAATAAAGGTCAAAACAATTCATGATCAAGTTTCAAAAGTGATAATATAATCAGTTAAACCAAGGTTAGTTAATTTTGATTCTGATTTTGCATATCTGTGCTAAGCTTTGCTAATGAGCTTATTATATTTTTGAAGGTCATATATGGAAGTTACTCCACTGATGTTAATGACCAGCAGAGCTTAAGCGCTATGGTAGACTATTGGATTTCTCCAACAGCTGTCAAGAAAGATTTTGAAGTGGCAAGATGTAAGATTTTGATACAAGAGAGGGCTTTGTGATATCGTCATGTTATTCTTCTGTTGATTCAGTAGCAATCAATATGGACCAATGACAATCAGTATGTTGATCAAAATAGACCAATGACAGTCAGTATGTTGATCAAAATAGACCAATGACAGTCAGTATGTTGATCAAAATAGACCAATAACAAAAAGTATGGACAAATGACAATGAGTTTGACAATCAATATGGATCAATGACAGTCAGTATGTTGATCAAAATAGACCAATAACAAACAGTATGGACAAATGACAATGAGTTTGACAATCAATATGGATCAATGACAGTCAGTAAGTTGATCAAAATAGACCAATAACAAACAGTATGGACAAATGACAATGAGTTTGAGCATCAATATGGATCAGTATGTTGATCAAAATAGACCAATGATGAACAGTATGGACAAATGACAATGAGTTTGACAATCAATATGGACCAATGACAATCTGTATGTTGATCAAAATAGACCAATGACGAACAGTATGGACAAATGACAATGAGTTTGACAATCAATATGGACCAATGACAATCAGTATGTTGATCAAAATAGACCAATGATGAACAGTATGGACAAATGACAATGAGTTTGAGCATCAATATGGATCAGTATGTTGATCAAAATAGATCAATGACAAACAGTATGGACAAATGACAGTGAGTTTGACAATCAATATGGATCAATGACAATAAATATGTTGATCAAAATAGACCAATGACGAACAGTATGGACAAATGACAATGAGTTTGAGCATCAATATGGATCAGTATGTTGATCAAAATAGATCAATGACGAACAGTATGGAGAAATGACAATGAGTTTGACAATCAATATGGATCAATGACAATAAGTATGTTGCTCAAAATAGACCAATGACGAACAGTATGGACAAATGACAATGAGTTTGACAATCAATATGGATCAATGACAATAAGTATGTTGCTCAAAATAGAACAATGACGAACAGTATGGACAAATGACAATGAGTTTGACAATCATTATGGATCAGTGACAAATTATATAATAATATCATATTGACCAATGTGGTAGTCAGTATGTATCAGTAACAATTAGTATGATAATCAGTATGTACTAATGACAATCAATCACAATGGTAGTAAGTATGTACCAGTGACAGTCAGTATGGTAGTCAGTATGTACCAGTGAGAATCACTATGGTAGTCAGTATGTACCAATGGCAATCAGAATGGTAGTCATTATGTACCAGTGAAAATCACAGTCAGTGTGGTAGTCAATATGGACCAGACAGTCAGTATGGTAGTCAGTATGTACCAGTGACAGTCAGTATGGTAGTCAGACTGTACCAGTGATAATCACAATCAGGATGGTAGTCAATATGTACGAGTGAAAATCACAATCAGAATGGTAGTCATTATGTACCAGTGAAAATCACAGTCAGTGTGTTAGTCAATATGGACCAGACAGTCAGTATGGTAGTCAGTATGTACCAGTGACAGTCAGTATGGTAGTCAGACTGTACAAGTGACAATCACAATCAGGATGGTAGTCAAACTGTACCAGTGACAACCAGAATGGTAGTCTACATACCAATGAAAGTTCCAATCAGTGTGGTACATGTAGTCAATATGTACCAATAAAAATCACAATCAGTAAGGTAGTCAGTACATATGAATGATAGCCACAATCAGTATGGTTGTCAGAATGTACCAATGACAATCACAAAATATGTACCATTGACAATCACAATGAGTATGGTAGTCAGTATGTACCAATGACAGTCACAATCCTTATGATAGTCAATTTGGACAAGTGACCGTCAATATGAAGCAGTGGTGATCTCATTAAAATGTTTATCAACTTAACTATGAGAGGCTTATAATGTGCACATAATTTACTGCAGTTCAAGAGATCATATTTACAAATATATTTTACTTGACTGTATAAAATTGTTCAGTGTTACAATTTCAATTATTTGACTTTTTTTGTTAGCCCTAAGAGAAATACAAGCTACTGAACACCAGAATTGTCATAAGAACAATTTTGGGAAAACAAAAACATTTTATATTTTTATATAGTATATCAAAATATATATTTTTAAATATTTTTCAACTATTAATATATTTCACTCTGTGACATTCTCAACTAGATCAGTTAATGAAATTCTGTGATAATTTTACACATTATCATTTATATGCTGGTGACTTTGATTAACAACTTTTGTATACTTGGTATTTTAATTCTTTTAGTGAAGTATCGTCACCCTCCAGCCTTTTTCAACCCAAATGTTAGACTGAGCACACTTATTCAAGCTTTAGAAGGGATCAATTATCACTTCTTAGATGTACCTGAAGGCTGTCATGTACACCCTAATGTTGAGGTAAGCACACTCCATATATAAAATGTGGTTGGCCTATAGCCTTGCTCTTGATCAATTCCTAGTAGAGTTTTGTATGATTGATTCTATAAATCTGTCCATTAGTTTTTGGGATACAGTTTGGTTGATTGTTGCAAATCTGTTATACTGTTATATAGAACCTTGAGAAAAATAGGGATGGTTTGTAGATTTTAATCTTGAAGTTGATTGCACTGGTAGATCATAAATTTGTCCTTAACCTTGCTAAATGTTATCCTACTTGATTTGGTCAGTAACATTTAATAGTTAGTGGTAGGAATTGAAAAAAAACAGAGAAAAAGGTAGCAGTTTTATGGACAATGCCAACCATCATAGAGCTACTATTTCACGAATTCTTACAAAGGTAGGAGAACCTCTTTCAAGCAAGGTTAAGGTTGAAATAACACAATCGTGTATTGGTTAAATGATTATTACTACAGTCCAAATGCAATTTTACAAATTTGAAATGGATCAGCGATTTTTTTTGTAAAATTACATCTTTTGAAGTATCACATCTTGTGTTTCTAGTACAGCTGCTGTATTTTATAATTTATGTTTCAGTACATTGGTACAGTTATTTGACACAGCTATACAAATAAAATCAAACTTAATATAGCACATAGTGGTTTCCTTAGTTTATTGATGGTAATTTTTACTCTTTGCCTAATCCTCTGAATTGTATTTTTATTTGCCAAACTGATGATTAAAAATAACATGCAAGAACAATTGAGCTAGTTTAAATGAAAAATGTGCTGGTCACCTAGGCTGGAATAATTAAACCAAACAGTAGAACACTGAACAGGAGTGCATGATGAGAGCTTTGCGCGAAAATTCAGTGACACATAACAGTTGTATTTGTTGTATAGTATTTTTGTTCCTTCATATTTTCATTGAGTTTCATCTTTTGTATATTAGATATACAGAGAAAATGTTCAGAACTGAAGAATATTTTCGTCTAACACTGTATTTTTGTAAAATGCTGATTTTGTAAAATAGCATTTGGACTTTAGTTATTTCTTGATATCTGCACAGAATGTAGATGATATGAGTTTGATTTTATTATTGCTAATGTTACAGCTGTCTCAAGTTAATTTTGTAAGTAGAAGGATGAAAAAAGGACAGCATATATACTCCCTGTTATATCCCGTCTTCCCCAACCCCTGACACTACTCTTTAACAGAATTATATATCTTTGCTCACATGTCTATATGCACTAATGCCATTGAAAGCATGTGTACCTGGTTTTTTTTTTGCATATATTGCAGGCTTTAAGTTTTAAAAGTTGCAGTGTCCTCACTAAATGATTACACTAGGAATATCATTGTATAATTGTTTCATTTGAGAATATTCCAGGAAATAATAATTTCTTTACAAACTGTAGCATTCTTTTTAGTAGTTTTTTATTTTTTATCTTTAATTAAGACATTTACTTAAGCAACTTTACATTGAAAGTCAGCAAATGAAGGCACAGTTAACATGTTTAGACAGTTTCCTTAAATTCTATTGCTGTCTTTAGAAAGTCAAACCTCTTTTCACAAATCAAAGAAACTGTCAAGGACTTTGTGTAATGTAAAATTGAAATTCAAGCAATTTATATCAGCTACATTTCCAGAAGTGAAAGTGAAAAGATTCTTTCAGCCTTTTTATTCAGTACCAGCTGAGAACCTTTTCCTCTTAATATGGATTTCCTTTGCAACTGATTCACTTGACATCTTTAATTCGTCGCCTGGTTCATATTACATTACAACTTAAGCAGAGAGGATTAACAATATATGTTGGAACTCAAGTCAATTGTTAATGGAAATTTGTTTTGAACTCTTAATAGAGCCATGACGGCACCTTTATGGTATGACATCATGTCTTTAGAATAAAAATAGAACTAGATTACTACCTTAACAGAACTTTTTGTTACTTTACCTAGTATTTCTTTGGTTATGGGTAACTGTCTGTAGGTGTATTCTACTAAAACCCTTGTTTCTTTTATCAGTAAGATTAGATTTTTTATCCAGAAAATACTTTTTGTGTTACAGAGAAATATTTTCTTAGATTAGTATGATTATAAGATTCCTATCCATTGAAGACAATAGGAACAACCTCAGAACTTCTGTAAATAATATGACTTAGGTTTTCTTCATTTTCTTGCATGAGGTTTAGTCTCAAAGAAATATTACGGTAGGTTAGGCCTTCATCATTTGACGTTAGACCTTCATCATTTGACAGTCTGATTAAGAAGGATTTATTCATAATGGTTGTTTAACCAACATTAAAGATGGTTATATTCAGTTTATAATATGCCATTATATATTATATTAATGCTGTTCAGTAGTTGTTTGTTTTAATGATCTTAACATATTCCTGTCCATTAAAACCTTTTCAACTTAATGTTTCATCTTTAACAAAGCATGTGACATGTCATTTTTGTTATAACAACTTAACATAATTTGACACAAGTGCATGGTTTCTTTTATTGAAATTCCTTTGATGTCTTTTAATACCTACCACTGTCTTGAGAATATTTCATCATAATATATATTCATTATAATGTAAATTATAACAAATATTTAGTAACGTTTATTATGTAAAAGTGTGCTTTTTGCATGTTGTCATTTACACACTACATAACTTGTAAATATATAAAGTAAAGTTGTGGATTGACAATGGTGATCATCAGTATTGATACCTGCTCTTAAACAAATATTTATATAACTGCTTTGTGCTTTTTACCTAAAGCTTTTTTCAAAACAAAGTGTGTAACATATCAAGTACCTTTGTTCTATATAGAGTTGTTCTTCTTTACACTGTTTATCTAGCAGATTTATATCACTTGCTTCTTTTGTACTGTAGGGTTTATGTTTGAGAATCGGATACACTTTATTCAAATCCAAGAGTAGAGTTTGTTTTCTTACTGAAAATAGACTCTTGTTTCACAAGCTGATACATTCAGTGTTACTTACATTGCAACATCTTGTACTGATTTTTAGGTAAAAAAAAATTGTGAACAAGTTGAAACAATAGGCAAGATACATGTGAAACATTATAATTATTGACTGAAAAGGTATGACTGTCAGTTGTGATAAGAAGTGCATGTAGTAAAGGGAAACAACTCTGATATCAAGAGATTAGTGTGTGTAATTTGTCTATTTCTGAGTTTACATTTACTGTTTTATAGCTAATTGATATCCTGACTTTTCTAGACCTTACTTGGAGATGACCAGTATGTGTTTACACGTCTGAACCGAGTCTTTGATGCCATGCCTTCAACAGATACATTATCCCATAAGCTTTTCCCAAGACCTCCATCTCCATTTGAAGGTATATGTATGGCTTTGGACATGTTCAGCTATTGTGGAGTTTGATCAAATTAAACAATATAGGCTAAAGATAAATCTTGCCGCTTAAACTTATTTTAATTTTCGTAATACACGTGTATATCGTATGACAAGCATTAGAGCTTAGTAGGTAGGCATTACAGACCAACTCTTCTGATTGCTGTTGTTATTTTCGTTAGAAAAAAATTCAGTCTAAATTTCCCCCCAAGTCTCCCAATAAAAACACCCATTTATGTTAAATTCTATGTGACTTACTGCTGTTATATAGCATATCTACTTCAGATTGAGAACAACAGTTTAAAGACACATATAACAGTTGTAGAAGTCTTTGAACTGTTTTGATAGTTCTTGCAGCAATTCATTGCTTGTTTTCAAATAAAATTGGTTAAAAGATATTTTATATGGTTTGAATGAACTAATCTTTAAAAAATGAAAATTTTTGTGCTCTAGGGCCAGCTTTGGCTGGTGTAAGTGCCCAGAGTAACAATCCTGCTGTAGTTGGCCAAGGAGTTTTTGCAACAGCCAGCTTTGCAACATTCAAGATGAGGAAAGATGTTGAACTCTGGGAGATTTGTTTTACAATGCTACAGAAAGTGCCAAAAGCATACAATAAGGTTTGTTTAACTGATTTATTTAATATTGATTTGATTGACTGCATTAATACTAACAGTAGGTCTGCCTTGACTTACGTTTGGTCCCTTGTATGGTTTTTCATTTCAATGTTTAAGGATCTTTATATAACTTAACCATGAGGTTTAGAAATTTAGATTTTTTTGAAGGGTGACCATTTCCAAATCATAAAGCTGTCCCAAGGAAAAAAGTAACCATTGTTTGAAAGCAAATAGAATATGCATGATATTATGTATTTGGCCAAGGATTTAATATCTAAATTTCAGATGCACAGTTATAACCATAATAATGATCCCATCATATGGTTTTAGAAATCTAGAAGTGATGTTTGAAAAGAAGCTTAAACTTGTTGAAAGGATGATAAAGCCACATGAAACATTAGACTGATGTTATAAATATGATTTCAGGATTATATTGTGGAGAAAGTGAAGAAGCTTGGTGGATTTACAACCTTCAATGGTTACATCATGAAAGAACTGGAAACCATGTACAAATTACTCACAGATATCAAACAGACTCTAACAGTAAGTTTATCACATAAATAAAGATGCTTAAAAAGTATGACCAAAATAAAGGAAGTACAGTGTCAAAAATGAGAAATAGTTTTTCTTCAGTATTTCACCCTCAAATGTGTAAGTATTGAAATGGACAGAATAAGAAAATAGTGAAGAAAATTTTATTGTGTAACTAATGTAGCATTCAGTAATCGGAGGTTTTTTCTTTAACTTACAAATAGTGAAAATATTCTGTTTATTTCAGATGATAAGGAATGCCTGTGAGACAGAAAGCCTTGGTGACCAGATCTCAGAGACAGTTCTGTCTGCAGCTGATGATCTTTACCATCTACGTATACCACGTGTCTGGTGCCAGATGTCTGGTGCCTCAGCTCCACCACTTACCTGGGGGCTTGGCTCCTGGCTTAATGAACTTCAAAGCCGATGTCATCACTTTGAAAAGATTCTTATACTTGGTCGTGAGAAGATGCCAGCTTACTGGTTGGGTGCTTTTTTCAACCCAAGAGGTCTTCTAGCTTTGATTAAACAAGATTACATCAAGCAATACTCAACAGACAGGTCTGGTAACTTTGAGCAGTTTGTTTTCCAGACTGAAGTCACTTCCAGGGACAAAGATCATGTAAGTATTGTAAGACTTTAAAATTCTTGATATTGAACAGCAAAATCTCTTCATACATTAGTTAATTATTGATTGAAAATTACTTTTTTTTAATTTAAAATGCTTCCTCTTTTTTGAGAAGACAAAAAATTTATGATTTATTCAGTAACTGACTTAGAGTTCTCTCCAAACATGATTACGTTTAGAAATTTGAAGGTTGAGATAAGTTTGGGTTTAAGTGACTCCCTTTCTACCTACAGTTAAATTTTTTTTCTAGAACTGCATTCAAATATAGATGCAATGCATGTTCTATTTCGGAAGTAAAAGTGCTAAGTAATGATTTGTGAAGATTGAAAAGGTACCTTTTGTATATTTCAGTTAAGGGATCCACCTCAAGAGGGAATGTTTGTCTATGGTATCTACATCTGGGGCTGTGCTTGGGAAAAGACAACAGGGGAACTACAAGATGCCCCTCCACGAAGTGGATATGCAACTTTACCTGTTGTCCACCTGACCTGCTGGCCAATAAATGAGAAACCAATTCTGCAAGATACTAACAGGGCTGCAGAAACATATCAGTGTCCTGTCTATGCTTCAAGGATAGCAACACGTGACCCAATTATGGAACTGGATGTTCGACGTGAAGGAATACCTTCAGCTAGATGGTCTCTTAGGGGCCTCTCAGCCACAATAAGACCCTACTAAATAGCAATATCAGACAGTTTAATGTTATTTCCAAGCCTCCTTATAAGGAACTTTAGTAGCTATTCAAAAAAATCAAGTTCTGCACTCCAAGAAACAGAACGTTAATTTGTAACTTTAACATGTACAGCAATGCGAACAAGATTTTTTTTCAAAGAGGTTATGTTAATGATATTTGTATTATTATGTCCTATTAAAACATTTCCTCACCAAATTTTGTAAGATTGCAATCAATACGACTGCCAGACTTGCATATTGAGAGAGATATTGTTTGAATTGTGTGGAATATTATAATATTTATTTTTTTTTTTATTGTGAATCATTTCAAGTGAGAGTTATATTTTTGACTGTGATGAGAATTAAAGCATCTGCCAAAGAATCTGAAGTGCTCCATACCGTCCATGTTGTTTTATTGAACTGTTTTTTTCCTCATTCCATTCCAACAAATGTTTGTGATATTTCAGCCGTGTATTTATTTTGTACATAATGTTCATCATTTGTTTGGTAAAATGTTGATTATGATGTTAAAGCCTTTACATATTTTATATATTATGTTATTGTTTTGCATTTTCTGGAGTTGAAGAGGAAGAGACGTTAATGAAGTGAGCAACAGTAACTTTATTTGATAATTATAATCTGTTGATGTGTACAAGTGTTGTGTGTTTTTCTTGGCTGCCTATTGGGATTTTGGATAAACTTAAAATGCCATGGACAAACATTTGATAGACACTTTACATGTAGTGTCTTTCATAGAAATATTAGAATACGAATTAAATATAAACAGCTGTTTTCAATCACAGTTTTGCCTTTCTAAATACACACCTGTTCCTTTTTGGACAACTGCTTTGCTTTCTTGAATAATTTCTATAATTAAATGTTTACTTGAATATTAATCAAACATTACACTAGAATCTCTCTTGATCCTTGTTCTGCCATGTTATATCTTTTGAATTGTTTGACAACTACAGTGTGTCCTGGCTGTGTATTGTTTGTTTCTTGAGCAAGTCAGTCTAAATACCACGTTTGTATAAATGAAAATAAAGAAAAAAAGTTTCAAACTTGGTATTTGTGGGTTGTGTCAGAGATACAGATTTTATCTGTGGAGGTACTTCTCTGATTGTATGGGTATTTGTGAACATTGTGTGAGATAAAACGTGATTTGATCAAACACTGAATATTAACCAAACTATATCTGAAAGAATCCTGCAATTTCACATGAATATTGTATACTTAACAGATGTTTTAGACTGACTGCAGATATTGTTTTACAGGTTTATATGTACATTATTTTAGCTTTTAATAAGCGTTAAAGTTTGCCTTTATAAGAAAGACTGCTGATTAGTCAACTGCTGATAAGAGTTTCTACATTCAAATAAATATATGTATAAGAGGAATATTGATTTGTCTACCTTTTTATTATCAGATACATTTCACATTACTGTTTTAAAATTATTTATGAAATAAACGTTGTTGTCACATATTTTCCTTGTTACGATTTTTTCCAGTGTCAGATTAAGGTAACATCCTTTTAAGTTGATAACATGCTGAATGCATACAAGCAGGGCCTCAATTAAGGCCCTGATACAAAGTTAGAATATTAAGTATTTCCATGGTATGCAGAACGAGTTTATTTGAAAGGTGTATCCTGACCGTATACTCTGTAAACTGGTTTTTGTACAATTCGATAGTGCTTTTTAATATTGTTTTCATCTGAATACTGCCCAAAACCGTCCTTTTTGCTAAAATCATATTTGAAGGCGCATCCATGATAAGCTCCAGCTGAAGTTACTTTGACGTATCCCTTTGATGCCAAGTCTGCAATGTTGTAAGGGTCATACATCTGTATATACATCAAGGAGGGAACACGGTCATGCTGTATTCCCCAGTCGAGCTCAAAATAGTACCCATAGACCTGACTAACAACCCTATGTCCGTTTACATTTGGCCAGTCCACCTGAAACAAAAAGGAAATGCCTTACCTACAACAACAAACACAACTTTGTTTATTAGTAATACATTTGTCCTGAATAGATACTGATAAAACAAATGTTACAAAACTGAAATGAGATTGGGAGAATGATATAATTTTATGAATGATTCATTTAGTTTTAACTTACCGTAAAACCTTGTGTTTCCCCTTCTAAATTATACCCTATCACCACCACTGACCGGTTAAAAGAACTGTGGAAAGAACAGTGTGAAATAATCGGTCTCCTTGTATCTGAGTATATTTGGTATCTAAGCGTCGCCTTGTGCTCTTTTGTTTTGCAAATAAAACCTGGATCCCAGGCGAAAGACACCACCTTTTGTACAGCCGTTCCTGCGTGTGTTAAAATTCTGTCTATACGTGACTTCGATATACTGTTTACAATACGATCCATGGCAGAGTGGGCGGTATCAACTGGTAGACATGGATCGTCATGCAAGGCGTCAAAAGCTTCAATATTTAACCAAAGGTCAACATTACGACCAGACTTTGCAATGTCATCCCTTGCTGCCGCCAACAAATCAAATACCTATAAAAGAATCATGGTTTTATTATTGCGGTGTCACGCGGATATAATGAGTGCTGTATATGAAAATAGTAAAGCACCATCTTTATTCAGTTTCTCTTGATAATATCTAAAACAAACATATAAGTTAAAATGTAATAGTTTCATTTAATTAATGTTCTATATCATAGCGTCCCACCATCTTGATAGTAACTGATACATACGAATCTTTTAAACTGACATAAGATAATATGGCCAGTGACAAAAATTTTACCTGATATATACTGAAGTTGAAGAAATAATCAAATGTTTTCACTATTCGATTGTGCATAATCGATGGATAATAATATTCCAAAATTTTGTAAAGTCCTGGATCTATCTCCTCGATCCTGGAATTTGTCTGTGTCTCCCAAAACGTTGCACCGTAAGCTGAACCGCGGCCATCTTTTACAGATATGATGTCAACATTACACGTCGTCACCAGACTTTTAAAAGCGGCAATACTATCACCCAGTGAAAGACTTCCTTCGATCTTTTTAGACTGAATAACAAGGATATTCCAAAACTTTTCTTGTTTTCATGAACATGTTTTGCTAGTCTTTCAAAAAGATCCACATATGTCATATTGTATGGAACTATTTTCTTGTGAACATCCGTGAGTAAAATGTTTTTTGACCACATGTATCCTTTGACTGTCTTGTACAGATTTACCTCCTTAGATGTATTGGAGAAACTGTAACGCACTTTGTGATCAATCAAAATCCGTCTGATCAACTCAAAATACGCGGGGAAATATGACAGACTTGATATTCGACCATTCTTGTACTGTAGTGGCGGCAAAGGAATGCCGAAATAAACTGACATGTTGTATTCCGACGCAGTCTGCAGAAGGTATTTGTGAGCGTCGATTCCAGAAAACACGGTAAATAACAGTGCTACACTTGTACCGTTTAAATCGCATGGGTCGCTGGAAAAAAAAACAACAAAAGTTTAGACAGTATATGAATTCTTTTTACTTTGGCAAACCCAAATTTTACGGACTATCGTCGAGCCCTACGCCATTATAAACTATAAAAAAGCAAAGAAGCAAGACAGAGTTTTATCTTTTGTTGTTGAATATGGCTGTTGTTTTCTTTCTGCCACATCATAAGTCTTTACATGGGACTGAAACCGATTTTGTCTTGAACGCAAAAAGAACATCTTAGGCCACAGAGCTTAATATCGATTGTTTTCATAACTAATTATGTTATTTACCTGTGCTCTTCCAATGGAAGGACAAGCCTAAAGTAAATTCTGTCAGAGGTGATCTTTTTTTCATACTGAGGACACTGTATGATGGCAGACGGCTCATAGTCTTCTTCATACTGGTACAAGAAAATGACCGATACGGTTATGCCATAAACACCAAGGTGTCGTATGGCTTCGGTGTAACAATCGCGGTCCTCGTTGGTTGGGTTATCTCGAAAATTACTACCACACCACTGAAATTAAATTATTTTAGAAAAGTAGTCATCATGGATATCGAGGTATGTTTTTTTGCACTTTAAGAAATGTGTTTCTTATCTTTGCTTCCAGTTACAGTGTCATTAGTAAAATCAAAGATCTAAAATACTAATAGAAATTATTATACTTATTTCAATCTATTCAAATTCTCTTACTGGCGATATCAGAAAATCACTTTTTTTTCTCGATCAAATAATTATTTTTCGGTTGAATCATCAATGTTAAATCGCGATATTTAATAGTGATAAAATAAAACTGTACTTACTCTGAAGTTCGGATCTTCTACAAGATCTTCGTACCGCACTTTTGTAATAGCAGGTGCCCGAAGCAAAACTGTGTCCCCGCCTTGTTTTGAAAATTCGCGGAGAGTTGAGTTCCATTCTGCAAGAGAAAACCTATCTTTGAACCAAGAACCAGTTACTGGATATGGCGGTCCAAACGAATACGAACAATGCCAAAGTCCGATGTGAAAACCGAGAAAAAGAATACTTCTTGAAATCATAATTGTCCAAAGTTTATGGCCTTGAAAAATAAATGTATGAGTAAATATATGATATATGATATCAATGTATTTGTTATCTTACCTATCATAAAACGAACTCGTCGCATATTATATCGGTTATCGAAAGAAAGTTTTGTCACATTTAATGTCATATATGCTTGCTCATAATATTTGTATAAGAAAGAACACATCAGCTGTTGTCATCATAAAATGCATGCAGCTCCTGGTCTCAAGTAGGTTTAACGTGTAATAATAGGACCCATCTAATGAACCTGTTCCGTCATGTTTTCGACCTACATTGTATTTTATTAATTTTATACACTTCACATTATGGTATAATCGAATCATCTAAGGAATCTGTTCCGTCATGATTTCAATTTACATTGTATTTTATTAATTTTATACACTTCACATTATGGTATAGTCGAATCATCTAAGGAATCTGTTCCGTCATGATTTCAATCTACATTGTATTTTATTAATTTTATACACTTCACTTTATAGTATAATAGGACCCATCTAAGGAATCTGTTACGTCATGCTTTTTATCTACATTGTATTTTATTAATTTTATGCACTTTGTATTATGGTATAATAGGACCCATCTAAGGAATTTGTTACGTCATGCTTTCGATCTACATTGTATTTTATTAATTTTATACACTTGACGTTATGGTATAATAGGACCATCTAAGGAATCTGTTACATCATGCTTTCGATCTACATTGGATTTTATCATATTTCTAAGCAATATTTTTTTACAATGAAAGCTTTTTTTCGGAGTATTACCCAAGGCAGCTTGTTGTTCTGTCAAATGAACAACACAATTGATTTCAGTTGCATTCAAAATTACCGTCTTAAATCAAGCACTTTCGCTTTGAAAATATTGTAGCTGTCTATGAATAGTAAAAACAAAAGAAGGACCAAAGTTGCTATGAATTGAGAGAACCAAAAATATTGCATGCTCTACTCGTCTTGGCCTCTTTCATTTTCAGAGTTTCATCCTTAGTCAACAAAAAAAAAGCAAGAGAAAAAAGAAAAGGAAAAAACACACTCAATAAAGATGCATGAGAAATATTACCATCTTACTTGCTTATACTCGTCGTAGCGTTACTGAAATGTGATTAAAGGCCAGAGAAAACATTCAGAGACCATGTGACATGTACAGTAAAAGAAACCTAAATGATAATGTAATAGGGTTCATTATCTGAATATGCACTTAAATGTTGTTTAAAATAAAATATATAAACAAGAAAGGAGTAATTACTTAAACGGAAACAGTTTTTAACAGATATTCCATAAAACTATAGCTGCGTTATTCATACTTTAAGCTTTCATGATAAATTGAATGACATATCTATTCTTATTATCTCTGTATGCATACCGCTTCCACCGTTACTCATTTTACCCCTGGTCTCGGGCTGAATTGTGCTAAGCAATTATGTGTGCTTATTTGTTTAAACTTCGAGACAATATATAAATGTTTCATTGACCTCATCGTAGGCTTCTTGATATTATTGTATTACGTTAAAGTCATATCTTGAACTATAATACTAATTGTTTAGAAATAAAATATTATTTTTGATAATTTTGCATTTTGTTATTCAGGGTAGCACAAACCCAGATTTTATCTTTAAAATACAAATATTTTAGCTGAGGAGGACAGCTTGCTCTTTAACAAAACAATTTGCCATTCGCCAATAACGTTACATTAGAGAATCTTAGTGAAATATTTATTCCACCAGTTGATTCATTATATGTAAACAATCTTGTTCAAATGTTAAATTCAGCTCTACACGCATCATTTCATCACAGAAGTGAACGAGCTATTTAATAAAAAACAGGAAGTTTTAACATCATATGAAAATGAGTAAGAGTTTTTTTTAAGTATTATGTGACTCACTGGAATCATAATAAAAATCCCCGAAAAGTGTTCAGTCATAATTGTTTGAAAAAGAAAGATTCATATAAAATCACAACTATTTTTGCTCGTCAAAATTAAAATACTGTGTACATGACATATATTTTTCGGGGTAGTCCTGTTAGTGCACATAGATTAAACGGGAAAAAACACTACAGGAAACACATCCTGAACCATGACTGCTTCCATCTCCCGTCCGACCGCATCCCGATCATTTGGATCAATCATTCTGTACACTGACTACCACAACCACCCGATCACTTGGACTAATGGGTCACTTAAAATCGTCCATTTTATGTCAAAGTCATTTAAAAAAATAAAACCTTTTTTTTTTTTAGCAAACTATCATTTGCAGTTATCTAGAAATTTCAACATTACATTATTGTAGCTTACGGTCATCAAATGCTCTTCAGATCCACAAGATAGGTTTTACCTCCTGAAGCATAAGATAGGTTTCAACAACATTGTGGAAAAAAGATAAGTTTAAACAAATTGTGAAAATCAAAACGATGTATCTGATATTGATTTTTCCCCATTCCTTTCTGTGTTGAAGTGAAAGTTTGAAAATACTGCAAAAGACTGTATATCCTAGCCATATTATACCGAAAGCGTATATCTATTAAGTAAACAACAAATACTTTAAGTAAACAACAAATACTGTAAGTAAACAACAAATACTTTCAAGCGCTTATACAAGGCTCTTTACAGGTTTATTGTTAACATTTTTACTTTTGTTTCACATGGATGATCTCCAAATCTCTTCCACAACTTACGTTTTAAAAGGTTTTCAGTGTAAGACAGAATTCTTTGCGGAGTAAACTGAGATCCGAACGATTTCAACTGTCGTCTGATTTAAATGTTTCACTACAATAAACACGAAGCATCCCAACATGAACTTGATTTCAATGGGAATTTTATGGGACTTTTATAGCTTTTACAAAGCCTAGTTTACTGACCCACTGGAACTTAAGTTAGATAAGTCACGGTTATTGATGTACAGTATTAAAATTGATATGTTCGGGATACTTTGCGTATATCGTATATGATAAACAGCTACAATAGGAACAGTCTTTATTTCAGTTCGCCTACGTTTTTAAACAGTGTACTGGAGGAATATAATTATTTCACATAATACGAATGGGAATTACTTAATGAGCATAATCCAGATGACGGATTTTATTTTTAAACCTTTACGGACAAAGTACCGACCATTCCTCAGTAACGCTTAAGGAAGACGTTAACATTTTCATTATTTCAAATTGTAATTTATGAACGGATGTAAAACCGGATGTATAACGGATGTATATATGTGAAAAGCTACACCTCGCAATACAGTTGTGAAACTTTAATGATGGTATCAAACTGTAATGTAAACCTGGGAAACAAATTGGGAGGTATTATCTAACAGTGAACGAAGATTCCAACAACGACTAACATTACAGTAGAAGTTCATACATGGATTTAGTATGTCGAATACAACATTCGTATAGATAATGTCAGAATTACAAAATGGAAATGATATACAGTAACAGTGAACGAAAGAAACGTGTCAAGTACAGTGTCCTGTTGCACCTGATAAAATAGATACAGTTTTTGAAATGTATAAATATCTCAGATGGTATTTTTGTTAACACTTTATTTAGAACTTAACTTAAACTGATAAGATGATCAAATAAAGCACTGATATTAAACTTCAATGAAAGTAAAGTGTTAGCTTAATTATCTAGACTACGGACTGTTTTAATTCGCGTACATACAGTCGAGTTAATTTCCAAGAATGGGACAGGCATCTTCGAAGCAAAAGACAAGTGAAATACAACAAAGTGATCGGCGGCAGAAACAAGATAAAAAAGAAACGATCTGTACAGAGACTGTCATAACAGACAGTCTACAAGATATTTTCGACACTATTTTGAAATATACAAATTTGAATGTCGACATGAACCTTACAACAACTTCACTTCTGTTTACAACATCAAAAGAGAAATACTTGGTAAAACTTATTTCAGAGGGAAATGATATTCCGATAAATGTTATTGTTCATTCTTTCGATAGATTTTGTAGTCACAAAGCCCACATGGTTGATGAAAGATATGGATGTTCTCATGGATTTATTCTTAAAAAAGATGATTTCCTAGCACACAGTATTGACCAGTGCAAGTCATTTCACAAACTGAATGACGACTTGCGATGTTATCACGGGAAATTATATTATCCTGTTGATATTATGTGGAACCCTTTTGGAGAATGGAAACCTAAAGGTTTGGTTGCAGAGGGTGACAGTGCTCAATACATTTATGAATATATTCTGCAAAGATGGCCGAAATATCGAATATTTTGTGGTACCTCGGAAATGTCCCTTTTCACTTCACTGCAAGAGAGATATTTGACTAAGCTTATCAGTGATGGCCAGAACGTTCCAAATGAAATCATTTGTCACGTAGTGAATGGATGTGACAAAAAAGCCCATTTGGTAAGCAATGATTTTGGTTGTTGCTTTGGCTTCATCCTGACACGGGCAGAGTTTGAATCCCACGTATATGAATTAAAGGAACCAGTAAAGAAAATTCAGATTGGAAGAGTCTATGGGCCTGATGGAAAGCCCAAGAGAAATCCTATCTTAGAAAATTTCCCTAACTGCGAGATTAGGCATACGATTAATGATAGACTGGAATGTTGCTTTGGGGTGTTATCTTATTCAAGAAAACAATTTCAAGAAGTCTGTGTAAATTTACGATCCAGAAGGGAGGAAGAATGTCAGTTGATATACTCGGACGACAAACGTGTTCAAGAAGTTTACAGAAGGATAAAATGGAAACGTGCAAATGACTGTGACATATCTAAGTTTTACAAATGGTTCAACAGTATGCGTTCTTGGGAGAAATACTTGATAAAACTGCTTGAGAAAAGAGAAAACCTTCCAATTGATATAATTTCACATGTTCTTGATGGTCATGATGGTTGCTATATAGGTGCTCACATGCTAGATAATGATTATGGCTGCTGTTGCGGATTTATTTTGACGAAAGATGAATTCTTGTCGCACGACTTCAACGCCTGTAGATCTCACCATGTGTTAACCAATGAACTCTGTTGTGAGAATGGAAAGGTCTACCATAAGTCAGCTCCATGGGAAAGCCCATCTTCCGGCTGTTCTCATCTCGGAGGAAACCCTGTTAGTGCACAGAGATTAAAGGGCATAATTCCACTTGAAAATCAGCCGGTGGCACGGCCCCCGCAAGCTGTAGCTCCACCGCCACCCGATCACTTAGATCAGTAGAACATTCAGAAATAGTTGAACTATTCACAACAAGCACAAAAAGCAAATACAAAAGAACAAACGGTTGAACAAAGAAACAAATTAATCCTCTTGGATTCTACTCCAAAGGAAGGACAAGCCTAAAGTAAATCCTGTCCGAGGTGATCTTTCTGTCATACTCTCTGTCGGCAGACGGCTCATAGTCTTCTTCAAACTAGTACAAAAATGACTGCTACGGTAATGCCATCAACATTCTAGTCTCGTATGGCTTCGGTGTAACAATCGCGGTCCTCGTCGGTGGGGTTGTCTCGAAAATTACTACCACACAGCTGAAATGAAGTCAGTTAAAATAAGTAGCTATCGTAGATATCGAGTTGTGATTTTCTTGGCCTTCCCTTATGTTTGCTTCCAGTTAAAGTGTCTTTATTAAGATTAAAATCGGTATTCTTGTTTAATTCATTTTATTCAAATTTTCTTACTTGCATCTTAGCAGGTGCCCCAGGCAAAACTGTGTCCCCGCATTGGTTGAGAGCTGAGTTTCATTCTGCAAACCTGTTCTTGAACCAAGAACCAGTAACTGGATACGACGGTCCAAACGAATATATACAATGCCAAAGTCCGATGCGAAAACCGAGAAAAAGAAGATTTCTTGATATCATACTGATTGAAAGTTTATTACCTTGAAAAATAAATATATGAGTAAATATATGATATATGATATCAATGTATTTGTCATCTTTACCTATCATAAAACGAAATATATGATATATGATTGAAATGTATTTTAACCTAAACACAATGGTAACTAAACCATATTTTTATTTGAACAAGACTGAGAAATTAAAATTAAGGAATTGAAACATTTTTCGATTTATGGGTGATTTCATATTTCTAAGCAATCTGTTTTACAATGTTTATTTCTCAAAGGTACTTATTCTTATGTGAAAATGCAAAACACAATTGATTTCTTTTGCATCAAAAATAACTATTCTAAGACAATCAACTTTGTTTTAAGAAATACTATAACCTTTTTATAAATTTATTTCTAGAGTTCCATTCTTCAAAACACAAAAAAAAATTAAAAAAGAGAGAAAAAAAAGAAAGATTAATATCTCACTTACTTATACGCAAGTTTTAAAGCTTTACTGTTAGTGAAAAGATTACTCAGAGACCATGTACAATTGTGCCCGATGGCCCATTCAACTAATGTTAAAGGGGCCTCAATGATAATGCAATAGGGTACCGTTGAAATGTTTCATTTAAATGCTATTTCAAAAATAAATATCTGATTAGGAATGATTCATCATTTTCACAAAAAAGTTCGTTATTTCAACAGGTATTCCCTGAATCTGTTACTACGTTATTCTTAATCTTTCATAAGAACTGGAATGAGACATTTCTCTCTATTTATACTGTTTTACCATTACTCCTTTTTATCCCAGTTCTCGGGCTAAATTGTACTAACCAATTATTTATGCTTATGTATTGAAACCTCTAGATCATGTGTAAATATGCTTCACTGTCTATCTATTTGAGTTTATTTTATCGTCGGAACCGGATGCCAATATGACCGATGCCCTCTGCAGATATTAGTTATTTTATATTGTGGGGAAAGTGCAAGATGCAGAAATCATCCCATTCCAGAAACCCCTGGTTCTTTTCGATGCTAAGTGTAAAGCACTAATACATAGGACCTTGGTTAAACGTCTCCTCCGTAAGACAAATAGCTATTTAATCGGAAAAGCGGGGGATCGAACTCGCCACCACAGTTTTGCCACTATGCTTTGTTGCACTCTTCTTCTTGATATTGTTATAATATGAATTATAATACTAAAGGCAAAACAATTAACCCTTCGCCAATAAAGTAACTTTAGATACTCTTGGAGAAATATTTATGCCACCAGATGATTATTTATATCTAAATAATTAGATTCAAATGTAACACTCAGCTTTATACTCATCACGGAAGTAAACGTAGAATCAAATCAAACGCGAGTTTTTTTAACATCACGTGAATTGAATACGTATTCTAGTATTATGTGACTCATCAGAAATCAGGGGAACCCCCCAAAAAAGTATTCAGTCACGTTTGTTTTAAAAGAAAGATTGATATAAAGTAATAACTATTTTTGCACGTCAAAATTCAAATGCTGTGCACATCTATTTGTTTCATATTATACTTATCGGAGGTAATCTTGTAAGTACACAGAGAACAACGGCCGTTATCTCCTGTCCGACCGCATCCCGATCACTTGCATCAATCTCCCTGTACCGAGACCGCAGCCTTCTCTGCATGCCGATCGCTTAGACCAAATCATCTACTACGACCCTTGCCATTTCCGGTCCTTCTGCATCCCGATCACTAGCGATTTATCATCCTATACTACAACCCCCGCCACCTCCGGTTCGACGGCATCCCAATCACTTAGATCAATTACCCCGCTATCTCCGGTCCAATCGCATTCCGATCACTTAGACAAATTATTTTGTACCACGGCCCTGGCCATCTCCGGTCCGACCGCATCCCAATCACTTGGAACTATAGATCACCCAGAAGTCGCCCATTTTATGTCAAAATTGTTTTACATTTAATATTCGAAAAATAAAACCATCTTTGATTTCGGGGAGCTTTTCAACGTTAACATTTCTTCATTATGAATATTATTGCAATTTAAGATCATCAGATGCACACCAGAGATATGTTTCAACAACATTGTGAAAATAAACAAAATTATTAAATTGCCGTCACTGGCTATGTTCTTTTACCCCCTTCCTTTCCGCCTCGAACTGAAGCTTTGAATTAATTGCAGACGGTAGTTGCTCAGCTTCATGTTTATTCAGCAATGTAAAGTAAACATATATCTTAAAAAATAACAAATATCTAAAAGAGTTAATCATATTCTTTGTAATTCATACTATTTTTTTGGTTATGCCCTTTAGGGCATCACCCAGTATACTGGTGAGTTTTCAAAATGCAACAGAGCGTCTGTTGAAAAAGAATATGGAGCAGAGCGTCTAAATCCGGAGATTTTCTGACATCCTTATTCTGCGGCCCTGCGATCCTATTTGCGGTCCTGTTTGGGACCCTAGTTTTAACAATGTGCAATCATATGATTAAGGAAGCTGCTTTCAATGTATTGAATCTGGTTGTATCAATGCCAGTGGCAAATATATATTTGTGTTTTAAATAAATGATGTGTTTAAATTCAACAGAGAAATTGATTGTGATTTACATATAATTTTGCATAAATTTTAAAAACGACAGAAATAAAATTGAAATCTACTTACTGCACAAAGAAAACAGAGTTCAATTCAGACTTTAGGATTTTCGCAACTGTTTTGCCGTAGAAACATGTTTCAGACTAAAATCATTTGATATAAACATTAGATTTGATATTTTTAAAGAAGTCTCATTTAAATGAATGTTTAGAACTTCAACAATTTGAACAATTTCGCAGAATTCAGAAAATGCATATAATGTCAGCAGGTGATGTGAGCGTTGCTAAATTAACTGTATATTCCTTAATCTATTTGAGTTTATTTCTCGTCGGTACGTGTTGATCATTTGACCGACGTCCCATAGAAAGGTTAGCTTTTTAAGGATGTTGGGTATAGTGCAAGACAAGAAAGCATCTCATTTCAATGACGCCTCTGGTTCTTTTGCATACTCAGTGTGTAGCATTAATTTATACGACCCCTGGAATATATTCAGTGCGTTACCACTGCTCCTGCAGGATACCGGCTTGTTGAAATGTGACAACAAAAATGCAAAATACAGTTGTTTCATTTCAAATGTGTAAGTAAATATATAATGCACGCTGGAAATGTTAGTCTTGTAAAATATAAGATTTTTATGCTGTTCCGTTTTTTAATTTTACCCTTTTTAGCTCTATTTACGATACATGTACTTCAGTTATTTCTAAAATAGATGATCGTAGTTGTCTTGAGTTCTCAAAGATTTTATTTTTATATTTTTATAGTGTATTCATTATATCCTGTGCTCGTAAAAAAACACTTATTATACTATATATTCTAAAAAAAGTACTTGCTTTGTTCACACACTGACAAATTTACTAACATAGACTGAAATATTAAAGGAAGAGGACAACTATCAATATTGCAAGGAATGTTGCATAAAGATTTGATCATATGTAAAATTCAATTATTTGGCATAACCCATTGGATGCCTTTTTAAGCAGCCAACTTGATTTACTTTAGGTCATGCCTATGTCCTTTAAAGGATTTTCATCGTAAATCTTTGCTGAGTAAATTGCGATCATAGTTTATACCAAATTTGTCGGGTTGTAGTTTGAACATGAACTAAATATTGTAACTTCTCATGAACAAGTAATATAAACCCGGGAAACAAACAAGAAGATATCAGCTAACGTTAAAGAAGATCAACAAAGACTGATTTTATAGTACGAACTCGAGCTCATACAAGCTTTTAGCAAGTTAATACAAAATTCGTAGGAATTTGGTCAAAATTACAAAATGGACGCGTTGGAGTTTAAAAGCGAATGGAGAATACGAGCCAAATATTATTTTATTTTGTTAAAGCCAACGTTGCAGTGTTACACCTTATAAACAGATACAGTTTTTTTTAAATGTCTGAATATCTCAGATTATATTTTTATTAACACTTTATTTGGAACTTAACTTAAACTGATCAGATGATTATATAAAGCTCTAAATGTTGAATTTCAATGGCGATAAAATGTTAGGTTAATTATCTAGACCATTTTAATTGGCACAAAAGAATAGAGTCAATTTTCAAGAATGGAACAGGCATCTCCGAAGCGAAAGACAAGTTATATACAACGAAGTGATCGGCAGCAAAAACATGATAAAAAAGAAACGATATACACAGAGACTGTCATATCTGACCGTCTACTAGATATTTTCGACATTATTTTAAAATATTCAAAATTGAATGTTGACATGAATCTTACAACTTCACTTCTGTTTACAACATCAAAGGATAAATATCTGGTGAAACTCATTTCAGAAGGAAATGATATCCCTAAAAATGTTTTTGATCATTCTGTCGACGGATATTGTAACCGCAAAGCCCACATGGTTGATGAAAGATATGGATGTTCTTACGGGTTTATTCTTAAAAAAGATGATTTCCTAGCACACAGTATTGACAAGTGCAAGTCATTTCACAAACTGAATGACGACTTGCGATGTTATCAATGGAAATTGTATTGTCCTGTTGATATCATGTGGAACCCTATTGGGGAATGGAAACCTTAAGGTTTGCTTGCAGAAGGCGACAGTACTTGATACATTTATGAAAGCATTTTACAAAGATGGCCGATATATCGAATATTTGGTGGTACCTCGGAAATGTCCCTTTTCACTTCACTGCAAGAGAGATATTTGACTAAGCTTATCAAGAACGTTCCAAATGAAATTATTTGTCATGTAGTGAATGGATGTGACAACAAAGCCCATCTGGTAAGCAATGGTTTTGGTTGTTGCTTTGGCTTCGTTCTGACACAAGCAGAATTTGAATCCCACGTATATGAATTAAAGGAACCAGTAAAGAAAATTCAGATTGGAAGAGTCTATGGGCCTGGTGGAAAGCCCAAGAGAGATCCTGCGTTAGAAAATTTCCCTAACTGCGAGATAAGGCATACGATTAATGATAGAATAGAATGTTCTTTTGGGGTGTTTTATTATTCAAGAGAACAATATCAAGACATTTGTGTAAATCTACGATCCAGAAGAGAAGAAGAATGTCAGCTAATATATTCAGACGATAAACGTGTTCAAGAAGTTTACAGATGGATAAAATGGAAACGTGCAAATGGCTGTGACATTTCTAAGTTTTACAAATGGTTCAACCTGTAGATCTCACCATGTACTGACCGATCAACTCTGTTGTGAGAATGGGAAGACATATCTAAGTTTTACAAATGGTTCAACAGTATGCGTTCTTGGGAGAAATACTTGATAAAACTGCTTGAGAAAGGAGAAAACCTTCCAATTGATATAATTTCACATGTTATTGACGGTCATGATGGTTGCTATATAAGTGCTCCCATGCTAGATAATGATTATGGCTGCTGTTGCGGATTTATTCTGACGGAGGATGAATTCTTGTCGCACGACTTCAACGCCTGTTGATCTCACCATGTACTGACCGATCAACTCTGTTGTGAGAATGGGAAGATATATCTAAGTTTTACAAATGGTTCAACAGTATGCTTTCTTAGGAGAAATACTTAATAAAACTGCTTGAAAAAGGAGAGAACCTTCCAACTGATATAATTTCACATGTTCTTGATGGTCATGATGGTTGGTATATAAGTGCTCCCATGCTAGATAAATATTATGGCTGCTGTTGCAGATTTATTTTGATGAAAGATGAATTATTGTCGCATGACTTCAACGCCTGTAGATCTCACCATGTATTAACCAATGAACTCTATTGTGAGAATGGGAAGGTCTACCATAATTCAGCTCCTTGGGAAAGCCCGTCTTCCGGCTTTCATGGGGGTTGTCTTGGGGGAAATCCTGTTACCGCAAAGAGATTAAACGGCTTAATTCCACTTGAAAATCAGCCGATGGCACGGCCCCCGCAAGCTCTAGCTCCACCGCCAATCGATCTCTTGGATCAGTAGAACAATCAGAAATACTTTGCAAACCATTAACCAGATATAAGAAAAATAAACAATTATTGAGCAACAAACAACTAAAAAAAAACAATATGATTCTCTTTAAATGTTTTTGTTTTTCAAAATAATAATAAAAAATTAAAATCCTTTAATGTATCAGTGAGTAATAGAGTGAGTATGTACGTTGGCAGTGTTCTTTGTAATTTGTCAGTACAGACAAAATGACAGGCTGACAGAAAGACAGACAGTCTGCAACACTGACCTCTATCTAATGAACAATTTTACCAAAATCGTTTGAAATTACACTGAAGCATAGAGCGGAAAAGAACATAACGGCTAGCACTAATCGATATAATTTGGTCTATGATATGGACAATGACTGTATGACATTGAACTGTGTAACCCATGTCTTCTTTGCTACATGTCGTCCCATTGTTATGAACATTTGGTGCAAGTTATATCAAAGTCCTTAAAAATAGCAAAGGTACAGAGCGGACACGAATTTAATATGGACTGTCGATGTTATTTGACAGTACAGACGAACAGAGAGGAAAGATACAGATGGTTTGCGACATGTAACAGGTGAACATAGTGCTTCGAAGTATGGCAGGGTTATAAAGCGGAGGCTGGCAGTATTCTATATCATTTTGACACTAATTTCTGTCCGAGACCTTGGAAACATGGGCGTTTTTCGCAACACGCCGTCCCCAAGTGATTAGCATTTCTGTCAAGGTTATATTAAAATCCTATAAAATGGCAGAGTTACAGAGCGGACACAATTGTAGTCATGATATAGTAAAAAATAAATATGAACGAAAAAAATTATTTCGTGACCATGCTATAACAAAAAAAAGGGAAAAACAAAAAATTACCTCGTGGCCTCGAGATAGCAAAACACACACGTACACACATTCCAACGTTGCATTGCAAGGTGGTTCTTGCCGTTCAATGCCGTTTGGAATCTCACTTGGAACTTGAATTTCTTTAAAAAAGATGCTAAGTTTTTGACCCAATACCATCTAGTTTCAAATGTGTCCAACAATAACCATGGCAAACATTATGACCATATTCATTAAAATCGAGGCAAAATAAGACCACTAGAGTGTCAACACGGTTTTGCTTTGATTTGACCTAGCGTGTGACCCTGATTCTGTATTTATCTTTCATTGAGATGAATATCGATACCAAGTTTCGTGAAGATCCCGTCAAAAAATTGGTTCAATAGTTAAAAAAAAAATAGATTTCTCATTATTTCAAATAGAAGTTACATAGTTTTTGAGCCCATGTAACCCAGTTTCGAACTTTTCCGAAATTTTATTGAGATTAACATTCTGACCCAGCTTCATCAAGTTTCAATAAAAAATGTGGCCTGTAGAGCGTTAACGAGCAAAATGTTGACGGACGGGCGGACGGACGGATGCCGGAGAAAGGTTGATAAATACAGCTGACCCTGAGCCTTCCGCTCAGGTGAGCTAAAGAGACGAAGCAAAGGGAAGTTAAATATTCTAAGACTGAGTAATTTTAGGTACGTTTTGGCTTTGCTTAGATGTGATTGTACACGAAATTAAGTTATAGAAGTTTTTCTGTATCCACTTTCACAGTCTTATCTTGAGCGAAAGGCATGTAATTTAAATTGAGGAGCTCTGGCACTTAAGATTACAAATAACAAACAGCTTGACTTACATGATGTCAAGCTCTACTTAAGTGACGTCATGAGGGTGACATAAATATAATATATATCCGATATAGTTATGGTCATGGAGGTTGTGTTAACTTACTTTTTAACGAAACTTAACGCAGTGGTAATTTCTCAAGAAAGATAGTGCACATGCCTTTTTGAAAATGACAAAATAAACCAGAATAAAGAAAAATACTGTGTTGAACGCAGCTGAAAAGGAATTACTCGATTGTTTTTAGTTTTCTTAGCAAGCTTGGTAACTATGGTTGTAAAGTAATGAAGTAGTTGAATGCTATTACATGTTATATTCTATTTCGTTATGCGAACTGTAAAATGTTGCCTTTAAAATGCATGTACTTTAGTAAACCTTTCAAATCATTGAACACCGGTGTCAGCAAGTTTCCTACAATTTTGGTAATACAGTGAAAATGTCAAGTAGCAATGTTACTTTTTATTTCAAACATGCAAAGCCGGACATTTAGTTCTGTCTTTAACATGAAGTAGCTCCTTGTATAGGCCTAAAATTCATCTTATAATGATCAAACTATTCGTAAACGGAAACCAATTCAATCAACGGATGCTTCATTAAATACTTTCACCGAAAGCTAGATTTTATAGCATGTGAAACTGTAAACAAAATGTAATATAATATAGTTAAATAGAAAACAACAAAACTCAAGATGTTCCCTAATCTGACTTTACTGTTAGAATATTGCTTCAGGTACATTTCTAATGTAGTGAGAAGAAACATTATACTTCACAATACTAACATCTGTTTGACGTCTTTTGGCCTGCTACATTATATCAATAACAACATTTCTATACATCACACATTGTCAAGTAATCGATTTCACAAGCAAAGTAAGCAGTTTTATTCCAGCTATCAAGGTTGTTACAGAAGCATCTTGATGAAAAACACTTCCGATTTCTAAATTACAACTACATCACTAACATTGCCTCACCGCTGAGCTACATCATTGTATTGATAAAAACTGGGACGAAAATCGCTACAAACTATTTCATTTGAACCGATGTCATGGTCAAACATGTACTGATCTACATCCTGTCGATTTAACAGTAGAACAAACCATACCTACCTACTGTCGGTACGTAAAGGTTTCGTTCTTAATTCCGAACTACTAGCTGCATCTGTTTCTTAGCTATTTTGATAACTGAAACGCCATTCCTATTGTGCTTACTGTAAACATGAAGGCTTAAACTACAAACAGTTTTACTCACGTAATAAAATGACCTTGTAGTGATTACTACGTAATTTATCCGTTTGAAATAATTTATGTTGAAAAACTGGTTCAAGTAATTTATTTTCGGCTTCAAGCATTTACTACTTGACTTTTTTATGCAACCGGGTTAAGACTTTTAACGAAGCTTTCAATGTAAAACAACCATTCAAATTGATCTAAAGAAAAAAGAAGTTAACTTACTTATCCCGGGTCATATGAAAATGAAATTTCAAAGTTTTGGCAGGTTTTCTGTTATTTAGAAACCAAATCTAGAGTTTTAATGTTTGCTAAGCCAAGATAAATCAGTCAGTAATACCCGCAAGTTATTATAATATGTCAACATTTTATTACACAACTCAAAACAAATCAAGGAAATAATTGTTCAAAACCCACTGTAACCGTTATAGCAACCCCAACTGAGACAGCGCTGACTGAAAACAATTAACATAGAACAGCACACTAATATTACATGTAAATAGATGGACGTAACAAGGAACCCCTGGACCGACAGGAACATATCAAGATAAGTAATACAATATGGAAAGAAGGTCATATGAATTACATCAAAATTGTTATGATTAACTTATAACATGCATGGCATAACTGCTCTGTAAGTAGAACGATATCAACTCAGATACTTAAAACAAAATTGCATTGTTTTACCATATATGGTATAAATTCTACTATTGATGGAACAATATATAACATGAAGGACATAACCTACGCTAAGAACACCGTATCAGTCACCATTAGTATCATAACATCTAAACTACAAATGTGTCGTAAACAATATGAACGACATAATGCAACTTTTACTGACAACGTACTACACAATGTTCCAAAGTGCGTTAAGCTGACAGTTCTGGCCACAAGGCGCAAACAATGTATATGAAGTAGTTAATATTAGATTGTTAGAAGCTACAGACTAGTGACAGGTGTCAGTTTGCGACTGTATGCGCTATGAAGCAAAGTGTACGATACCTTCAAACAACCCCCAGTAATGTTTAACAGCTTTTAAGAGACTACACTTATATTTAGAAGAAAAAAACCGAGGTGAAAGATGATTTATGATTCAACAAAGCATTTAACAATCATTAACACGACAAATACATAAAACAGTACTCGATGTCTTGGTAATAACTTAACATGAAAAAAATATACTTCGACAACACGACATAAAATGACATAAAATACAGAGTCAACATGACATTAAACACAATAGCAACATTCATAAATTATACTATACTTGCTAAAACTTAAAACAATAACATGTTACAGGCACTTTTTAAAACAGATAAATCTTGTATGCTTTTTATGCAACGTCGAAACAAACTGTCGTACGTTACATCCATAATACATGATAGAATGCAAACATAGCACCTAACATAAAGCCATTTAAGACATGGTTTGCATTTTGTCTTACTACATCAATACTGATACATTTTGTTCATATCTTAGCACCAGAACACAGTCAGATACAATTTATCATGCATAAACTGCAATATGTTACACTAGCCAAGACATAACAGAAACATGAAAAACGTAACACATTAAGTTATTTAACAACAAGAGTAAGATTAACATTACCAGATTCATAAATGCAATGGCTGACTTGACCAGAACAAATCTGCCTCACGCCATTGAGGTAGACTTAAACCAAAGATGAATAACTTATTGGCCAATTGTCATTTGTTTTCACCTTGGACTCAGAAAGAACATGGAATCAGGTTGCATAATCTCTTCAACATAAGGCGAATTAACAATACAGCACTTTTCAAGATATGTTTTCCTTTGATTTTTTCTCTCGTTATAAATAGTAGTATCATACAGCAAAGATGTACAAGGACTGAGTGTAGTCTAAGTATAGGATAGAGGCAATGAAGTGAAATCTTCAGCATTAAGAAATCGAAGGGAGGAAGCGTAGCGATCACTCGAAGTTTCTTAACTTTGAAATATCACTTCTTAGCCTCTCTCAAACTTAGTGTTTGTCCCTCCTATTTTGATCTTTCACTTTTTTGCTCTCTTCCTTATTTGGAATTTACCTATCCGAAAGCGAACCACTCCCACTTGTGCGCCCACACACCTGCGCAAAAGGTAAAAAATAGAACAGCGCTTTTCATGAACGAGTGGAGAAATCTTAACTCTTTACAGATAAATATATAAGAAATTGAAATATTTTTCTCTCTGATAGGCTAGAGAAGTAGGGTAAACACTAAATCGGATAATAATGCAAAGATCAAGCCATCTGGTTTCAAACTTAAATAGGTATACAGCAAATTGGAATGATCACATGCCGAGAAAAAAAATCAGAATCATTAAGTCACTTTTGGAAACGACAATTTTGCTCTTGAACCATTTTTAAATTATGCTTTCATACTCTCAGGACGAAAGCTACTCAAAAACAAACCAAGAAAGTAATAGTCGCCTCCTCGGATTAACCTTTGATGGTACGAGTTTCAAATAAAGTTAAATTACGACAAACAAAAGTATAGCTAAGTTCAAAATAAATCATTACAGTAATACGATACCATAATTTAAACGTCTTTAAAAGGTCAGTCACCTTATTTGATTTTTCTACACTAAAATCTGTGTTACTATTTTGATATAGTAATAATACATAGTAATTTTATATTTTTAATAAAAAATGTTTAAACTACTTTTAAAAAATCACAAGTTTCTCCGGAAAAAACTGTTTATAATCTATCAGATGTTTTGAATGCCGAAAAGTACAGAAAGAGATGTGAAATTTTAAATGAGCAAAAACATTATCCAATGTTGTAACAATAATTATATCGTTACGTTGCAAAAACCGTTCAGAAAGAGATTATTGCAAAAACTGAAAAAATATCATTTCATTTAAAAAAAAAAATATCTCTTAATATTACTGTCGAAGTTTATAAAGATGCTGAAACTGAAAGAAATTAAAACTTTAATGATGTGTTTATCTCGACACTTAAATACTGACCGAGCAATTCAAAATTGTATTTACCACATTAGTAATAACGAAAGAATATTGACAATTCAAAGAACATTCTACTTAAATTACACAAGAACAAAAAATATTAAGAACAACTGTTTTAGAAAACACCTCACTCTATAAAAGGGCACAAAATTTCTACATATAAACTTTTTTAATTTTTTTTTCACCGCTTTTGTGCATTAATCAGGCAATTGCTACTTTCTATTTCATTGAATTCATTTAATTGTTTGATGATTAAATACTCAGTACGTTTAATTTATGGACACAATTGATATTCAACAGTAGAAAAAACATTTGTGCTTTTCAAATCTCTTTTGATACATGAGCAAAAAAAGTTATCATAGGAAAAAGTTATCATAGGAAAACCATTGCCTTAAATGTTGGCAAATTTATTCATAAATTGGACAAAATCACAAGAATAAAGAACACTTATCAATTTTAAACTTCCCTTTTAGTCACATCTCATAAATCAAGATTTTTGTTTTTCTTTTTTTTTCTTACATTTAGTTGTCTCATCTGAAACAACTGAATATCAGAACTTTTTTTTACACATATAATCTTGTTTAATTTTTTTTCCATTTTTACTTTCTTATGTTTTTGTTATTTTATTTTAAAGTAAACCGTTATTTAAAAATAATTGCGGATGATTTACACTACCTTTTTTTAACCGAACACATAATCGAGTATGAATAGACAGAAAATAATCAATGCTGGCCAAAGAATGTTTTCGAATTGTTTTTCAATTTTGTACTTGACACTTAAAGAAAGTTTGGCAACATTTAAAACGTGTGCATGTCAAATTAGAATACTTATTCTTTTATTCTAGCTGTCACTGCTTAATGTTGGTGCTCCACCCGATCCTTCCCCTGATGCTTCCACGTCGTAAGTTTCAATATCTCGCTTGTGTGGTACATGTAAAAGAGATCCTATGGATCTTCTTTCCCGTTCTAGAATTCCGCCATGCTTTGTAGCATCCTGAGAGCCGGTCGCTTCCATATCTGATTCTGTATAAACAGATGATATTTCTTCTCTCTTGTTTCGACCATCATTTGCTTGTTTCTCATCAGTGTTGTTTCCATCTTTCTCTTTAGAATCCGGACCATCAAGCTTCGACGCCGTCTCTTCACCAAGACTCGATTTTGCATACATTGATGAGTCTGTTTCTAAAGTGTTCTCTCTCTTTTGTGGCTGGAGCTTATTTTTGGGACTGTCGATTTTCATTTCATTAATCAAACCTGCAAAAATCGTGTAAAGCTACTTTTTAAATGATAATGTTATGTCTCTGTTAAAGGGTCACCATAGCCCTGTGACAAATTCATAGTTTAGCTGCGATTCATTTTTTTTTTCATTCATAGCACATGTAGGCACATTTTCCGTCCTCTAGATTAGCTGATCGAAAGGCTAAGCTACACAATAGACTTTAAAATACGAATGTTTTATGTGCATATGTAAGGTAATGTTGAAGATTGAGTACCATCTAAAGTACTTTCAACAACCTTTTTATAATGTATTCACCCTAACCTTGATGGTTATAGATTGATACCAAATTTGTCACATACAACAGCAAGAAAGCAAATTAGCAAGTAAAATTGTTGTGGAATTTTTGTTTTTCTACTCGTTTAGGGATTTTAGATAGCAGAACTGGATAGACACAAATATATTTTATACATGTGTAAGTGTACAAGGTATCAACGAAGATATGAATGGTATAAATGTGTTACCAGTTTGGAAGTTTTGGAGCTAAATACTTTAACAGACTGTTGTGATGTCAAAGTGATTAAAATTGAAAATTTGAAAAGTGAAATGACTACAAATAAATTTGATTCACTATGTAATGATAATTTAAATGTGTAGAGAAATACTGGTATTTACTAAAACTTAAAAGCATTTTGTGACATTGTTGAAAATGTGTGTTAAGCTTTGTTTTAAAAGAATTGTTTGAGTAATAGTGTATATCCAACTAACACGATTCATAAATTTTATGATCAATGCAAGAACTGCTGTTTTGGTGTTGTAAAGCTTTAAACATATATTGAAGCGGCTTTTCTGATTTCAACAGAAAATGAATATGCCAAAAATCAAACCAAAAATTGGAATCACATTAACTCTCAAATGCGATACAATTACGGAATTTACAAAAAAAAGTTCGGATGTTAATAACACTAAAACATGCTCGTCAAGAAACGATATTTTGGAAAATCTCAGGTCTATATATGGTCTCAATTCTTTATTTATTCAGCCAGACGAAGAAATATTTTAATGATAAATTGTGAATAAGATAATATATTTAGTGGATCAAATGTATCTGTTGCCCTTACTATGGCGTTTGAAACGTTGCAGTATTGAGTAAATTTCATTTATGTTTTATACTTGTATCTATATTCAATATTTTCATTCATATACAATAAATGTTCATATATATTCAATATTTTCTTATTAATATGCATCTTTTTTCCATTTATATGCATTTTTTATTTATATGGTATGATTTTATTCAAAAGCAATAAATTTCATTTATCTGATATAAACTTTATTTACATTTTGTATATTTAATTTATTTATCATAAATATTAAAAAAGTATTTTCATGTTATAAATTTCATTTAAATTCAGTAAACTTGACTAATTTTATATTCAATGTTTTTCTTATTAACATGTTATAATTTTTCTTCATACATGCGATAATAAAGTTGTGGGTAAAAAATATGTCAGAGATCAAATTTTGTAGCAATGTTTCACATTGAATGCATGGCATTGTAAATGGTTGCGCCCACAAATATCGAGAGATTGGTCGCTAAATTTAACAGATGAGTATAATAAGAATTTTTATGCACATATGTCTTTCTAACGGGATCAAGACTTGCGGTGTCCGTGGGCGCCATCATTTACAATTCCAAACATCATGAGAAAACTGTTACAAAATGAGGAATCTGACTTAGTACTGTCACAATGCAATTATTGTTTGTACCTGGAAAACTGTATTTATCGCATTTAAATGAAATATTGAATATGAATGAAATTTATTGCATATAAATAAAGAAAAAAACATTGAATTTAAATGAATTGTTCATAAATGAATGAAAATTATGTCACGTCAATGAAAAAAGTATTGCATTTAAAGAAACTATTATTGAATATATAAATGAAATCTAGAGCACATGTACAAAATTTATTGCATTTAAATGAAGAACTATTATAATAAATATAAAATTATTGCACATAAATACAAAAAATTAGAGAAAATAAATGAATAAATATTGCATTTAAATGGAAGTTACTGAATACGGCAACGTTTTACACGTCATTCCGGTAACTGTAAAAGACTGTTAAAACTTAAACTCTGGTATATCTTCTAGATCCGATCATTCTGGTATATCTTCTAGATCCGATTATTCTGGTATATCTTCTAGATCCGATCATTCTTTAAATGTTATTTGAACATTGTTTGTCAATTTGCTTGATGCTAGACATTTACTAGAAAAAAGTGGGCTGAGGGTTTAAAAGAACTTGTATGTAACACGGCGATATTGCTACAGTCTGAAATAACAGAGTAAATACATAACGAAGTACTTTGGGAGTGATTTATACTAATCTAAATACATGGGCTTTTTTTATCGTTCTATATTGCATTGTCTTGAACAATAAAAAAGGATGTATTTGCTATTTGTAAATTTATTCTACAAAGTGCTATTTCTTGTTAAGAGATATTTCTATAAACTATTAAGTCAAATACTTGACATTATCAATTCTATTTACTTAGGTATTGTTTGTACTCCGGATGCTTCATTTTCACCAATTTTGATACATGGCACAACAAGCTATGAAGGTTTACATTTAAAAAGAAAAATATAGAATCACCTCGTATGCCTGCTGAAATTCAGCTTGACTTGTTTTGATAAGTTAATTTTGCCTTTTTAAGTTATGGTTCAGATATGTGGGATTTAATTGGCTCCTTTGAAAAGGACACACTTCAATTGTTGTAAAAGATTGTTTGGATAAAAACACAAACACAAAAGAACTCTATTTTAGGTGAAACTATTCAAGAAAAAAACAGTAGTGTTACTAAGTAATTGTTAAATATTATTCAAATCACAAATATTTAAAACGTTATATGATATGATGTGCAAATGCAAAGTCAAAATATTAAAAACGTGCATATGATTTGATGCGCAAATGCAACGTCACAAATACATAAAACATGTATATAATATGATCTACTGGCAATTTGAAATAATGCCAAATAAGAAGCCATGGGCGCATTCAATGAAAAACTTGTTTTAGTCACTAAGTTTTTATATTGATACTCTCAAAAAACAGCTCACACTGACTGTTTTTATTTTTATAAAAAAACCTGATGTAATTTTTGTAAGTAAGGATGTCTAAATTAACAAGAGTAAAATCATATACTTTTTACAGTTTCAAGTTACAACCCTATTTGAAATCAGTTAATTTAGAGAAATTTAGATTATATTTAGAGTCTGTCTATTGATCTCAAAATGAACCATTCAGTCGGCATGAACCTGCACCAATACGTATTTATGAAAGAAGTTGTCGCTTTTGAAATATCTTAGATGATGAACTACATTTTGTTTAGAATGCCAACTCTAGTGATTTGAGAAAAGCGATCATTAAGAAAGTTTACTGGTCTTGACCAAATATTCCAAAGTTTATTGGACTTCTAACATGTAGTAATATTAATATCAGCAAAGTTTGTGTCTTTGAGTTCAAAAATCAATTTCAATCTACATTACTATTCATTCACCTCACGTTAATAGAATAATATGACTACAAATAAAATATGATTCATAGACAGTATATTTCTTTTGCTAAATTTTAACTTTAAGACCCTGTTCCAACGTACACATTATACTGTTTGTATATACATTTATATGTAAACTCAATTATTCTAAATTATTATAATCATTGTATTTGTAAATAAAGTCTAAATTCTGAAAATTATATACGAGTCGTTATATATGTAATGCACCCATAATCAATTATTCATACGCTCCCATCAATTCTTTTTTGAAACATGATAACATGTAGTTGACGTCAATGTAAACTGCAAACATTTTTTCAGGGATAATGCAGACTCAGCAGCTGTGACAAATCAATAGACCTCAGCACAAACAACCAAGCTTAAGATATATCGAACACAATATTAACAGAGAGAAACTAGTATCATTTGAAAGAATATTAAATAAAAAAACTCACCTGAATTTCCAGAAATGGTAGCCGCAACAGAACAAATTAAAATGATCACAAAGAGCTGTTTCTTCAACATTTCGCTTAAATTTTAATTGCTGTTGAAACATGAATTTTACACAGCTCTTTATACCTTCTCCACGCCATGAACGCGTGTCAGCTTGATCGAAATTTGACTGATTTTTCACATGTTACCTCCAGCGTAAGAAAACCGTATGTTCGTTTGTTAATTAAATAGATCTAATCAAAATATGTTGTTTGTAACATGAAGGAAAGAAAAGAATCTATTCTCATGACAACAAAAAGGAGGCTTTTGATCGATATTATTTACGGCTTTAGCTGTCAGTTACAGGTTTGTCGTTACATGTCTAATGTCCTATATAAAAACCGTTTATTGTCCTTGTTAATTTAAGTCGACCGTGACATTCCGCCATTTTCGATAAATTTCATTAAGAAAAAATATCAGAAAAAAAACTGCATTCTCACATTCTAATAAATATTCTTTTAAAGTTTCATGAATGTAAACTTGTGGATTTAGTGTCTTTTGTAAGGGAAAACATCATTCTGTGACATGGATCCGAACCTGGATCTGTGAGAACACTTTAAGATATAGAGAATATTAAATGAGTGGTCATGTAGTACGGGATTTTCTGGCGAGTTTTTATCGTTTTCTAAGAACGAGTGTAAAAAAAATCCCGTATTACATGACCATAATGTACTATTTATATCATAAAAGTTTTGTAAGTGAATGGTGACAGAACTGCTTTGAAACTGTAACTGTCTGTTTTGTCCATATACGCGCGAACGTCATTAAGCGTATTGCTAATGACGTTGACGTCAAAGTGTTACTACACTAGTGTTATATAAAAAATATAACACGGCTTTATTTCACGCCCATGACGTCTTCTATGATATAAATATATTTTTACACTAAAAGATACAGTGAAGGTAAGTCAATGGCGACAAAACTGCATCTACTAGGTGCATACAATCAAAGACACTTTTTGTAAATAACTTTTCATCCTAATTCATATAGCGTTTGTGACTTTTTTGTTTTGTAAGGTAAATGCAAATTTTCATGTACTATGTGAATTTTGAGGTCAGTTGTAAAATAGTCGCAGTGGTTGAACCTTATCATTAATATTTATTCAATCGTAAGCAAAATTTATGTAAACACTTCATGCATAATCCGTCAAACTAATGCTGACATACGATTTAGAATATAAACAGTTTTCTGTATATTTGCATTGAATTAAATTCGTATGTGTTTCTGGAAACACGAATGAAGCATGAAAAAACACAAAGTAAAAGAAATAAAATGTTCTTCGGAATGGAGAACAGATAAAACCATGTAAATTTCTGACACTCATCAAAATCATTTTTTTACGATTTTGTAAGACCTTTTACTATGGCAATGTCACACCCAAATTGAATATATTTTATTACGCTTTTCTTTTTGTTCTTTGTAGAAAATTTGTAGAAGTAATTCCGTGTCCCTTAATGCATCAGCAACAGTAAGACGTTAACTGATTAAATTAAATTTTATGCGTAACGTATATGTAAAAATCTAGAAGTATTACAAACTGCAGCTTTCAGGATTATAGAAGACAGTACATTATTCAACAGAGAACAAACCGGAAAAATGCTCCTAGTTATACCAACTGTATAAAAATTCACAGTGTTTAAAGAAAATGCTAAAGGTCTTTAATTTAAAACAGCTGTTACTTCGAGAAGATTTTGCTGGCTACAACAAAGGTTACATATCATTACATGTGCAGAAATAGAAAAAAAAATTGTCTTCAGTATCTTTTTTAATTACCACAGTTCAAAAAATGGATATATACAAACAATCGAAAAATATAGTAGCCTTTTAAGAAACAGTAAACAAAGCATTAAAGGAACAGAAATAAATAAATTAAATGTCTGCGGCTTTTGAAATTGCTTCTGTATTAAGATAAGTACATTTCATTCGTGTAGCCCATATTTTAAAAACATTACGTAAACAGAGCGAACTGTTTTTTTACAGAATAAACTAATGATGTATTAAACTTTTGATTTCAACTGATTTCGTCTAAAAACTATTCAATTCTAAAAAGGTGGTGTCTGAGTATAAAGATGTTTTAATAAGAAAAAATATATAAGAAAAAATAAATATTCAAACATGAATAAAGAATAGAAAAAATGGAGTACTAACGTAAATCCTAATTGTTTTAGATTGCTTAAGATATCACTAAAAAGATTCATGCTCCCTTATATTTATATTTGGCAGATACATGTATGACAAAAATGTGCTAACCAAAGAAAAAACGCAAACATTTTGCGTCGTCCTTTATGTATGCATCAAGATATGTCTTGTAGATTATTGTATCAGCCCCAATATCATTCTTGAGTCTGTATATCAGCCTGAGTGAGCAGCTCTTTGGCCTCAAGCCGATATAGGTCGATCCACGGGCTGACATGAGAATTGTCGTACCATTAACATATTTTTATTTGCTTTCGTAACATCCGTACTTTGAATTATCGGTTGTTGATTCTGATATATACCAGCAGAAAAGTAACTTTATACCTTGTTTAATTTTTTTGCATTTTATTTAATAAATCGTGTCACGTCATCGAAATGACATAATAAAGAGAGCACGATCAATGTGTTCGGGTCAATACAAAAGGTTGATGTTGCATTTGTATGGCCAATATCGAGGAAGGAACTGATAAGATAATGAAGGAACGGGTCATAACAAAGCAGGCAAAATTTAAAATTCAATATTTGATACTATAAGATGTCAGTGTCAATTAGGTACAGATATCAGTTAAACACTGCCCTATTACCTATCAAGTGCCATTAAACTGTTAGAACTTTGAATATCTTAGTATTAGTCTTAATTCTCAGGTGATTAAAATCCTTTGTAAATATGATAGTAATATTTTCTTGCCATTCCTATTGTCTAATAAGTAATTATTTGGTAATTTTCTTTTAATGCAACAGTCGTGCATTAAAATAAAAAAAAACGAAGTGTAGGCCTATTGTTTCTTAACATAAGTTAAAAATTTAATAAAAAATGTTTAAGCTTGGCTATTTTACTTCACCCAGAATTTCATATTAGTATATAGAGCTATTCCAGCAACACCAGGTGCTGAAAGTTGTTTTAGTATCATGCGACATATTTTTTTCAGATTGAAACATATATATGTGGAATGATGGAAACAAAATAAAAAGGCAAACAAAAAGTTTCTGATAGACAATTCTTATCTATGAGATCTGTCCTTGGGTGACATTTGTGTTTATCTTTTTATTTTGTTTTCGTCATTTCACAAATGCTGACAATAACTATTAATTAATTTTGATTGATTTTCTCAAACGTAAAGAAAGATAAACTTCTGAAATGATTAAACATTAGAATTTCAGACTCCTCCTATGACAGGTGACTAAGTCAATGCAAAACATTTTTATCATTTTTCCTTTCTTTTTATAGGGGACGATTTCAAGATTTTACGTCATTAGAAAATCTTAATTACAGACCTCTCCGTATTTTAGTATTCTGTTGATATCAGCTAATATAATCAACTACATAGTAATATATAGATATTGTGTTCTTATGTTTTCATCATTCGCTTTTACAAACATGCAAAGTCACTTAACGCCTAAAGAAGACAATGTCAAAGGAAAAGATGCTAAAGAATTTGAGATACGTACTATTACATAAGAAGCTGTATTGAATATACAAGCATTAATAAAGCGCACGCGTGTGTTTGTGTTTTTTTTTTTTCATTCATTTTTATATATATATTTTTGCATCAGACTATCCCGTCTGACGTAATACAGTGTATATGAGACGCTCATACAAAGTTTTTTTTCATATTTGTGATCCTGTTGTCGTTTTAAAAACCTTAAATAATTTATTTCGGACCTTTTATTGAAATTGATAGTTGATTTGCTATTGTTGTTTTTGACATCTCAAATAATTCATGTCGAACATTTTATCTAAATTGTATAATAGAACGGACATTAATTAGTAACATCTCTTACCGTCTAAGGGTGTGCTATATGCTGCTCGAAGTTGTCACTGATCACGAGTTATTTTTTTACAAAAATAATTTACTGTCCCTGAAGACATTATTCTTTGAATATTTGAAGCATCCTTTCTTGTCTCTTGATTTAAACTGGTAGAAGTTTTAAATATTAATATTGAACTATTAATGGGGAGACGATGCGGTTAAATGCTCAGTATCAGTGGAGAGAAAACATGAACCAAATAAATGTTAATAGCTTTTTTAAAAAACTTTATGTAAACGTTGTATATTAACAAATTAACAGCAGCAAATACTGAAAATGGTGATTGGATTTTAAGAAATAAGCATTTACATGTGAAACAAACTCTCATTTTCAATAGAATCCCTTGCAATTTCAATTACAACTTGAAAACCTGGCTAAACATGATTTAACATGAAAAAGTTGGCTTTCTTAACTAACACTATATACGGATGGTAACCTCTCCAGTATTTGACTTTTTGTTTAAATTTCTCGGTGTAATATCGACACAGTGTGAAGTTTAATGTATGTTTACACTTAAACAGTTGCAAAAACTAAAAATATAATGTTTGGATTTTATAAAACACATGTAGGTTGTTTCAAGTAAAAAACCCACTTAAACTGAGAAGTATCTCCTGGTTTTAAATTTCAACGTGAAAAAGTGTGGAAAACAGGATTTTTACGGAAATAATTGGTTTTCTTGACTTTCATTATTTTTTAAATATTTAATCAAAACTCTCCCAATTGTAATATCGCCACCGAGTAGAACATTAGGAATGTTATCAATGTAACAGCTGCAAAACCTAAAGAAAAAAGATTTTGTTAAATCTTTACACGTGAAAAAAAACCCTCTCACATTCATTAGTATTTCTTGCGTTTTAAAATTCAGCCTGAAAACGTTGCTCAGGATTTAACTGGAAAAATTGGATTCTTAACCCTTTCAATAGTTTTATTATTTTGTTTGAATTTCTTTCTTAAATATCGGCACAATGAAAATCTTTATGTATCTTTACAATTGAAAAGCAACAACACCTGACGAAAATAATGTTTGAATTTTGTAAAATATTTTGAATTTAATAGTTTCTCTTGCATTTCGAATTTCGACCGGAGAAAGTGGCTGAACAGAATTTAACAGGAAACGGTTGACTGTTGTACACATGGAAACTTTTTGGATAGTTTTAATATTTTCTTTTTATAAATTTCTTATTGTAACATCTTTACATCTCTAAATATGTTGTAGTCAAAACAAAAAACCTCAAGTTCAAATTCAAATGAACGAAAAATGAAAGAAAACTGAGTAACTTTTTTCTTTTTTTTAAACATTAACAATAACAACTGTATTTAACAAATATTGTTTGAATTCATATGTCTTTGGTTTAAATTGTTGCATTCAGTCAATTATTTCAAATCATTATTGGTCCATCTCCAGAGCCAGTTCCTGAGCCTTCTAAACCGTCTTTATTAGGAGGAATATATAAATAAGAGTTTGCTGATCTTTTTTCTATTTCATGTTTAACTTTGTCGTTGTCCCGAGAAGCTGTTTCTTCCAAATCTGATTCTGTATAAACATCTAATAATGCGCTACTGTCTTTTCGTAAATTGCTTTCATCTTTTACATCAGGATCATTTTCTGTTGTTTTGGGCCCAACATGCTTTTGTTCTCGGGATACTGCTTCCTCAAGATCAGATTCAGTGTACATTGAGTCATCGGCTTCGTTGTTAGAAGCTTTTTCTGTTGTTTTCGAGTTTTTAGTATTCTTGATTGTAATTGCTGCAACCTCTGTGTGGGTATGTTTTGAAGATACAAGACGACCTTTTTCATTTTCGTTTCCAGTTTGGTTGTCGATATCAAATTCTCTTACAGATTCTGAAATTATAGCAAAATATCATTTGTCTGCAGAGAACTCAGTTATCTGAGCACAAGGTTAATGTATATTGCCTTAGTTGAACGCATGTTAAAAACAAACCATTTGAATAATATTTCAATAATTTTGAGTAAGATAGATGAAACAAATTCTTGCGTTGTAAAATCTCATTCAATGATTCAGTTCAGGTCTTGCTGTCAAAAAAGTACCTCCTTAGTTAATTTGGATATGTTTAATATTGCCCAAATTCCCCATTAGGTGGGACTTTGTTTGTTAATTGAAAATGAAAATAAACTTTAAGTCAGACAGGTGTTAGTTTAATACAAATTATTGTACCCAATAAATGTGTTTGTACTTTAAGTAAAGGAAGAAATTTCAATAATTGAATATAAATTTTAAAAACTTTATTGTAAGATATGTTGTCTATTTTGCGCGTAACTTGCTCTTTCTGTAATTATTGAGTTTAAAGGTGTTTTTATTTAATTTATTTTTATTTTTTGCTGCTGTATTTTTATAACAAACAATAACAACCCCCAAAAAAACTTTTAGCTGCATTTTACATGGAAAAGTAACACACTAGTTAGTTAACCTTAAAATTATTTTGAGGAATGAATATGCATTAGGAAAATGTTATCTTAACTCTAAATGAATTGGACATTATTTAAGACTGTATATACAAATAAATGGTGATTTTCCATTCTGTATGTTTTGCAGTATTTAGAAACATCTGCAGAGATTGTAAAATACTAATATAAATTCATGTACATAATTTGACATCTATGCCGTCATAACAAGTCCTAGAAAAAATAAATGCAACAGAAAAATCTATCTTATCTAAAGCAATAATTGTTTTTGAAACAACACAAATGAGTTACTGTAACATTGTGAAAGTTCAAAATAGACATGTTTACTATACAAACTACTTTAAACTAACCTATTATTTTCAGCAGCCACATCGACAGAAATATGACACTTTGTTGCAGTAACTAATTTTGTCCCTCGCTTTATTAAACAAAACAAAAAAAACACTTAACTATATAAGTTGTTGGGAAAAAATGTAACAAAAGGATAAGGTTCATCATAATAATTCTAAAAGAACAATCTAGAGAACAGCAGCAACGACAAACAGTTTCAACAACAACAACAAAATTATAAAAGAAAATTACAATAATTCTTTTTTTCTTTCGACTTACCTATTGACTTAGCAGATATGGTCAGTGTTATTGCACACAGTAAAATTATTATCAAAAGCTCTTCCTTGACCATAGTAAGAATCATTTAAATCCATGTTGTTATTGGCATATGGTTATAAAGTCGTCTGCTTCAGCACGCCCAACGACCATGATCAAAAGAACGAAATGTGACGTGCGCGCTTAAATGTAATGTTGTTAACATATGGAGCTTTTGTCTGCTGCATTGGGAGATCTATTATTAAAACATTCTAGGACAAACTATGTGGGTGTGATGGAACGTGCTAATATTGATCGTTATATGTATTTATAGAAGTAAAAAAAGTTAATTGCTTACATGTTAGGTACCAGATGCATAATAATAAAATCGATCGCAAATCCTACCTCGTGAATCGCCATTGGTAGCTACGTTGTTTATATATTTTCATTCCGATAGTAAGTAAACAGGTGCGGCATTGCCACACGCTTGAATTCTTTTTGCATTTCCCTGTTGACCTTTTGCTGTTGTATGTACAAAGTCAACACGTGCACCTATTAAGAAAGTTTGAACAGTGAGCTATTTGTCACTTAAAGTTTGTTGAATAACGTGATGAAACAGCATAAACATATTGCATGATTTCAAATTATGTGTTGCAAATATTTCCTTGGTATGCTCAATATGACTTCTTTCTTAAGGTGAGACAACTTTTTAACAATCATGTGAAATACAAAAATAGAAAGCACAATAGCTACCCATTTACGAAAAAAACTATAATGAGAATGACTGTTAAAATTAATGCGGAACATTTCTAATTCCTAGACACGCCAATACTTTTTAATAATTACTATTGATAGTTAAAACTTTTAAAAACATCCATAGAACCATTAAAAGCGTATGATACTTGTAGAACCAAGTTTGAGTTTTATCATTTCCATGTGTGCATTAGACAGCTGAACGGCGGCTTCTATAGTCGCATTTGCGTTGGAACCGAAGCAGAAAAGTTGCCTATCGAACTCTTTTCGTGCCGCCCGTTTTTTCGCGAGATGATAAAAAAGAAAAAAAAGAAAAAAGTTAACTCTTGGCCTAGAGATAAAAAAGTTGACTCTTGACCACGAGTTTATGGTTGTTGTTGTTGTTGTTTTTTTTTTAACTCGTTGTCATGAGTAAAGTCTTTTTTGTTATTTATCTTTTTATTATCTCGAAGTCACGGGTTCACTTTTTTTATTCTTTATTTTCACGTGGCCACGATTTAACCTTTTTTATTCTTTACTATTTCGCGGGCACGAGTTAACAAATGTTTTTTTTCTACTTTATAATCTCGTTGTCAAGAGTTAACTGTTGTTTTTTTCTTCTTTATTATCTCGTGTCCGCGATTTAACTATTCTTTTTTCTTTTTTATCTCGTGTCCACGATTTAATTTACGTTTTTTCTCTTTATTCTCACATCGGTACTAGTTAACTTTTTTTTCCTTCTTTATTATCTCGTGGCCACAAGTTAACTTTTTTTTCTTCTTTATTATCTCGTGGCCACAAGTTAACTTTTTATTTTTTATTATCGTGCGGCACGAGTTAACATTTGTCTTTTTTCTATTTTATTATCTCGTTGCTACGAGTTAACTTTTATTATTCGTGTTTTTTTTTTCTTTTTCAATATCGCGTGATCACGAGATTATAAACATATTTTCGCATGTTCCCTCCATGTTTTCGTAGCTTTCCCATACTAATCGATGTATGCAAACCTATACAAATATGTCCAACAAAACATATAAAGATGAAATATTTTTAATTAATTGGTTAATCGGAAGTAACTATTACCTATCTAGTCACAATTTATTCGTATGGTGGGCATATTTTAATGTATGTTCTGAATAACAATATATATTTTTGCGATTTTTTTTTTCACTAGGTGTAGTAGTCTTTTTTTGTAAGGAAAGGTCCTATACATCACTAATGTATTCTCCATTTAGACAAAAAGAGGCCAATAACTTGCAGAAGTCCATCGAGGAATGATAAGAACGCCTTGGACTTAATCTTTAAACATTCTCATAATAATCATAGACAAGCATCAACTCTTCTTGAATGTATGTTCTAATTCATTGGATAAAATACTGTTATTTTGCTCTGAGGTCTGGATCAAACCACCCAACCACCAAAGGACCACATTTTGTTTTTCATATGTCTAAAATATGACACTGAATACATCAACTGTCAAAATTACAAATATCAGAAAGATGATCTGCTGCTTTTCTTTTTATGACCTAGGCATGTACTCGATACCAGCGATAAATAAATTACTCACAGAAAATCTCCATATATTTCACTGCTAAGAATTGAAGGTCATATACATAAGAACCTCGGCTAAATCTTGCTTACAGACTTTTTTCTTTAAACCATTTCACTCTTTGAAGCCGAAGAGTATGATGGAAAATCTCAGAGCTCTATAGACCACCACAAAGAAGACTATAATGATTCTTCCGGTGTGCAAACACCGTGACCTACATTGCTTTAGTCACTCACTTAGTAACTAAACTGTCATGAGGAAAATTCGAACTTTTTTATGGAATTCAAAGGTTTTTTGTTTTCAATACGTCTAAATGACGTCTACTGTGAGAGGACAGTGTAACATAACGTTCATAAATAGGATCCATAACTATATCTATAATGATGAACCTAGTCGTGATTTTAGAAATGTTGCCTGATCACTTGATTTAAAAACACTAGTTAGTGATCGTACATCGTACAAATCTTCAATGAATTGTAAATGTTGGATAGGTATCCGAATACATTTTTGGGTCTTAGGAACAAATCCTGAAAGAATACGATCTTGTTTCACAAGAATACTAGTAAAACTTATTTTCAATCACCGCCAAAATCAAGAATCGTTGCATTTTTTCCACGATCTCCATTAAGCAATTAAATGCCTTGTAGCCATAGTGAAAATTCATCGACTTGTAGACAATCAAAACGCTAACACTAGATATTTATATTACTTTGTTTTTTGGCTGTCGTCCTAAAAAATAAAATGGGGTGGATAAATTTCAATAATTTGATATGCTGAAGTGATGTCAAACCTTCATTAACCAAATTTCTTGATCTAGAAATTATAATGCTACCTATCAATATCCATAATTTTTCAAATGCTGTTTTATGAAATCCTAAGGGTCAGAAGCTTAACCTTGTCCCCAACCTCCCTTAGAAATTTCAGCGATACGAGTAAGTTTAAGCGTTTACTGACTAAAAGCCTCACAGAGTACTTCTCGGCATAACTGTGGTTAATTATTGTAATTGTCAAAACAATCAGTTACTGCACATCTGAGTACAGTTTGAATACGTAGTGTATTTTGTTTTCCTGTCGTTTCCACTTTATGCTTATATCCGACGTCAACTTCTTCACTTCCTTGCCTATTGAAGTGTTGCTGCTGCAAGGCTGAAACGTCTTCTCATTATCATGACAACTGACGAGAAATTTCCGCAAAAAAAATGCGCCAGCGCACTTGTCCGCAAGGAACCGTACGAGGGGAAATTATTATCTTCTAAGATTTTTTTAGACAGATTATTCAAGCTTTTGTACAGATGTTTAACACTGATCTTGATTTTAGTATATTTTCTAATTTGATCAATCGTATTAGTTATGATTAGAACATACCGTCGATATGTCCTATCTATCACGAGAACAATCACCTAATGGTCATGCAAAAGATTCGACGGAAATAAAGTTTTTACAATAAAATTTGTAAGATTTAAGTATCAGAGTCGATTCAGAACAAAATCATTATAGGAGTTTTTATCTCCAGGACTGGCAATTTTGATGATAATTTTGGTAGCTTTAACAAAACAATTCCTGAGTATGAGAAATATAGAAGTTTATGTGATGACATTGTAACGGTCTAGTGCATACCTTCCTATTATTGTATAAATACAATCTCTGACAACTGCGTCGGGGAATCAATTCTTTGGTTCAGTGTTGGCCTCCGATGCGCATAGATCGGAAGTTGGAATCCCGCTCTGAGTTGTATATTCTAAGATACAGAAAGGAATCTTTCAAGATTTCTGTCTGATCTTCTGATCTAAAAACAATACACAACACCATTCGTCATCACTAATGATGACTTTCTCACGAGGGGGTGAAAAGATAATGAGAATGTCAATTTAGGCATTGAGAAAACATTAAGCGGCGGTAAGGATTATTCCTGAATGTTTCAATTATGTACAATTCCCCTAGTTAATATACTTTAATATTTAGGCACATATCCGGAATAGTGAAGCGTTGAATAGACCTTTATATGAAAGGTTATATCAGTTTTCCTCGAAAATAAAGAGGTATTTCGTTACTTAAAATTCTTAGTAAATTATAAAGTGGTGTTTAGTCATGGCAAACTTCTTTTTACAGAATTATTTTGGCAGTTTTTAAGGGTATTCCACCGCTGACATTGATGCTGGTGATCTAGCTTTCACAAATCATGCTGGTTCGGGATATATTTCACAACGACAAGGTGTATTATGTCTCTTTATACTAGAACGCGTGATCTTTATAACTAAATGTACCGTAAATGTATCCAAATATATACTTAATAAATTAGCAGTATTTGTGTATTTGTGAAGTATCTATTTGAAATAAAGGACGTTAGCATATACATTTTTATTCATATGATCTTTGAAATCTGATGAATATACATTTTGTGATTTTACATGCAATGTTTATGAAAATGCTTTTGATTTCCATATATAGAATGTAATTTTTATTTAATACGTAGAGTAAAATTTCCAGTAGGCCTGTTACTTCATGTCAACCACTCTAGCTCTCTGATATAGACTCATTGTTTACATTTACTATTAATACTGTTAGAAGTGAGTAATTTCAGGTTTTCTGTTATAACATTATTGTACCATTTGTCTACATATTCTTCAGAGGAGTTTCATCATTCTATTACTCATGAAATTCCATGTAATGACATTTGGTTTGCTGGTATACAAGTCTGATAAAAAAATTACACAGTGTTTATTTGTTATGGGTCTGCTGCTACAATCAAATAAATCCCTTGTCACAGACATACAAACTTACATACGTAAAGTCACAAAAGAGTTAAGAAGAATTTGGAAATCTTCTATACGTGACGTTTAACAACTTAAAGAACGGCCTTGCTTTTGGAGGGCATTTTAAATGATTGTCTAACCTTTGAACTCAACAGACGGTAATGCTTTTTTTACCAACCTAAATATCTAAGGGAGAGAACCATATCTCTATACAGAAGCTACAATGAAACTTCATTGGTGGTTTGTAACCTAAATTATACGTACAAAGTAGTGATCATATGAAACGTTTTTCTAGTCTTTACTCGTTTTCAAAAATCATATATTCAGAAACAAACACAAGAAATGCAGTTCGATGACTTACAAAAATGAGTAACACATTCGCAAACATTTATATTACAGATATACGAAGTTCAAATTTACACACTTTATACACGATGAACTATGAAAGAAAAACAAAAACCTAAGAGTTTTACCATGAAATTGTGTATTAAATTTAAAATGTAGACTATTACAGATTGATATGACTTTTTTTTTTGTTGTTTTTCTAACTTACAGAGAAGACGATCGGAAAACAAAAATGACATTTTAGTAAGTTAGACGAACAAACACAACGATAAAAATGGAAAGTGATTTTCATCACCTTCAATGCTTTAAATAATTTCAGTCTTTTTGACAATGAATGGAAGCTACTGATGATTGAAAAATATTCTTTGTTGGATTTCAATATATGATAACATTTGCTTTGTGAGATCTGTCATTTAATTCACATAAATTTGCGCTTATTCATTAAACTACAAGTAAACAGCGTTCCCCCACAAAAATCGAACACAGAAACTTATACCAATAATTAAAACTTTGATAGAAAGAAATCCTCAAGATGTTATTAAGGTCAAATGAATTACAATGTCAGTATAACATCTGAAATTTGAGTATTTTTCTGTATAAGACGAACCATTGTAACCGAATTAAAGGTCATAGAAACACAGATGTATTCAAACATATATTGACTTTTGAAAATGATTGTCGTGGGAATGTGGAAAAAATATCTATACAGAAATTTTGTTCCAATTTTATCGTCTTTTTTGACTTCATATACTCATTTTACAATACACATTTTCCCAGAATATTCCCGTCAGTATCGCCAAACGCTTACTGTCAGGTATGACACGGAGTCCGACAAACTGAAAAGGGATATAAACAGGATATTTAAAACATGATCTATATGAAAATCTCTTCTAACATCTGTTATTCATCGAGTCTTAAGCGACCAAGTGTAACATCGACTGTATATTTTAATCAATGGTAAATATGTTGCACCACTTCACACTACACGACCATATAAAATATACACAGTATTCATTGCTTAACGATTTCAAAACTGTCCCAAAAGAAGGGTGATTCACGAAAAAGTAAGTCAGAAAAGTAATGTACACTTTATAAAACAATACGTATATATTTGCCATCGATAATTTGGAACTGATAACGTTGATAATAACATGTCAAAACAATGGAAGCACTAATATATAAAATTGAAAATTAAAATTAAATATAATTTTTTTTTCGTCTAAAAATACTAATGCAGATAGAAAAAGAAATACTATGAATTAAACATTTTTTCCAATATCCTGTCATAGTGAAATTCTGAAAAGAAATCTTACTTAGCAATATTTGCAAATTTGCAATGAACATCAAGATATATCTACAGCTGTGCTTTGTTTACCTACGATTACATATCACGTGATAACATTCCATCTAATCAATTTAATATAACACATTTGCAACTTCTTATACATTAAGCATTTTCAACTGTTATATCTTTATTCTTAAAGCTAAACATGTCAATGCTTTGTCAAATAAAATGTTTTCTACTTGCTTATTTAATCTTCCGTTTTTTCCAACATCAGTTCATATACTTTATCTTTTGTTTTGTTGCTTGGGGCCAGTGTTTGATAAACTATATTTGGGTCCGGTTGTGGGGTTGTGTTTTCAACAACCTGAAATATAATAAAAAGCAAGATAACATAAATTAGAGTGTCCTTTTAACAGTATAGTGTTGTATTAATTTTATCAATATTATTATTATTTGATGAAATTCAGCAAACGGCATGTAAAACAAAAGTCATATAAAATGTAGAAAAAAAAATTAAAAAAATAAAATAAAAAACAGATATCGCAACTCTTTCCTTGATCTCATGTGAACGTACTTCTTACCTTGCCAACATTCTATAGGACTTTTGTCATGAGATTACGTTCAGACATATTTACACCGCAAAGGAGGAAAAAGATGACATAAATAAAAAAAAAGATAATATTTGTAGGTAAAAACTATTATCATGTTTCAAGATCACACTATGGAAATGCGAACTGCATATCTATAAAATAAACCGAAGCACATGACTACCGATACACCACTCACTTAAGTCTAAATATTCGTTCGATTATATATCTAAGTTAAACTAAGCTTACCTGAGCAGGTGCTCCTACTTCCGTCTGTGGAACTCCTGCGATTCTAGCTTCATAGATTCCCTTTATAACTCCTCCTGAAAGTAGACAAGATGATAAAGCCGTTGACACGTTAACAACTTGTTTAATTTTCATATACTTTTTAAACAATGACAATTGTCCTCTTTATCGCTGAGCAATCTAAAGTCCAGCGGAAACTGCTGTACCTTGATTTAAAGGGCGATCTCGTTTAAGATTGTTGTTTATACTGAACAGAAAATGATATAATTACATCATTTACGAAAACCTTTAGATCTCAATAACAGACATCTTGCAAAATTTGGTGTAGGTGTGATAAATATCAACAAATGGTATTGGAAACCAGCAATACAATTTAAGAGCTTTGTTCAAACCGACAATAAGAAATAAATTACAAACATTGAGATTTTTTATATATTATATGTAAAAAGATATAAAGATTACATATACATAACGTTTATTATTCTTTGATTTAATGTTTATATATGTGACATACAAATGTGAAACATCCTGTATTTTCCCAAAATATCAGCTACAGTCTCAGTAAAGGAACAATACAAGGTGAGACTGACACAATACAAATAAAAATATTTCTTGGTTTTTAAAAAGAACTTGAATATATAAACAGACTAAATGTGAATAAAAATAAGATAACACTTTACCTTTTTCGGGGAACAAAATTTCGAAAAAACCTATGTAACCAACAGCTATCACGATTACGAAAAAGTATATTTTCTTTCTCATATGTCTGTCCATCTGTGCTGTTTTTATTTAGCAAGTCTCACTTCTTGCACGGCGAAATGTTAAAAGAACGACAACAACTATTGAAAAGAAAGAAAATAGTTCTAAAGGATTTGGTTTGCTATTATGTTAATCGATACTAGTTCAAAACCGCGTAACGGATAAACAGATGGTACATATTGATGGATGAAGCAGTTTTGCTGTGGCACTTTTAAAACCATGGTTATAACAAGTCTATATTTACTTCAATGAAATGGAATAAGTCAGTCACTTAACAAAAATCAAACATTTTGCGACTGTTGACTTTTTCTTTTAAAGATTTTTCTGAAGGTTTAAACCTTGAAAGCGGTAATGTTAAAGAGTATGCACAAACAATAGAAACTAAAAGCTTTACTATACACTGGGGATAAGTATGCATTTTTTCATAAATCAATATTAAAAATGTCATAAGTAGCAAGACTTGAAACATATTTTTGTTACAATGCGATACATGTTTAGAACATCAAGATAATCAGGTTTCTGTTGCCATGCCATCATGTTACTTTTGTTGTATCATGAGTTACCACCGTGTTACATGTATGATCAAACCATCAAGGGCATTTTTTTTATTCTAAGAAAATTCATGTATGCAACATGTCACATAACAAGAACATTAATGCTGTAAATATATTACATTGTCTTCGAACCGATGGTTTCTACATTGTCGTTGATGAAAAAGCCAAAACATATTTGCCTTTCAGAAACATCGAGAGGTTCTAACTGCTAGTGAATAACGCGACATCAGAAGTTTGAAAGCCTTACAATAGATTTACACTTGGTCTTATGTTTCCGGTACGTATGGATAACGCTTCAATGTGAAACCACAAAATAAATCCTTCTTAATTCTATATAAAATTCATTAAGTTCACAGGGCTGTAAAATATAGCAAAAACATCTTAAAAGGCTTTAAATTAAATATTCTTGTAAATCTGTATCTGTTCCCATGAAAATTAGCAAGCAAAGTAGGGAAACAGGAAAGATATTTCTACTCATCATCATCTAAAATTACCCATAAATTTAGCAAAATTATCAGCCAATTTTCATATTTGGGTATGTGAAAGAATTTCCTATTGTAAATTCTATTTTGAAGTATATTAGCATAAATTTGCAATCACACTATTAGAAATAGCCAAGAAAAATGTTTCCATAAAAAAAACAACACAGATTAGGGCTAAAATGTTAAAACCAGCCTAGAAAACTGAAAACTATTTCTAGCCTCCATTATGCAGGTACCATTTTATCCCAGGTTGATTTAGTGGTTTCATATATCCAAGGGGTGTTTAGTGCCAAACATTCGATTGTTTTCCTTCTTACAGCATTCTGTTGAAACAAAGAAGCAAAACGAGAGTATAAAAGGGTGTAGATCATAAGAATATGGCGGTTGTTAAATGACTTCAGATTAATCTATAGGAAGTTTACAACCTCAAACATTTTTTTACAAGTCATTAGGATAAACATATTTTTAAAATTAGTGTTATCATGCTTTATCTATTTTCTTTTCTTTATGCAGTCCAACACAACATTCCTGTTGAACTGTCTGGGATCTGTATAACTGGAGATTTTAATATAAAGCGATCTTCAACACTTTTCTGACGTTTTTCTTTGACTGCGTGTTTGATGTGATTTCTCCTAAACTACTTAATATAAGCACATCTATGAAGCTCGAGCATAAAGAACAATGCCTCATCTACAATGGGGAAGGTATCTTTGTGTTACTATTGCTTTAAAGAACTCAGTTTAAAAAACAACGTAAAGAAGATAATATTTCTTTATATAAACACCTCGTGTAAAATTTTAATATGTCAAAGGTTCAGTCATCCTGGAAATTTGATTAATTCTTAAATACAAAATGATGACCCCGAGAGGTCATTAATTATACGTGAAAAAATTAAAGGGATTGATTTTTATTGGCTGAAACCACAAGGCCTAGACATGATGCATTATTTTAAGAACCTTTACATAGTTTGCTTAGGTTTTGCCCTTGGAATCCAAGTTGGAACTACCCATGAGATTGAAGGCAAATAGAAATCCTTGATCTTACAAGATCCAGCACTTCAATATTTCGCCAATGGCATTTACTCTTACAACGCGTTCTTAAACTATATCCGTTGGGTTATTTTTCGCTTAGGTTTATTCACACACTCATATATATATATATGAAAAATTACCCGTAGGTTTTTATTTGGCCCGGCCAATAGGTTTCATGTTTAAGATGAAGCTAGACAAGGCTTGGTTCGATTTATTCTTTAAAAAAATCTTCTTTAATCCACATCACCCAGTGTTCTGACATTGTCTGTGTTTCATTATCTAGAGGAGCTCAACAAACTAATTCGCTACAAGTTAAACACGAGTTTGAAAAAAAAACTGACACGTTAAAACTGCAAAATTTCCTAATAAGTGGAACATGGATTCTACAAGACTGGTTGTTTCCTGTAAATCTAGTGTTTTTCCCTAGATGATTTGAGCGAATCTCTGATAAACAAACTGTTCATATTTATAAAGACACTTTACGACACGCGGCAGACTTTCGTGATCACCTGTGTCATAGAGATCTCACTAATTGCCATTGCAAGCGTAGAGATGTGAACATATCTGACAATCTTACATTTAAGCACATGTGTTCGATTGTTTTATGCAGGAAGAAAAGAGATAAAGTTCTTTAAGTATTTTTCGCTTTGTTTTTTTGCTTGAACCAAGTTCCATTAAAGAGGATCAATTAATATACCATAAAAATACGTCTAAAATAGTTTGTTCGACGGGAACACCTTGCTATTTCATTGATTTATAAAGAACCCTTTAAGTAGTATGTCCGTCTTACCGTAAGCTGCATAGACCAATAGGGCGACGACTCCCTATATCCCATCTGAAAGTTCTTTTTAAGCTGAACCTACCTTTCACTTCCAACATGGTAACGGACTATGACAATAATAGAGAAGGGATAATTAATCAATCTATGAAACAGAACTCTCTAAGGAAAACTTTTCATTTCTCTGACATCATCTGATATGTTTTTACATTCATCCTTCAGTCAGGTTCCGTGGTCTTGTTTTATGTGTAGTTTTGTGCGTTTCAATCAAAGTCCCAAAATTCATTTAACTGTTTATTCTCTGTTGTTATATTCTATAGGATGTACAAATGATGACAAATGTATGTTAAGTTCAATTTATATGAATTTCTTCATGCCAATTTGTACTGTCCTGTTACTTACTTTTAAATAATGGAAATAAGGAATACTTTAAAATGACCATTTCTTTTCTGAACTGAAATTTACGTTCATTTTAGCAGTGACAGGTAATATGTGTATAATACGTCATAACTTGATAAATTTATATCGGACCGCGAAAGAATAAGAAACGGTAAGGTGTCAGGAGTTTTATAGAAGAAAAGATAAGCCCATAGTTTCACTTGACTACCTTACACCATAGTTACTTAGTAAGTCAGTGATACAGAACACATAATCTATAAACTAACTCAATCTATCTAGTTGGTCTTGATCTTTCCTCATCGCCATCGGATGTTATGGCTTTGATGTTGTATTTTTAGGAGACCATTTGCCTACCTTAATTTACATAAGTGAAAAAAGAAGAAAAAAGCAAAACTCCTTATAACAATTTCTTTATTATCGATAACACAATATTTCTAATGAACATAAACTATAGAAACTAAGTAATGACAAATTCATGAGGTCAATTTACCTTCTATAAGTGCTGGAAATTGATAAAAAAAAACGCTGACATATATACACAATTTCTGCACTTTTTCAAAACATCTAGTTACTCTTCTTTTACTTGTTTGAAATTCTGCGTATAGAAAATTATGTGTTTTTGAACATATTATTTTTTTCCATCGCGATTGAAATAAAAAGCACTTCCAAGACTTTTTATCTTTAATAATTTGACATTGTGATTATCCATGCATCATTTAATTTAAAAAAAAAATACTGGCATATATCTAAAGAGAAACACAATGTTCTAGTTCAACAGATACTCAATTATATTGAAATCAAAGTTAGTTCGGGTTTTTATTGGATCCCTGTCTGTCATTGTTGTACTACAATAGTAAAAAAAGATCAGTGATTTCAAAATAGACGTTACTAAACTAACTGATAACAATTAAGAGAATAACAAACAAATATTTTACAACTAGTATCTCTGCCTAACAGCAAGTTGACACACTCGTACACAGAAACATCCATATCTTACCGCTCTCAATGAATAAAATAATGGAATCAAACATGCATTTCAAAAAACTAACAGCATAGTATAGAGTACTATCAATATCAACACACTACTATGGTCTAATGTGACAACTAAGAAATGTTGAACAATATATTTCAAAATCAGGTAAATCTGTTTGCGCAAAATTATTTTCCATTTTCTTTTACAACACGGGAAAAAAAGAAATGTGATTTATTATGCAACAGACGATTCCTATTACAGGTGGAGACTGCTAGAGGTGTGTGTGTGTGTGTGTGTGTGTGTGTGTGAGGGGGGTCGGGATTTTAGGATCAGAAATCGTCAATGTGCCTATTTTATTTAATGAGTGACCACATTCTTTAGTCTCATACTAAAATTATATCTTTAAGTTTGTTTCTCAAATAATTCATATAGATTTTATCGCTCATTCTTTTAAAAGAAACTTAAAATCATATAAAAATGTCAGGCTTTGTTCAATCATGCAGAAAATTTAAATTTACTTGACAACAACGGATGGCAATATTGTTATAAAATATGAGCTGCTATGAAACATTTAACCTTTAAATACTCACAGGAAATGTGCTATAGTTATTATGTATGTAGCATTAGTATCTGAATATCAGACAAATGGAAAAGTACAATATCCTGTACTCAGCGTTACAACGTATAGTCGGAGTACCCTTGTCCAGCATTCAAATTCAATGCTTGATGATTTGATTTTCAATAAACAAGCATTTTCTCTTTCCATATGTCTAAAAAATTCGTAGGCAGTTTCAGTAAGTTTTTCATCGAAAGTTTTGCAAAATGAGGACCATCATTCAGTGGTATTAGACAGTCGCCATGAAGCGACAACAAATCGATACAGAGTATCAGAAATGTTTACTCAAAATGAATAGCTCTTAAAATGTTATTCATATTCTGACAAGAAATCATATTCCTGAATTCTTAACATTAAGATCTTATAATATACCAATGTGAACAAAAAAACAAAAACAAATTAACAAACACTATATACTTTTTTAATATTCTTAATGCAACACAACTGACAGGTTTAAATAATCTTCAAACAGAAAAAGACTAAAATATGTTGCATGTGGAAGGACTAGCCTTGCAAATAGCTGCTTTGTCTGAACACACCTTGCCATGTATTGGTATTTCTGTCATAAAACGTTTTCTTTTCAACACATGTTGTTTCAATTCATCTTGTTAAAGCTGTTTCCAAAATCATTAACTTATTCTATTGTGTCGTATTTCAGCTGATTTAACATGAAGGTATACTCAATGTATCACTTTTGTTAATGTGTTTACTATACTTGCTTTTATATTGATTCGTGTAAAAGTTGCTATCAAAAGCATAATCAGGCAGGAATGACTTTGTCTTAAAAAACAACTAACATGTGACGCATAAACCCCAATTTCTTTCAAATCCATCGACAAAGCTAGGTTGATTTCATTTTGCTAAAATATTCAGCCATTTAAACCTTTGAAGTAATCGAAATCCCGACCGCTTTCATTATATTTATAATTAACTCTGTCGAATAAAAACGCTGGTCTTTCATCGTAACCATACAGTAAACAATCGTCTCTTACCATCTTAGCTAGTCTTTCCATATAATCCATCGGTACTGCTGAATAGGCTTGGCGTAAGGCTTCTATTTTTTGTATTGTGGCATCACGATTCTCAGCAGCTGTCAATTCTATTGCATTTAAAAGTGTCTTTTTAAAATCCCTTATGTCAACTTTACCTATTTCTTCTTTCAGGTAGGGTATAGGAACATACTTTGAAATAACGCCAATCATTTGGAAATAAGTCCAAGTTCTCACAAAAAGACTGTGCACGTGGATTCCCGAATTCTTTAACAAACCAATAGTTGTAAACAAATGTGTCAAAGGACCGTTAAATGACAGCAGTCTAAATTTAGAAATAATATCTGGAGGATAATCACCGATGATTTCTTTAGATCTCCACTCTTCCAACAAAATATCCCAGTCTGACTGAAATGTTTCTAATTTGGCGATATAGTCAAAATGGTACATACAGGGATTACAGGATATATGGCGTATTGGTCTAAAAGGTTCATCAAGGAACTGGCTATTTTCATATCTGTCCACTACATACTTGATTAGCTCTGTAAATGTCACATCATTACCGTATTTCAAGCTAATCTCGGAGGGATTTTCTCTCACTTTCTGTATCACCTGTGTTCCTCTAGACAACCAGTCCTTTTTTGGTAAATAAAATATGTTGCCATAAGTTGACAAAAAACGTTCGTAAGGTTCACGAACCACTACAAATGAAAACGCTTTTTTCATTATTTCAAATGCAGTAGCTGGGTCGTTTTTAACATTAATTCCGTTCTTGAGCAAACAGTTTGCGTCACAGTCAAAAAGCTGCCTCATTACTTCTAGCGTTGCACTGGAACCGCATCGGTTTATCCGACAATAAAGAACTGTTTTGTTTGGGCTCATGTGTGCCCGTATGTCAGTATTATTAGCAGTTTCATTATACCCAAGGTATCTGCATGCATTTTTAACAATTCGAAGCCTCTCAGCATTAGACTCTCTCGTTGGCTTATGAATACCTTCCTGTAAAATGAGATTTATTTGTAATTTCACAGCATCATTAAATTGTTTAATAAGACAGTTACTGTATTTGTGAAGAAAATATATTTAAGTCAAAGACATTTCCAATTTCAAACGTCTTGATTTAGACATCACTCGAACCATTTCTTTCTTGGTATGATGTACTTACCCAGTCCTGATTTTTCTTAGTAGTATATTTTTAACTTCCAGAACAAAACTGTGCATGAATTGTAAACATGTGGTCTAACTGTTAATAAAAATATAACTATTGCTGTAATTAAGGACAGACGCGTTTGGTTATTGATGCATACCTCTGATGGTAATTTTTCAACAAAAGCTCGAACTTTGTTCCTGTCTTTCCATGGTTTGTCTGTAAGGGAAAGAGAAGCTGATTCAGTTAAATGTAGTTCTTACCAAAACGTTTTGGGAGCAAAAAAAACTTACAATTTTAGCACATATTTTTCAAAATATGTGTGCTTCGCTTGAAAGGGGTAATCGAGATATCTTGTTTTAAAACGACATGCTAAATGAAGAAAAGGGAATGGATTGATTACTGTGAAGAGGAAATAGAAAATGAATTCACCGCTACCTGTTCATTTTAGTTTCTTTCTTTTCTTTAGATTATTTTGTGCTCTTTACACACTCCTGAAGATTCATTCAAACGAAGACTCAAAATGTGGTGTCAATTTATAAAAGTCAAAGCAGAAAGAACGAATAGCTTGCCAGAGATTTCAGCTTTCTGTGCGATTCAGACCAAGCAGACGGCACAAACCAAGCTTGAAATGAAGTATCAGATCGGAACTCAGTGACGTGATAAAATAAAGTATCAGGGTGTTATTGGGCAGATTAAATAAGCGGCAAAGGCAAAGTGAGTTTTTCGGTAAAAGAAACTTAGTGGCAAAGGCAAATAGGCGTCCCGAAAAAGATATGAGGAAAAGGTATGGAAAGCGTCTCGATAGAAATATTATATTTAAGGACAGAGTAAGCGTCCTGATAAAGACTGAGTGTCAAAGGCCGAGTAAGCTTCCTGAAAAAAGATATAAATGGCAAAGGCAAAGTAAGCATCCCGATAAAGATATGAGTGACAAAAGCAAAGTAAACTTCCAAATAAAGACAAGTCAAATGTTTGAACGCCGCCAAATGAAGTGGGGCTTGCGATAATTAGTAATGTTGGATTAAATGTATGTAGGTTAACCAAATATAATCTTTTAGCACTCTAATTTTGTACAATGTATATGGTTGACATTTGTAAATGTTTAATGCTAAAAAAGATGATTCTACGTCAAGTCTATAGGCATTGTTTCCTCTGTACGAAAATTGGCTGCTGTCGCATTATGCTGTTTTTGATTAAGGGAGTGGAATTAAATAGAAATCATTGACCTAACCAAAAAATAAAAAAAATTATTTTCCTACCTCTATAATTCTAAAATAGAAACTTGCTTATTTTTTACAGTTCACGTACGAAATAAATTATTTCGGAAAAAATACAGTTAATTCGAACCCATGCTTGAAACTACATGTTTGAGTGTCGAGTCCTTACTAAAAATAACATCGTAGTCATTCGTTTCAAATTTGGAAATTTTACTAACTGCATTCCAATATATACGCCGCCTCCAGGGCGGCGTTTAATGAGTGGCAAATGCAAGTCTAACATCCCGATAAAGAAAATCGGGTGGCAAAGGCGGCGGGGGGGGGTCGATTATATATACTTTGAGTAGGAAAGGCAGGTGCAACGTCACAATTATCAAATGTCTAAAGAAAATGACTGTTTTTGATGCGAAGGTTTAGAATTACAATATTGCAAAGTGAATAACAGCCACGTTATAGTAAGTTAGTGTACATGTCAAATATCCTCGTTTGTTATTTTTTTGCCTAACTAACACTTTCTTAGGTACACATTTATTTCAGATGCGTACCAACACTGCAATATGTTACATTTGTCCCATTCAAGCCAATGTGTAAACAGGAAAAAACAACAATAGATGAATGGCTGAATCAAATTACGATAAACATCACTGGGTACATTGAAGAAGAAGGTCATGATGGTCCTTTATCGCTCACCCGAGTATAACTGCAATATAATGGATTAATTTTTAGAAAGGTAAAAGAAAGAGCTAGACAATGCTGCATGCAAAATTCCAAAACTTTTTGACATTTTGATAGAGTTTGTCTATATAAGAAGAATAACTAACATGTAAAACATCTGAGCTGAGCTAAAACTAACTAAGTGTTTTAGATTTTAGAATTATGAATTTTATATGTATATTGTGTAACCCTTTGAAGGGATCAATATTCACCCGGGCGACATGTTTAAACCATCACTAAATACTGCTGCACACCAGATTCAAGAACTCGGGGCCTGGTGGTCTAGGAAAAGTTTTTTTTAATTTTTGCATGGAATGAAAGTTCTTGGCAGATTTCATGAAAGGAACATCCCCGCCAAATTTGACCGTGCGTTTTATGCAAGGATGTTGTTTCAGACAAAAGTTCATAATGTTTAATGCACGACGGACACAGGGCGATTACAAATGTTCACCACGTTGTGAGCAGGTGAGCTTAAACTTGCAATATCTCAGAAATTAAGGCCCATGATGATTGAGGTTTTCAATTTTGACATTGAAACATTTGACATTGTGCAATTTTCAAACAAAGGCAACACTCTTTGTCCTAAAAGCAAAATAAGATTTGGTTGAAAAAATATGGTAATTAAACATCTACAGTAAGAAAGTACATGTAGTTTTATTTTTAAGTTTTAAGGTACAAAAGAAAATGAATATCAACTTATGTAAGGAAAATCTTTAATTAAAGAATATCAACTGATGCAGGATATTATGTAATCAAAGAATATCAACATATGTAAGAATACTCTGGTATCAAGGGATAATAACTTATAGAAAAAAAATCTCTAAGGATATCCACTTATGCAGGAATATTTTGTTATCTGAGGATATCAACTTCTGTAAGAATATTCTACCAAAGAGTAACTCCTTATGCAAGGATATCATCTGATGAAATTAACTTATGTATAGATACACCTTTAATTCTCAGTTAACACAATATTTATTATTCAGTAATCACATTAAATATCTGTGTAATATCTTAATACAAAACTTATATACAAAAAACACATTATAAGACATAACATTAATGTTTTCTTGTATTCTAGACAATCAACTTACACAGAAGTACTCTTATATCAACGAGCATGTACCATAATAGCATCACAGTAAGCAGATATTTGGCTGTAATCTTCCGTCCTGGCAAAAATTCTACAGTGAGGTTAAGGAATGAATGATTTGTAGCGGTTTGCAGAAAGAACAGTCATTGGGGGTTAAGAAACTGTTCTCTTTTAATACATGCCAAACCATTAGACAGTTATATACCTTGTGCGGTGCATGTCATAGAACGTTTTAATGACTGGTGGAATTCACCATTGTTTCTTATAAAGATATAAATGTTTGTCACATGAAAAAACCTGAATTTTCACTTGAGTTTTCACGTTCAGTGCATAACACAAAGATGGCTGGTGTCATTTGATGCAATAAAACTAATTTATTTTCACGACCATGTATAACGAAATACCTTTCGCCAAAAAAATAGATTACAAAACTCTCATGTTTCAAGTCTTATTGATTGACACAGTCTTTAGATTCATCATACCATTCAATATCAAGGCCCTCGCCCATTAAAAGTGTTGTCCGAAACCAGGCATTCAGCTATTTGAAACTGTGTCCCCTATGTGCACTGTTGTACTTCAATCTGTAAAACATCATCTACCATGACAAATGTTACCTAACGCGTCTTAAACCCGTCATAAATGTCATTGTTAATGATAAAAATCTTGACACAATGGTATCTAAATAGAACAAATCGGTTATTTTACAAAGAAACGTTTAACATACATAACATATATACATATATATACAAGGATACTCTTGATGAATTCTAAGGTCCGGTTGACGTAAACGTTGTTCATCTTGGATGTTGTTTTTTTTCCTGAAATCAAAACAAAATCGAATCTAACACACTTTACGCGTGATATACAACACCTTCGTCCAAAACCCGTTTTAGAAAAAAAAATACAAGGTCAAAAGTGTCCAAGACCAGAATACAATAAGCCTACACAAAATAAATATCATCACTCAGCTCAAAAGCTACTTGTTGTCAACGAAAATATCTGGGAAGTCCTAAGCCTTATTAAATCTGTGGTTGTCCTATTATATCTAGTAATGCTTGCGTAAATAAGGGGCAGAGGTTTGACATTTTTGTACTCTTTGGCTATATTGCATTTAATATGACGTACTTACATCTGTATACATTCGAAAGGCACATAAAGTTTAACTTACTGCATTCTGGTCAGAAGGCACCTCGAACATGCTCAATAGCTTAAAGTAGTGGGTTTGGCCATTTATCAATGATTACCAGTTACTACTTACTACTTGATAGTAGCTGCAGCCATGATAAGTAAAGACAACAGTAACCAATCAACCTGATAAGTCAGAAAAAGCTAATAAGACAACTGCGGCCGCAAGTTGCCCATCGAGAATTTGTGTAAAAGTACGAGAGAATATCGAGATAATCTCGAGGGTATATCGAGGTAATCTCGAGGGAATATATATCACAATTGAAAGCGAGTCAAAACCTAAGAGCATAGCTGATTTCGTTTTTCTTTTACCCATTTTGTTGGAGGTCGGGAAGAGGAATGAAAACTCTAGAATAATAGAACGAAATAGTTTTTCTTTTTGCAAAATGCTTGCATGTTTTCATTGAAACACTTCTTATTAGATTTTGCTGTCAAGCAAAAACCGATTTTCAATAAACATTTTGTTTGTATAGCAAAAGATATAGATTAAGACACAGCTTGAAAAAAGTTATTTATGCGTTTAGCTATTATTTGAAGATATTTGCAAAAATAGTAATTTAGTGGCTACTTAATCTATAAAAAGAGTATTTTTCATAAGTACATTATCGAAAACTGTCAAGGGAATTCGGAACTCTTTTAGACCTTAGAAAAACAATTTCTTTTGTTTTATTCAAAATAATTCCTTTTAAGCTGTCAACTGACCAAAATTGCTTAATTAATATTTAAAAATCAAAGCCCAGCTGACCGTTCAGCATTTACCAGCTAGAACCTTTGCTCACCTACCACAGTAAATCTCTATGCTAGATATTTTACTGTTGTATTTTTTTATCATTTCTAAGTAACACTGCGATCACGTCCGACATATCAAAGGTCTGGTTAATAAATGGTCCATGACCTTTTAAGTGATCTTTGTACACTTACGAGTATATGAAATCGCACACGTTTTAACTTCAATGTTAAACGATCACCAAGACAGGACATTCGTCTGAATGGGAAAAGTAACATAGTAAGACATTGTCTTTTAATTCAGTGAGGCATCAAGCCTTAAAACTTGACTTCATGGAACACAATTTTCTGTTAACTCGCAGCGATCTTATGACTGTGTTACTAATTTGTACATAAGTAATCATTACCTGCAACTGTTCATATTGGTTATATGTGAAATAATTACGTATAGACACCTCTTTTCGTTCGTATTTTATGATAAAAGAGAAGAAAATCTTTTTAAAAAAAGCTTACCTTTCAGATAAAATATTTTCAGATCCCGGTGTCCACGTGAGAAAAACCACCTGAGTGCTTCCGCTTTGTTCACTTCATATTAATTCTTTCAATGCAGCCATTTTGGTCGATGTTTACTGTAACACGTGTGCTTTACGCCTTGCGCTACAAGATGTCAAACAAATGTAGCTTAATGCTTTTTGTTATTTCAAGTAATTACAACAAATGAGAACGCATGTAGCTTACGGAGTGTAAGGATGGTTTCAAATGATCAATTATCTTACAAAAAAAGATTGGGCGTTATAAAAGAGCTTGAGAGCTGTATCTGGGCACAGTCTTAGTTGAATTATGAGGTACAAAGCCCGACTACGCCTTATCCAGAAGACGTGATTTTTTGGGGGAAAATGAAAATAAAGGTCTAACACGAGCATCTTTTCTTTTATTGAGAAAAATGATTTAAGTTTTGCAGATATGAAATTTACAGACGCAAAGTGTGGAAAATTTACATTTTTCTTATTTAAAAGGTAGTGACAATGCAAAAACGTGTATAAAATAACCAGACCGATTCAGGACTATGAGTGAACCAATGAAATGTATAAAAATGTAGCAATGCACTAAATGTACAGTAAAAACACAAATATAAGTTTAAATAAACTAACCCGGACAATACGAAAGGCCCTTAAACTTTGATGTTAACTGTGTATCTAAATAAAAAATGTTTTTGAGGAGCATTTTGACTTGAAATGGACAAAATGAGATGTTTAGAAAGAATAACAATGGAATTCATTCATTCTTTCTTTCTTTCTTTCCTTACACATCAATTATTCATTCAATATTTGTACTTATATTCGTAAGATAAAAAGAAATTGAATTTTCTCAATATCAAAAATAAAAAATAGTCGTCATTAAATGTATGCAGTTTTTTTCCTTGTTATTTTTTTACATCGTGTACCAAAATGAAACAATTGAACACAACAAAACCAACGCGTGGGTCAAAATGATAAAACTGTCTAGGTTAAAGTCCAGCCGAGTCGCATTTGGTGTGCTATATCCGCCCGATTAACCTGTTACAATCTTATTACCTTCACGGTTATATTAAAGTGGTAAGTTTCATTTTGACTTGATTCTTGAACATTTTTTTTTATCAATGATCTCTTTGCAAATATTCTGTAATATTTGCATTTTGGTTATTATCCAGATCACACACAAATAGCTATGTTTGCACTTATTTTTCAGATGGCAAACTATTTAAAACCTACCTGTGCGTTTATCTTACCTCCAGCAGGAAGCTATTTTATAAGAAGTATAACCAAAAGCGATTTGAACAATTGGTTAAAGGTAAGTTTATAAGTATGCTATTTTTTAAAGATTGTTTCTATATCACTCCAGATAACTGTATTTATGTAACACCTATTTTTATGATGTATATATACATGAATGTATAATAATCTGTATTTGCTAACGGCTGGTATCAGTAACATTGATAATGTAAAACTTGTTTCAACATTGAATTCTCGCGCAGTCGTAAAGGCATCCAATTTATACGTTTCAATAGGCTAGTTAGACTGTGTGTAGAAAATGCAATTGTCTTCAATTACTTCGAACATGTTCATCCTTCAACTACTGATAGTTTGCCTAGTTCTTTTTATAGTCATATACTGAATTGTTTGGTCTTCTTTATGAAAAGTTAATAAACCATTATCCATTATTCAACAGTTTCGTTTTATTTTGATTAATTTATTTCGAAATCTAATTGCAAAAGGATATAATATATTTTCTTATATATCATGCTTTCTCTTTCTTTCTAAAGTATCTTTTATTAGTACTGTGAAGTGTGAAGCATCCTACAGTTATTAATCCATTTCGTAAATGAATTTGTAAGTTAGCTTTACTCACAGTCATGAAACTTGTAGGCTGAAATGTTGATATGTCTTTCTTTATCAACAGACTCTTAAGAGACCTTCATTTACGCTACCTTACTGGCTGTTAAAACCTTCTATGTTCGCTGGCTACGGTTGTGTAGGGTACGGAGCATACTTGATTTGGCAGGACTGGGGTGGTTTCCAAGGCGACGCAGTTCTCCCATTGACTTGCTATGGGGCAACCTTGGCTCTTACATGGTCTGTGCCACCTGTACTATCCAGAACAAGAAGCCTTCGCGGGGTAAAGCATTTCATTTATATTTTTTGTATATGATAATTTTACCTTTGTATATTTTTTATGCCTTTGGTAAACTAATTAAATTATTAATTTATGTAAATATTAAAATTCCTGTTTTTATAAAAGTCAAGTTTATGTTACAGTTTAATTTCTGTGTCAGTTCTCGGAGTATCAGTCGCCACTGCTGTGACATTCACCGTTTTATTGGGGTTTTTTTTAAGATAGTTATGTTTTCTGAGTTAGTACTGGGAGCAACATTCGCCAATCCAGTGACATTTACCATATTATTATCATCCCCCGCCGAAGGCGGAGGTATATAGATTTGGCTTTGTCCGTCCGGCTGTTCGTCCGTTCGCCAGTCCGTCCGTCTGTCCGTCACACTTCGATTGGAACATATCCCTAAAACTATTTAAGTTAAAACCCGAAAACTTCATATGTAGTTAAATTTTATTGAGTAGAATTGTAAGGCATAGGAACTGTAACTCTTCACTTCATAATTTTTGAGTTATTCCCATTTACTATTTTTTCCTATTTTAAGTTATAAACCTAAAACTTCATATGTAGTTACACCTTATTGTGTAGAAGTACAGTGCAAAGGAACTTTTACTCTTCACTTCATAATTTTTCAGTCATTCCCTTTTACTTTTTTCCCATTTAATTTTGTTTGAACCATAACTCTAAAAGTATTTGAGGTATCAAAATCTCGAAACTTCGAAGGTGCATAGATGTCATTAAAGAGTCATGCAGTGCAAAGGAACTGTCAGGGCGGGAGCAACATTTTCCACTGCAGTGATATTTATTGTATTTATGCTCTTTTTTCAGCTATTAGTATTTTCTGTGTTAGTCTTAAGAGCAACAGTCGCCACAGCAGTAACATTTATTTTTTTTCAGTTGGTGATATTTTCTGTGTCAGTACTAGGAGCAACAGTTGCCACTGCAGTGACATTTAAACAAGCAAATTCTACAGCCGGATATCTAGTCTTACCCTTTCTAGGATTTGTATTATATTCAAACATTGTTAATTTTTCTTTATGGAGAAACAACTGAACAAGAATCAGGGACAACGTGCTCGAATACTGACAAAAGATAACTAGAGTCGCAAGCAGTTGAAAGTAACGGGCATGCAACACCGTTTCAGAAATTTTGAAAAAGATTCGATTCTTTATGTTAAAGAAACTCGAAAGAATGTGTTATTATATGTTTTTATTTGGCTTGTCGTTCAGAAGTGACAAACCTGTGAAGCCTGAAGTTTAACTTTTTGTCAGCAAACTCTTTATGAGGATCGGCAGTTAACATTTCGTAAAACATACTTCAAACATGACATTGAACTTTGACTGATAGTAATGTGTAATGATAATGTGTGTGATAATTTAACTAGCCTTAAACTTGAATTATAGTTCTTTGACAGTTAATATAAACAGTTTTACTTCAATCTGTATTCGCTTGAAGGGAAACAACTTTATACTTACTGGGTGTTTTTCAACTCTAAGTTACTTTTCTTCCTGACGAAAATATTTCAAACTATAGTAATCATATTAACTTTTAAATTTGTGATAACCGTATAAGATCTGACGGTTTCGATTTGTAATCCACGGCAACCCGAATAAGGGCTGCAGATGTGGGCCTGGCGTCAAGATGCTTCTTTGTGCGTGATTGGTATTTTTGCGTGTGACTGGGATAGGTATCTTCCTGGAATGATGGTACAGCTACTTTACTGTTGCTGATATATTTAAGAATGGCGTTTTAAAGAATAAATAGTAGCCCTTACGAATTGTGACCAGTTTCAAAGCAACTGCTGTCGTGTGTATTGTAAAATGCTGACGAATCATATATTTGTGGTAGCACTGGCACATTTGTTATTCACAAATACCTCTATAATCAGACTAGTTAAGCTGAAATATTTTATCACAAAGCTTCCTTCACCATTGTGGTGCGCATGTGCAAGAAAAATAAAAGAACAGCCCCTACAAACTTATCAACGACTAGTTCTACTGACATGTATACTTCTCTGTCAATATTTAAATAAAGTTTAAAACTGTTTAGATCTACATTTTTTTAAATGTCGATAAAATGGCTGAGACTGAATATACATGTACCAATTTATCAATAACCCACAACATGCTTTTCTGTTTTATTTGCTTATCTTTCATGTTTAAACCTTTTTACCATTTACAATTTGTAGGCAGGTATTATAAAGGGTTTCTGACAGAAGTTGACTGTTCTGACACCTTTATAAAATGTTCCAATTGTGCGCGGTAACATTTATTTTTCCAATATCTATATTTACCCTTAGCTGATAATACCAACTTATATACCCGGGTTTATCGATACATCCGTGTGACTCTATCTTTTTATCTTTTTATACCGTGTCGCTATGAACGCGTTGCTATAAAGGGAGAGAATTCTGAAGTCATTGATTGATATATTTTAACATTTAAAAGGTTTTTATTGTTGAATTTATTGAATATGGATTAAATAGACCTTTGAAATTGTGTCGATCAGCTAGAATTGTTGATCAAATTGTATTCATATTTTAGGAAAAGGGTAAGTACATTATTTCTGTGCAAAATGTTTTATGTAAGATTTCATATTGTATATTTGGCAATTGGTATACATGAAAGCTACAAACAAGAAACGGACAGAAAACGAAAAACAACTATTTATGTATGAATATATATTCATTTTGATCATTAAGACTTTTACAGAAGGAACTGTTACTTCAGAAACATATATTTTCTATATATCTAAGGAATTAAGGCTTGTATAAACAGTTTCGTTATGTACGTGTCAGGGAATTTTTATCGAGACTGTGTAGTATTTCTGCCTCAATTCTGTTGCAGGAATGTTAACAAATTGATTTTAATGATCTCTTTGAAACTGTATTAGACGGTCGATATTTGTTTCGAAAAAGCAAAAATAATAATGATTGTTATAATAAAACTACGAATTTCAAACAAAAAAAAGTTTGATACATTAATTGCAGTGCGAACTATAAAGCAGAACTTTGCACAACTTATTTGATAAAAAAAATGTGCTGACGTTTTGTTAAATCTTCAGTCTTTCAACAAATACAATTAAATCGTTAAGCTTTTTATAAATCACCTGGATTCAAGTGCAATTCAAAACAGAAAATTGATTAATCCTAGATATATAAAGGATATTGTTTTTAATCCGATTGTAATTTGGGTCGCAGAAAATCGAATGACTGCGATATATTGGCATTGCAAAAGTAACAATTATTTAAAATGAAGAATTGATTTTGTCTTCTGTGTTAAGTATGGTTAAATCCTTTTAGAGCTTACTTTATCTGGAGTTGATGAATGGCAAAATATGTTTACTTTGTTATAAGGCAGAAATATGCGACAATTATAACAGTCGTAAATGAGAAAAAGTATAAGGCAATATGGAGGTTTCAAAATAGGTTTTACGTAAAATTAGAAAACTAACAATTTCATAGAATAATTGCTTCGACAAACCTTAGGTAATTATTATGGCCACGATAATGGATGTAATTGTAGAAAAATGGTCAATTTGGCAGTCTTAATGTCTTTTCGACGATTTAGTCGTAGATATTAGCACGTGACTAGTTTTAATAGATATTGTATAATTACTACAGTTATACACACTTTTTGAACGCCATTTTGAAAAAAAAAACTCTGCCATTTGTATATAAACAAAAGTCATTTAGTTTGTACCTTTAAAAGAACACTTTGATTTTGCCACTGTGAAAATAACCAAACGACGTTCAGAAAGTAAGCTACATTTTTGCAATAAATATAGTTTTACTATGAAATGTAATTATGTTTATCTGTCTAAGATTAAAACAAAACGAACGAAAAGAAAATAGGAAGATACTTGTATCGAACTCTGTTGATTATATTGATCGAATACCAATCAATCATTAAATCATTTGATCTTTGCATTTTTTTATCTCTGTCCTTATCTTAAATATTCTTTTATTGATTGACAGCACAGACATGTTTATTTTTTTATTTGTGGCTGTTTCTTTGCATGGAAAATAGATATAAAACACATTTGTAAGGGTACATGATTTAACTGTACCATTGAAATGTAAATAAACATTGGCTACTTGAAATGTCCGTTAATCTACATTTATCAAGTGTGGTATTTAATCAATATCATATTTTAATCTGTCAGTCGTATTTAAGTCTAGAGAAATGAAACAAGATCATATAAATTATATACGGTTTCATGACACGTAGGAAACTCTATCAATCATCAATAAACATTGAAGTATGAAGTATTAAGTTAAAAAAACCCTCAACGATTTGTTTTCCGTATACACATCGGAATAAGTATGTTTTCTAATAATAATCTCTTGATTTATGAAGGAAATAAACAAATTGTATTTTAATTGCTAAACTTTCAATAAAATATAGGTATACAGTACTTTAATGCCATTGCAGAAATTTTAAATTCGGTTCGATTTAAGAAGTACTGTGAAGGTGTAAGCTTCACACTAACGTTATCTTCACATGATGTAAATCTTACGTGCGAAAGCCTGACGTCAAACTCCACACAGTTACTTCCCCTAGCATGTAACGAACTGTATATTAAAACGCTTAAGGGGACAAGGGATAGTGAAAGACTCTGGATATGATTTATTTTAACCCGTCTGACTTTCGTCTTCCAGGTCGGTCAGCAAGTGTCTTCCCTACACCTGACGTTGTAATGCCATCTTAATTCTGCCAATAAGTTTATGCTAAATATAGAAAAGGTTCATACATTTGACTTCATACAATTCATATTATTTTACCTACAAAAATCTTACATGTTAAGCTAACACGCCGTTGCCGGTAAGATTCAAAGCATTTGATCCTCAAGTTGGTGTAAAGTTTACACTTCCACAAATCTTCAATTTGTGCATTTCAAAATGTATACAACACTCAAATTTATGACATACACAACCGAGGGCATGCATTCCAAACACGCTGAGTCAAAGCTTTTTTCTATGTACCATTAATACATTTCAGACAAATGGAAATAACCATCGTGATAAGCTTTGTAAAAATAAGGAGATACAACAGTTTTGCACCGACGCCTATGAATGTTTGTTTTATATTATTACAGAGTCACCGTGTATTGTAGACGCTAGAGCTAGTATTCATAGAAACACAAAACACGCCAAGCCATGGTGGATTTCCAGTCGCACTTTCGTATGTATGGACACGGGTACACTAGCCCTGACCTAAGAATTCCCGTAGCCAAAAGACGAGAACTTAACCATGAATTGGCACAAGTGATATTTAAACGTCGCCCCACAGGTAAGTTTATGAAATTATTCATTCAAAAGGATTCGTAATTTTCCAGGTGAGTTTATGACATTTTTCATTCAAAGGATTCGTAATTTTCCAGGTGAGTTTCTGACATTATTCATTCAAAGGATTTGTAATATTCCAGGTGAGTTTATGACATTTTTCATTCAAAGGATTTGTAATTTTTCAGGTGAGTTTTTGACATTATTCATTCAATAGGATATGTAATATTCCAGGTGAGTTTATGACATTTTTCATTCAAATGATTAGTAATTTTCCAGGTGATTTTATAGCATTATTAATCTCAAAGGATTCATAATTTTCCAGGTGAGTTTCTGACATTATTCATTCAAAGAATTTGTAATTCTCAAGATGAAATTATGACATTTTTCATTCAAAGGATTCGTAATTTTCCAGGTGATTTTATACCATTATTAATTTTTATTCATTTCAACATTATTTATTGCATAGGATTCGTAACTTCCGATCAATTTAAAAACAAAGTAAGTGTAAAAATATTGTCTGTATCACCGCAATGTGACAATTGCAAGAGCGCTGTTGTAGTTTTACGTTGACTGATTGGAAACTTACAAAATTCAGTGTAATTAGTTTTTAATTGTCTGTTTTCAAAAACGCTTTCGCCAATATTTGCCAAAAAGGCGACAAAATATTTTTATTATTTACTAGGCAGTATTGTGCTTCTGAAGTACTAAGAAAAAACATGAGAAAATAAAATTGCTCAAAATTCGACGTAGCTTTTGAAATGTGTTTCTAGAATAAGTTGCCAGAACTTCACCCTGCTTTGTAAAATATAGAATTTTAAAAGAAACTAAAATGAATATTTTCAGCACATATTTGCGACCTTCATGGTAAGTATTTAGGCACAATGGTTGGCAGGTTGGTTGTGGTTACTCGTAGCCGAGTTCGATAGCAAATAAATGGTCATTTCTTGAGTAAAAAGGTTTAAAAGACATTCACAGACAGTTTTTCCATGTAGACATAATTCTATACATTTTCTCTCAAAAGATATCAATGTATTTTCTTTTGTATACTAAGCCAAAATTAATACTTTGGGTATATATACATAAAGGTTTATGAGCTGGTTTAATGCATAGATCTTTGTTGACCACTTTTTATGACCACTTTACTTGCTACCATTTTAGGTTGCTAGATTGCTAGATTGTTGAAATTTGTGTTGCGCATGTTCAAAAATTACTGTTTTGACGTAAATGTTTTCGCACGTGGCACCGTTTGCTGACTGTTCATTGCAAATCAAATGCATTTTTTTTTCATTTTTTTTTAATTTTTAAGTATGGTTCAAATTTTACGAATTCATGATATAAATCGTTCCAAGATCTCCCAAAATAGAAACCAGCATAGATACTTAATCGTCTGTAAAGTTTACTCTGATTAGCTTTTAACATGAATTACGTTAGCTAGCGGTGCTTACATATTTTAAAATAAAAACTGGTGTTGCATAGTTATTATTGGGATAAACACAGTTGCAGGCGAGGTCTGTCGGCATTCTTGCATGCCAGACGACAGTAAGTTACGAAAAAAAGTGATCACAAATCTAGATCTATAAAAGTCATAGTTCTGATTCTAAACAAACAAGAAACCATGAGTTATCGTGGCAAAAATGTCAACTACTGCCAACGGTTCATTGTGCAGAAAAGCTGTATTTAAAAAAATGTCTTTGTGCTTTTTATGATTTAATGTGTTTCCTATCTAAATTTCAGCGCACGACTGTCGGGTTGACGTCATTAAAGAGCACGAAGAGAAAGGAGACTGGGAGGCGTGGCTATTGTCACATGGTCTGTCTGCCACGTGCCGTAGCGTTGACGACATGCACTTCAAAGAGATTGAAGATCCGTTGAAGAAGAAGTGAGTATTTTTCAAACAAGTTAAAAAGGGCAAATGCCTTTGCAGTTAAATGTTAGAATAATTATGCTGTTTCTGATACAGTTAATCACGTTTTAAAGTAGGCCGAAATCTTAGACACTAAATGCAACCAATACCCTAACATTTTCAATTTCACTATTATTTTCAGACCAGATAAGCTCTTAACAACAGTGGGTTTGAGAGGGTCTATAGATGGAGACTTTATTTATCCTCGAGGCATGACGGTCAATTTAGATGGTGAAATCATTGTCGCGGATTCAGGTAACAATCGGATACAGGTCTTGAGCAATTTTGGTGTCTTCAAGAAAAAGTTTGGCACAAAAGGGAAGGGTGAAGGTCAGTTTGATGAACCTACAGGTGTCGCTGAAATGCCAAATGGTGATATTGCAGTCGCTGATAAGAACAACCAGAGAGTGCAGGTATTTTCGGACACCTACCAATATAAGTACCAGTTTCCGACCTGCAAGAAACCGTACTGTATTGCTAGTGATAGGCATTTTAATCTTATTGTTTCTACACTGGAAAGGACTATTGAAGTTTACAGAAGAGGAGGAAAACTTTTGCACAAGTTTTCCCTAGGTGGGAGGTCATTGGGTCCTTGCGGGTTTCAGATTTGTGTGAATGACAAGGAGGAAGTTATCGTGAGTGATCCAGTTGAAAGTTGCGTTAAATTTTTCACATACGCTGGAAAGCTACTGTATAAGTTTCAGCCACGTTCGAACGCTGAAGGTTTGGCTATAATTCCAAGTGGAATTTGTCGGACGCCACTTGACCAGTATATTGTTGCAGACTCTCTTAACCATACGGTGAACCTTTACACAGAGCGCGGTGTCTTGTTGCAGCAACTACTGTGTCCGACAGATGACGCTGGCTGCGTTCAGACATGCGCACTCGGACCGGAAGGCCACCTCATAGTGTCGGAGTTTAGCATTATTGGACAGCATTGCCTAAAAATATTTCGTTACAGGTCATGCACTTGCCATAAGTCTAGACCAGGCTCGAGCAAAAGACGAACCCCTACTTCGCCTGTTTGATATACTTTGTAGACTTATTCACTGAAGTAAAATCCAGCTGTAGAAAGTTTTAAATCAATCACAGTATGTCAGTTCATCTTAAGCGAAATTGTTAGTGAAAAACTTATCTATTGCTCTTTCTATCTTTTTGAAACATTGTATTCACATAATTTATTACGTTTTAATACGTTTTATGATGTTATGGACTCCATTTAACAATGCTTTATTTTTCATGAAGGCACGTAAAGAAACTGTATTTATTCAAGCATTTTTTGCCTACATAAATTTCATTGTGTAAATGTTATATAGATTATCAAAAATAAATAAACAAAACTACTTTTGTCGTTATCAAAAACAGGGCCTTTAAAGTCTGAAAATTAAATCAAATTTACAAAGCTCCAATAAAAAAAGTAATAAAATAAAAACGTCAAGATCATAATTCATTTTAAAAGAAATATGAATTACCTATGTAAAATGGTTAACGCAAATTCGACCTGAACAAGGTCTGAATGACATCAAGGATGAGGATGACTTACATGGAATATTAAGTAGAACTGACAACTCCCCTGGAGAAATTCTCTAACGAAATTTTAAGAAAACGTTAAAAAGTCTCAGTAAACATAACTCTAATGGTTCGACAAAGTCAACATTAGAATTTAGATTAAGAGCGAGCTTTAATTCTTCTAGAAAAAACTAGATAAATGGTTCTTATTTTCAGTATTTCTTGTCAGTGAGTTTTGGCTGTCCTTAAAAATTCAAGTTGATACATTAAAGGGTTAAAAAATTGCATATAACCATGGTAAAGTTATGGATCTTTTGCTCTGTCCTTCTTCTTGATGACATCAAACTTTACCATCTTTCTAGATGGTATAGATAATTGAAGTAGGATTATTCAGTTTTTTCACTCTGAAAAAAAAATCGATAAGACGCACAGAACTCGTTTTATAAGGCACCATTTTCCCATTGTTAGAGTAGTTTTCACGTCCTACGTGTAATAAAAGTCATTTACTGAACAGGTACTTGTTGGTTTCAGGTCTAAAAATAATACTTTCCGACTGCTTCCCAATATTGTCTTGAAGAGAGGGAATTAATCGGAACCTTTATTAACAGAAGAAGGTTTAAAAGATGACTGCGTGATAGTCTATCCGTGTGGTGTACTTTTTTTTCTAAAAGAGTTAATTTCTTTAGGCAGAAATAAGACACTTTATCCCTTAATATCGAAAACTCTTTTAGAGCACAAGAAAGGCAGAAAATTGGTCCCAAACTCTAGCAATTTTCCAATTCCACGTAGGCTTGTAAAAGTTCTTTTCTAAGGATCAAATTCGTATGAAAGACGACAACAATCTATTTAACTTCCCCCAGCTATTTGCGAAGGCTGCATAATTTTTGATTAATGTTAAAATAACAATTATTCAAATTTTGTGCATAGTGGTTTTTATTCTCTACAAATAAAAATATTAAGGAAATTCTAAACAACGAAACAATTGATTGCCCTGTTTTGAGGACTTGTTTCTTTATACTGTATAGGCGTTGGTCAGTTACAAACAAGTTTCTTTCTATTCAAATCTCTGAATTTATGTGCTGAACAGTTAAATGCTTAGTTTACTTGAGCATTTTTTTTTTACAAAAATAAGCACTTACACAATGCAGAAGAAGACAAAATATTACTTTTAGAAGGTTTTCATTTAAGAGGTATCAAGATTGATTGGTTTCATTAATAATTTAATATTCTTGAAATCTTCATATATTGTCTAAGGGCTTAAAAAACAAAACGATGTGTATTTCACCGTCGAATTTGAATAATGACAAAAAGCATTCCCATAAAGAAAGATACGTTTCAAAATGATATAACTATATTTTAAAGGACTAAGTTTGTCAAAAAAGATTTTGTGTTGTTAGTGATAACATTTTTGTGGGGAAAACATTGTTTTAAGGATAGAGGAATGTCTATATTGCTTGCAGTTAATTGAAATAAAGACTTCTGTGCATCTTAACATAGAATATATCGTAATTAATAATACTGCAATCTGACTAGGTAAGAACTTTTATTCCGTTTAAAATACCGTTTATACCGTTAGTAAAGTCTTTAGAGGGAGTGTATATTAATCAACTAATGAACAAGACAATATAAATGTTTTCTTGTCAAATACGTCTACACTTCTAACGACAGGTTATTATTACTCAACGATTTTTTTTCAACAATATCTATTCTCAGCGGATGTTTTAATGTAAAGTTTGAAGGCAGAACCTATGAATATCCTATACCTATCACTTGCGTTAAAGCAAATGGCATTGTATATGTCATATGGATAGATAGATTCATATAGTTGCAGTTGTTGTCAATATAGAACATAAAAACAGAACAATTTTTTATTAACAAGAATGTTCAGGTTTGCGGTATAGATACTAAAAATGTATTTAGATAATAATGAAAAAAAAAGAACGGCCATCGCTCCATTAAGGACTTAGGATATCATTTTGTATCGTAATTCTGTAATTTACTACTGTTAAACTATTGTTCATACAACAAAATAATTGGAAATTTAATTTCAATTCTCCGTTTAAAAATAATTAAACCCAGTTGTCATATCAAGCAAAACGTTTACATGTCTAGTACATATTCTTATGTTGTTTTAGCAGAAATAACGTTTGAAGCTTTTGATGATTTTTCATGTTTTTGAGTCGAGGAACAGCCTTTTCGTTTGACATGTTAAACCTGATTTTCACTCACTATTCAACTAAAACCATCAGATTTATAAAAGCGGTTTAGCTCTAGACGCAGAAGTATAAGATAGCGGACGAAGAGAGAGCCTTGAAGACGTTTTGTTGCACCTGAACTTAAAAACTATCATTTCTTTAATTAACCTCGAATTCTGAAGATTTGGGATTCGCGACTCCGTAGAAATACCTATAAAAATAATGAAAAAATACGGGGAAAAGCACACAGTCTGATTTATAGATAAAACAGGTCAGTCAGGCGGTACTAACTAACTTTACCAAAGGACAACGACTCCTTACAACTCGGAAGGCCTATATTAAATAAAGAATGACGATAATCAACTGCCTGATCGCCCCTCCGCCCTCCCCCTCCTTCCTTCGTCGCTGCGTGGAGTTTGGCCGTACTCGAAACCGGTTAATCCGCGACTGCAAGCACTCAAACTTACCAAACCATGTGACTGCATTTCAACCAATCGCATTGCCGTAGCGGTATATTGACATCCGCTCACACAGGTTGCACGAGGAAACATTACTTTTTAAAAAATATGGCAACATTTTTGTGTATTTTATGGCAGGTTGTTTAGTATATTAAAAGAGTATTTCGACGTAGAAAAAGGACAATTTAAGTAGGAAAAAAAGCCATGCCAGTATGCAAGGAGTCGGATTGGGACGGAAAACTGCTTATGAACACTTAACATTTACCATAGAGGAACGTCATTATTAAACAGATGCAGGTCCAGCAGGTTTGTTATTTCAATGTGCTGCTGTAAAAAAATTACAAATTAAGTTGCTTCAGAAGGTTAAGTGTTTACTGTTTTTATGATAATAGAAGATGAAAAGCTGACTTGTTATCTGTAGAGACCAAGGACCAGTAGTTAAACAATTGTGTAGTAGTCCAACTTGCTTAATGCTCTCCTAGGAGATATATTTAAAGATTATTTGCTTGTGAAAATATCATCACTTAATATGTCAAGCATTTGAAACACTAAAAAATGAAGCGCAGTTGTGACAAGAATTTTTGTCGCACCGTCTGCAAAAAAAACAAAACTTTTTTTTAAAAAACCTGCATGGAAAGTCATTTCTTTTTGCATTTTAGATATTTTTGAAACAGCCTAAAGTATTCGTATTGTTGATTTGATTACTTCTTCAGTGCATATTATTCAGCATTGAGTGAATGTTATTTGTTCATTCATACAATCATTCAAAGGGATAACTCTTGCAAACCAATTGGTTTTTCTTCTATTTGAATTACCTCCCTTAGTTTTGATTTGACAGTTTTTTTAGCTCCTGCATTATGCAGTTTGAGTTGTGTGCTGTCTCCTTAACCACGAGCTTAAAATTGATATAACTTGGCAGGAATGTTCCTTGCATGAAACTTTTCCAAAGTTCTAAGAATTAAATTCCATCAAATATGGCTGATAGTTGCGGGGCTGATTTCCATATGCCATGATTCTCACCCCCACATTGTTCGATAGCTCCTTTTCAGTTGAGCAACTCAGGACCATTTGGTCCCCTTTTTTGTTCAGATAGCATGTCTACAAGATATTTTGTTGTGTTCAACATTGAGCTTATTTCCTTATTAAGTGTAGTGGGACCAACATTATTTTACTGTTTTAAACATTTTCCTATCAGTAAAACTGACTTGTTACTTGAATAAAATCTTTTTTATTTCATGCCAGTTAGGGATGGCAGAACATGTTGTCCTACAGATGCAGAGGAGAAACTCACTGGAGATGTGTCATTGAAGCTGCTGCTGGGGAGAAAACACTGAAGCTAAGTTTTTGTTTTTTTATCTTTTTTTTTTAAATTGAATATATATTGATCAGTTATTTAGGTACATTTACATTGTACAAAACCAGTACTGCTAAAACTCAACTTGACACACTCATGCACATGGTTGCATTATTTCTAAGGTTCTAATGATAATCTAGAGTGTTTTTCTCCCCTAGGGTATTTCAGTATTATGCTTGCAACTCAGTTGTAACAGTCTAAAATAAAGTTAATAGGCTGATGTGATTGGTCAGTCCAATTTATCTTTTCTTGCCTGATAAAACTTGAATACTTAATAGATTTGATTTTAGATTTGCATACTCCAGACTATTGTCAATGGATACACTGATCACATTAGCCTGTTAAATTCAGTACATTAATTTTTATTTGGGGTTGGTGCCTTCATTAGAAAAATTGTGGTATATATTTTCTTAAAGGGGTATACCCTGAAATTAATCAACAACATACTGCTTACAGTTTGCTTTATTTTCTTGTGCCATTTGACTTCTTTGTAATCTTTTTAATTTCTGTCATTAATTATCAAAGTTTCTTGTTTTACTTGATACAAAGATGATGTGGCCATATTAGTATGCATTCATACATCACTTAACATGGACAAACTGTAAGCTAGTTATTGCCCATGTATCAAAATTTTATTAAACTTATTGTGGGATTCTTTTTTGCTATGCTTGCAATAAATTCCATAAAATTTGATATATGACCAATAACTAATATGCATCTCTCTAAAATGAGGAATAAATTGTAAAGAACAAGATACAATAAAATGATTTACTTTGGACATAAACACAGTAAGAAAATGTTCATTTGTAATAAGTTTCAATCAAACTAAATATTGTACAACGACAAATCTCTGTGTAAAGATGGATATTAATGATTTAAGTTAGAATTTTTAACTGACATTGACATTTGGTAATGATTTATTCAACATCATTCACACTTAATAAAATTTTGATTGAATACTCTAAATTTCAGGGTATGCCCCTTTAAAAGTTTGGTTAAAGACTGCCCAGGAATAACATAAAGAAATTCTGTTAAAGTTGTATTAGTGTATAAAATGATCAAGATGCATGACAGTCGAGATTAAAGCTGAAAACACAGTGATTGTTAAAAAATCTTGTAAATAAAAAGTAACAAAGACCTCTAAGTTTTAAGAGATAACAAAATGAAAATTACCTTCCAGGGTCATTTTAGCACTGATATAATTTTAAGATAATTATCATAAAACAGGACTTATTTTACTGATGTTTATAAAGAATATCTAAAAAAAGGGGTAACAGCAGTTAAAGACAGACATTTTATAGTATCTAGAAAGTATTGGAAATATTTGTTTGAAGAACAATATTCAGTTTACAGTTAACAGTTTATCCTCTGCAGCATGTACACAGGTTGACAGAGTTATAAAAAAAATGATAAAAGTAACACCACTGGATATTAATCAAAATAGAATTGGTAGTATCAGGAAAAAAATAACACATTTCATTATTATTTAAAAAAAAAAGAAAACATAAATATTGACCAAAATATCTTGATATCACATAAGAAAATTAAAATGGTAGCACATTTGATTATCATATAATAATAATAATAATAATAAAAAAAGAAATCTGTATCATGACACTAAAAAAAGACAAAGAAGCCAAGATAAGGTACTGCAATAAATAAAACAAGTAAATCAATATCATAAAATGTATAATTAAATACAAAAAATAAAATACAAACTATAAAACATTAAAAATGGACCAAATAACATGAAAATAAAATGCATACTAAAACAAATTAAAACGTAAAACACAAATAATGAAAAGCGACAAATAAAAAAAGTATAAATAAACATATAAATAATTGAATAAATGCAAAATGTTAAACAAAATTAATTGATTAAATACAGTTAAACTTAATTGAATAACTAATAAAAAAAAAAAAAACATAAAAATTGAACAAAATAAGTAATTTACAAATGCACATTGTTAAACAAATTGATTTAGTATACCGTAGATAAAACAGAAAAAAAGAAATTGAGAAAATAAAAATAAATTAGAAAATAAATGAATGCACTTATAAAGTACAATTGATAAATTAAAAAGACCAGAACACAAAAAAGAAGAAAAATACATTCACCAGGACAAGATAATAAAATAATAAATGAACAAAATGCATATTGAAAACACACTGAATAGAAAAAGAAGAAGAATTGTGAAAAAAGCAAGGAGTAATAATATAGGATAAGGGAAGTTAACTGTGCTGTATTACAAAAACATTAATATTGTTCTTCAACAAAATATTTCCAATACTTTCAGGAGTGCAATACTCTGTAGGATGAACAAGAGCTTATTCTTAGTGGAAAGCAAATAACCTTTTTACTGCATTATACGCTTGTAATAAAATAAAAAAAATAGAGTAATTTTTAATGTTTTATTATTAAAAGCCATTATTGCTTTCCAGATACTGCTGATATTGTCTTGAAGATGTTTTTGACATTAGAAAGAGTGGCAGGCTAATCAGTAAAATAAGTCATTATTAAATCACCCTTCTTTTTAATGAAGCAAATTAATGAGAGAAAAATTACAGATGCTATATAATTATCATGTATGAGTAAATGTCTGGGAGGAACTAGATAAGGATCTTGTAGGCATAACTTTACTGTGACATCCAGATTCCCTCTTACAGCTGAGACAGTCAGAAGAGTAAGATATGACAAATTAAGGCACTGACTTGAGAGATAAAAGAAGCAGTTGTTTTAAAATTTAGATATTAAATTAATCTTAGTTTAATACTTAAGAGGAATCAGTTCTATTCTAATTTGCTTAATCTGCCTAGATTGTAGTAATTTTAAGAGAAACTTGACATGCTGTGTACTAATTGTCTTTGTGCTTGGTTGTTTGAAACTAAGAATACTTGATTTTTCTTGCACAGTATTGTATCTTGTCAGAAACAAAAGAGACATTTAAAGTTTACTTTAAGTAATTCAATTTTATAATCATTATATATTCTCATAAATTGGTTAAAAATATTAGTCTGTTAAGAACGTAGGTCCAGTGTTGGTTTAGATTAGTTTTGAACAACCAGGTCATGAGTTGCAAGCATCACTGTTATACCAATCAGGACTTTTTTCTGTTTGTTTCCTTTGTATCCAAGCAAAATACACATTGTATTAGAAAATTAAAAGTCATGAAAAATATGAACCAAGGTTTAGGTGGAGACATTTCAAGCACAGTTGATTTAACATATGAAGTACACATTTCTTTAAAGATTCAGGAAGTATTTTTCTTTTACTCTCTCTTTTTAAATTTTTTTGTATTGGTTATTTAAGTTTGCTGCAATGAAGAAAACTGATTTAAAGCAACTGACTCACAGGATGTGGTATATTGGTAATTTTGACCATTGCTAATAGCTAGACTTTGTGGCTCAGTGGTCTAGTTTGCCACTCTTAATTTTACTGAGCGGAAGGGCATGGGCTCAAATCCTGTTGAAAACCAGTTTTTTTCCTATTCAGTTTTAAAGCATGTAGAAGCATAAAATTATGTTTTTTTTCCGTAGTATATTAACCTCTCTTTAATTTTAAAGAAATAAAATTAAGTTAAATTCTGTGAGTCAGTGACTTTAAAGATGTTGTACATAGAAACTTTCTTCAAGTAGGCAGATATATCACATTTTCTAAATTTTCATTTTTTGGACATTCTTATTTGCTGTTTAAAGCACAGTATGATGATAGAAAGCATCCTTGGTGGCTACTTCCCACAACAGATATGCTCAGCCTCTTTAGTAATAAGTCAGTGGTGCTGTATCTGCTTAAGCCGTCAGTTACTAACAGGGTTCATGGTTGATATTATAATTTGTTTATTGCATTGCAGCATTTGTCAAATTTTCTCCGTAATGTTTTTGGGTAAATAAGCATCAACTGGCTACATTGTAATTCAGTTCAAATAATTTTTCTTTTTTATTTTGATCAATACACAAAGTATAATTTCAACCACTAAATCAGTAAGCATTAAGAAGTATGCATTTATGAAATTATATTGGTAAAGTGTGACCAGTTTAATTTCACTAATGCATATACTAATAAACAATGTCCTACTTGAATCAACTTCATCTCTAGAAGACCTTTAAATTGCTTCCATTGCTAAAGTCATAATTTGAATCAATCTGTCTAATGAATATATTTACAGTTGAACTTAAGTATGTTAGTAATAAGTTGTTAAAAAAATAGTTACTAACACAAATAATGTTATATTTCATAGTAAACCTGCACATTCACAATTACGAGTAAAATCTGAAATAGAGGATAAATGAAGGCATTGATTTTGATCATTTTTACCTTTATGAGTAATATTCTCCAAAATGATTAAAATTTATGATCAAGTGTTTTTCTATTTTATTCTTATTCTGGCCAAAATTTTATCGAGGGAACATATAGTTACAGCTTAGTTAAAAAGCGGCCATACTTTTCCCATTAAATTGCAATTATGAAAATCTGTTGTTCAAAGTAGATTTTATTTTGAAGAAGTATTATTCAAGTGATGTTGTAATTGTGGTTGAGCGAAATTGTATTGTAGAAACTTGAACTAACTATGCCAGGTGAATATGATTTTTATTGCCCACTTGAAATCACTAGATCTCTCACTGTAGGAAGGTTATGGGTTTGAGCTTGAAAAGTTAGCATTTTGTTACAGAGGATGGCAGACTAGAACTAGTCCTTCTAAGGCATAATGGCTAGGTAAACTGCCTGCCTGATATGACTGATTGCAAGAAGGATGTTTTATTACAGTTCAACTGAACATGACTTTCATAAGTACCATGATAGTTATTGCTTTATCAGGATTTTTACATCGGCCTTTGACCCTTCTGAAGCAGTATAAACTCAGAATAGAAATTTATAATAGAGATCTAGATATTACATAATTAAAAAACAAACAATTGAAATTGATTTTAAAAAAAAATTAGATTTAAATATTTGAACTGTGATGGTACATTTGTAATAAGTGAAGCATATTAATATCATTTATATAAATAATCTCAATATTTAGCAAAAATTTGTAACATTTATATAAATGATGTTAACTCGTAACATATTTTGATATCGTTTGTATTAATAATGTTGATTCTTACCATAGTTTGATATCGTTTATATAAATGATGTTGATACCTACCATAGTTTGATATCGTTTATATAAATGATTTGGATACTTCAGTTATTTTGATATCATTTATATAAACTATGTAGATACTTACTGTAGTTTGATATCATTTATATAAATGATGTTGATACTTACTGTAGTTTGATATCCTTTATATAAATGATGTTGATACTTATTCTAGTTTGATATCATTTATATAAATGATGTTGATACTTACTGGAGTTTGATATCATTTATATAAACGATGTTGATACTTACTGGAGTTTGATATCATTTATATAAATGGTGTTGCTTCTTACCATAGTTTGATATCATTTATATAAATAACATTTTTTCTGTACAATACATGAAAAAATCATGGGCTTTTTAAGTTATATGTACTGGATTTTTTTTTGGATAGCTGTAAATTCTAATTTTATGTACAAAAAAAGTGCTCTTGATTTGTTGAAGTTTTTCTTTATCCTGTGAAATGAAACATAAAACCTTAAATAAAAATTACTGTCCAGATATATATCAGTATTGTACAGAAATGTGATTATTAACATCCATACTAATATTATGTTATATTATTGCATACGCAACATTAATTTACTCTTTATTTCATTTCCAAATTTGGTGAGCAGCCTGTTTATCTACACAGAATACAGTTATCCACTTTCATATAATCAATGGGATTTTGTAGTAATATTTGGTATACAATGATGACTTTTCATAATAAAACACTGAAAATTACTCTGCTTGTTTTTTAAATGTTCTTTATTTTATTACAAGCGTATGCAGTAAAAATGTTATTTGCTTTGCACTTAGAAATAGGTACTTGTTCGTCTTACAGACTGATGAAGTATTGCACTCCTGTGTCATGCAATATTGTTTTATTCCTTGGGAAGAACTTGTGCATATATATCTCAGTACAAAGCAAATTACCCATAGTTATTTTAATTATGTCCATAACGTTCAAAGGAAACAAACATAACTAAATTTAAATAAATCTAATGCTCATAAGGTGGAGTTTGTGTCAAGATGGGATTGAACAGTACTGTTTATATTTTAAGGCTTATCAGTTGTGTCAGGGTTTATATATTGTGAAGAAAAGTGGTAAACTTCAATGTTATGTTCTTGCAGGCTTTTAGTTATAAGTAGGTTATTATTGGCCTTTTCACTTTTCATCAGTAACAGGAAGTCCATACTGGCCTCTTCGTTTTGTCTGCACCGGCATTTTGGTGTATTTGGAGGAAGTGTCAACATGTTTCAGAGGTAGGTCTGTACAGGAAAATCACATGGCCACTTATGCAGTCTCTGAGACACTGCATGGACTGAAGTTTGTGCCACATGAATGCCAGGCAGGGATGCCTCCGTGCGTCTGTGTGTATCAGTCTTTCCTAAGTCCTCAGTTTTGTCAAGGTTGCTTATTGTCAGTCACTGAATTGATAATAAGAAAACAAAAATTCTGGCATCATGTGAATCAGGGCTCTGTAATAATTAATTCTCAAATGAAGACAACATAAATAATTGTAAAAAAAAATTCTCTCAGCCATTTTATTTGCAATACCATACGTAAGAGGTGATCCAGAATTAACAGGATTGTGTCTGATACTGTGTGTAAATGCAAAACATATTTATTTGCTTCTTTATACCAAACAAAAATTTTTGTAGGAAAAAGAAAAGTTTTGTTTTGCATTTCTGTAGCAACCACTGGCTAACTAAATATTGTTGATGAAAACTTAAAGAAGGAGCAAACAGAATGATAATGGTCGAAAAAAAAGTTTTCATGCAAATGTTACTGGCATATGGGCAATTTAAAAAAAAAAAAAATGAAAAGTTGTTCCTTGGATGAAGTTAATGTTGCCATCTTGTTTTATTTGCTTATTAGCTTTCTAAGGCTATGTGAATTATTCTATATAAAGCATGTGGTTCACATTTCAAAACTCCCCTTTAAGGCAGGCTGAAACAAACATGGTATTTGTAAGGGCAAAAAGGTGTTACAGTAATGTCTAATAGCACATAGAAATGCAGACATGGTTCAGCAATTTCAGATAGATCAGCATCAGAATCAGGTGATGTTAGATAACTGTATTTTTAGCTGTGAGAACCATTTTTATGATCAGCAATTGTTTGACATTGTGAGTACATACCTCATAAATATGCTTTAAATGACATGATTTCTGCAATACTGAAAAGAAGGTACTAAAACTTGACAGGGATGGTTCTAAGATTTCTTTTCCATGCGGAACTAAGTTGCTATGGTAACTGAAGGGAAAGGCTTTAAAAAAAAACCTACTTGTATGTAATCACAAGGTTTAAGAGATTTTATATCTGGTAAATGGCATTCAGTCTAATACACTTTTAAAAAGACTGCAGTTAGTATATACCTGGTGTCATGTTCAATCCTCCCTAAGTGTTCACATGCTTTGTAACACTGAAAAGTGAGAGAAAATTTTGGAATCAGTTCTTTTCAGGTAAGTTATTCAAGGCTGTCAAGACCCTCTTGTTTATAGATTTTAATTATTTCACTTTTGCATGTCAAAAAGCCAACAAGCCTGTCAACATTAAGCATGGACTCAACTTTGAATGCCCATTGTGTATATTTCCAAGCTGATGCTAATGAATTTGAGCATTTAACTGATTTTTTTGCCCACTCAAAAGCTTCTGAATAAAAAAGTGCCAGACATATTTTGTTCTTTCATATTATTAAAGTTGACCAGCTGACTGCTTTTGAAGATGGATCGTTTAAAGAATTGCATAACACAAAGCACTGGTATTGTAAGAGTATTTAACAGGTTCAGCAATATGTTTAATCAGGTAGCTGGATGATATCTGTGTTATTACAATGTCAAATTTTATTCAGATGTCCTGTTTCACATGATGCCAGTCATTACAGGGTGTTAAAAAATGTAACTCACTACATACAGGGTGTTAAGAAATTTCAAAGACACTGTGTTAGTCTAATATATACCATGGACCGAGGATACCCCTTACTAAGTTTGTATGAACCATGCTTTAAATATGTTAGGATAAACTGTTCAGGAGTTAGTGTAGGTATTTTCAAGCTCTTATTCTTAAGGAACAGTTGAAAATACATTTTTAGCTCACCTGTCATGTAGTGACAGCTAGCTAGAGTGAGCTTTTGTGATCACTTTTTGTCTGTCGTCCGTCCGTCCGTCGTCCATCCACAATTAGTTTGTTAACACTCTAGTGGCCACTTTTTTGTCTCAATTGTCATGAAACTTGGTCAGAATCTTTGTTTCATCAATATCTCAGACGAGTTCGAACATGGGTTATCATGGTTGGAAAATTAGGTCACAGAGCCCAAATATAGAAAAACCTTGTTAACACTCTAGAGGCTACTTTTTCAGTCCAAATATCCTGAAAATTTGTCAGAAAGGTTCTATCAATGATTTCTAGGTCAAGTTTGAATATGGGTCATCTGGGGTCAAAAACTAGGTCACAGAGCCCAAAAATAGAAAAATCTTGTTAACACACTAGAGGTTACATTTTCAGCCCAAATAATCTGGAAATTTGTCAGAAAGGTTGCTTTGGCGATTTCTAGGTTAAATTCGAATATGGGTCATCTGGGGTCAAAAACTAGGTCACAGAACCCAAATATAGAAAAACCTTGTTATCACTCTAGAGGTTACATTTTTAACCCAAATAATCTAGAAATTTGTAAGAAAGGTAGCTTCTATGATATTTTGCTCAGGTTCGAATATGGGTCAACCAGGTTCAAAAACTAGGTCACAGAGCCCAAAAATAAAAAAATCTTGTTAACACTCTGGAGGTAACATTTTCAGCCCAGATAATCTAGAAATTTGTCAGAAAGGTTGCCTTGATGATTTCTAGGTCAAGTTCGAATATGGGTCATCTGGGGTAAAAAACTAGGTCATAGAGACCAAATATAGAAAAACCTTGTTAACACTCTAGAGGTAACATTTTAATTCCAAATAACCTGGAAATTTGTCAGAAAGCTTAATTCTATGGTTTCTAGCTCAGGTTTAAATATGGGTCATCTGGAGTTGAAAACTAAGTCACAGAGCCCAAGTATGGAGAAACCTTGTTAACACTCTAGAGGCTACATTTTCAGTCCAAATGTCCTGGAAATTTGTCAGAAAGGTTTTTTGATGATTTGTAGCTCAAGTTTGTATATGGGTTATCTGGGGTCAAAAACTAGGTCACAGAGCCCAAATATTGAAAAACATTGTTAACATTCTAGAGGCTACATTTTCAGTCCAAATGTCCTTGAAATTTGTCAGAAAAGATGTTTTGATGATTTATAGCTGAAGTTTGAATATGGGTCATCTGTGGTCAAATATGGAAAAAACCTTGTTAACACTCTAGAGGTAACATTTTCAATACAAATAACCTTGAAATTTGTCAGAGAGATTGTTTCAATAATTTATAGGTCAAGTTCAAATATGGGTCATCTGGGGTCAATTAACCAGGTCCATAGCAACTTTGTTATAAGCAGTCATACTCAGGTGAGCGATACAGGGCCATCATGGCATCCATGATTAGACCTCAGATTTGCTGACTGGATGACATTAGTCAGACTATAAGACAAAGTAATAAAGTAATGTTAAATTAAAGAATAGATTTAGAGTTCTGATCATAATTCAGACTGACAGACATGACATCTTTTTTTATGCTGTCCAAGGGATAGCATATAGTCATCAGCCCATCCATCTGTCTGTCCGTTTTGTCTGGAGTATAACTAAAAAACCAATGAAGCTTTACTTCTAGCTTCATACAATCATACAGGATATTAGATTGTTCATAAGAACAGAACTGATCTTGTCTAGTTTTCTCATTAACTCTCCTTTGTACATTTTGCCTGTCTGGAACCTAAGTCTAAAACTTTTAAAGGTATCATTTGATATTAAGCACATTGATAGAGTGGAATGACAGTGTTTAAGAACAATGACTCTAGCTGCCCCAATTTTTGAGTTGTTAATATGTCATAATGCTTGTACAGAGTATAACTCTAAAACTATAAGAGGGATTTATGATATTAAAGATACTGATACAGAGTGTATACATTAAGTGTTTAATGATTATAACTCTGCCTTGCCTCATTTTTCAATTATCACCCTTTATTATATTGTCAATTCTTGTTCAGAGCATGACTCAAAAAGTGATTTAGTTTATATAAAATATGTTGACAGAGGGCAGACAGAGGAATTGCAATATTAAAGAACTATAACTCTACCTTGCACATTTTTTATTACCCCATTTTATTAATTTTTATTATTTTTATTTTTTAATTATTTTATGCTTTTTAGGAGTTTGTGTTAGCAATTTTTTCATTCAATAGGTGATTAAGTACAAAAAATGGAAGTGTCTGATTTTCTCTTTTAACAGAATTTTCCATTTAAGACAAAAGAATTTTGTAGTAACAAGAATACTTCACTCTGTGGTGGAAAATTATGAGCAGATTAAAACTTTATAAGCTTTCTAACACCCTGTATGTAGACCTCACTTTATTTTATTATAGCTACTAGAATCATGTAATGGACTAAAATTTGAACAAAAGACATTTGTTTACATTCCCATCAATATCAATATATGTGTACCACAGGTGCTCGGTGCGTTGATTGGTCAGTAAACTGGTTTGTTTCGTCTAAAATAGGTTTAACTATTTATTATATGACTGTCATACAATTTTCTTCTCTTCCAAAAAAAATTTTTTATATGGTACATATATAATAGAGTACTTTACTCTACTATATATGTACCATATAAATTTTTTTTTTTTTTGGAAGAGAAGAAAATTGTATGACAGTCATATAATAAATAGTTAAACCTATTTTAGACGAAAAATACTTCAGTTTACTGACCAATCAAAGCGCCGAGCACCTGTGATGTGTACAGTTAAATAAAATAAGTAAAATTCATGTTATTCATAATCAACCACTTGCTTGACTGAAAATTGATAAAATGAAAATTATATCAAGTTTCAGTACCCTTCAAAATGTGACCACTAGAGTTACTATAAGGGTACTTATAATTCTTACTTATGAAACTAAAATGCATTTTATATGACAGTATTCAAGCTTTATTTGTGAAAATTTCATGAAAACCTGTTAAAAAATGAAATTTTCCATAAATCTTTACATTGTATCTTTGAAGAGAAAGGCTTCATATGTAAATCTTAAGTATTCAACTTGAAAGCTTCACTGATAGTTTTCATGACTTCAGTTTCTAGGTTAGTGATACAGCTATAATACCAGTCCTTTATTATCATCAATGGAAATTACAGCTACAGAGATGTATTGCCTTGACAATTTGGATAACTAAAAATTAATATATTGAAATTGGTTCTTTTTGTGATTAAGAGTCTTTATTTTTATTTAATATTTATGGATTGAGGCAGTGACATTCATGAATGTATGGATTGTTGTTACTGTGACATATAAATATATGGTGTGGTATAATGTAGTTTAAATTTATGTGAAATGATATTCCTAAAAACAATTACACTACATGTATGTAACCTACTTTTTAGGTAATAAGTATTCTCAAAAGATAAAAGAACATGACCAAAACTTCATCAATCCATTTCTCATATACTAGTAAGTTTAAAGTTCCATTTATACTTATTGTTCAAAATATTTTACTTAATTTATGATGTCATTTATATGATTCTGTCTGACATATGAATGCGTAAATCAATGGTGTGGCATGATAATACTGAAATAATTAGTATCACATGGTAATTCAAAATTCAGCATGTGATGCATACTTGTTAACAGAGAAGAGAAGGTTATAGTCATTGTAAGTCAGAAAGAACTAAACACACACACACACCCAGTTAAATTGTATTTATTACCAGGGTTTATACAAAAAGGTCTAAGATTTTTTCTTAATAACTTTCAGATTTCTGATTTGTACTTAAAGGTATAGTGAATTTTCTGTATGGTCAGTTTGGTTTATGTTTGTTTTGTTCCATATGGTCACTTTGGTTTATGTTTGTTTTGTTCCTTATGGTTACTTTGGTTTATGTTTGTTTTGTTCCTTATGGTTAATTTGGTTTATGTTTGTTTTGTTCCTTATGGTTACTTTGGTTTATGTTTGTTTTGTTCCTTATGGTTACTTTGGTTTATGTTTGTTTTGTTCCATATGGTCACTTTGGTTTATGTTTGTTTTGTTCCATATGGTCACTTTGGTTTATGTTTGTTTTGTTCCTTATGGTTACTTTGGTTTATGTTTGTTTTGTTCCTTATGGTTACTTTGGTTTATGTTTGTTTTGTTCCTTATGGTTACTTTGGTTTATGTTTGTTTTGTTCCATATGGTCACTTTGGTTTATGTTTGTTTTGTTCCATATGGTCACTTTGGTTTATGTTTGTTTTGTTCCTTATGGTCACTTTGGTTTATGTTTGTTTTGTTCCTTATGGTTACTTTGGTTTATGTTTGTTTTGTTCCTTATGGTCACTTTGGTTATTGTTTGTTTTGTTCCATATGGTCACTTTGGTTATTGTTTGTTTTGTTCCATATGGTCAGTTTGGTTTATGTTTGTTTTGTTCCATATGGTCACTTTGGTTTATGTTTGTTTTGTTCCTTATGGTTACTTTGGTTTATGTTTGTTTTGTTCCATATGGTCACTTTGGTTATTGTTTGTTTTGTTCCATATGGTCACTTTGGTTTATGTTTGTTTTGTTCCATATGGTCACTTTGGTTATTGTTTGTTTTGTTCCATATGGTCACTTTGGTTTATGTTTGTTTTGTTCCATATGGTCACTTTGGTTATTGTTTGTTTTGTTCCATATGGTCACTTTGGTTATTGTTTGTTTTGTTCCATATGGTTACTTTGGTTTATGTTTGTTTTGTTCCATATGGTTACTTTGGTTATTGTTTGTTTTGTTCCATATGGTCACTTTGGTTATTGTTTGTTTTGTTCCATATGGTTACTTTGGTTTATGTTTGTTTTGTTCCATATGGTCACTTTGGTTTATGTTTGTTTTGTTCCATATGGACACTTTGGTTTATAGTTATTTTGATTTGTTTGTTTTTCCTCTATTGCTCACCAAAAGGTTAATACTTTATTGGAAAATGTGTTTGAACAACATTCCTTTTTGTAATAAAACATATTTTATTAACAATATTTGAAAACCACTTAGGATTGTGTAGTGGGTTCAGATCATCTTGAATTTTGTTCTATAATCCAGAGCTATTTTATTGTGGCATTATTGCAAGAGATTTTGGCAGTTCACAGGATGAACTTTTAATATTTCATGCATTCTGGGTAATATAAGAAGGGAAGAAAGAAACATTGGTATTTGGCATCCAGCTGACATTGCAGGCTTGAAATATAATCCCCTGCACACATTTTTCATGTTTTAGGATAAAATATTTTCATAATGAAAATTTTATTCTTATACACATTTTGAAGCGGGTTCGAAGCCATCTGTTTCAATAGTTTGTTAATTTAGTCAAATATTAAACGTAGATGGTGGATTTGATGATACTTTTGTTATTGGTCGCATTTGACAATAAACATTAAACGTCGAAAAAGAAAAATATGAATATGTGCATATGTGACATCTTTCTTTGAAGGACTAAGTTAGTTATATGTGCATTGTTAAGGTGGAGGGGGTAGGAGTAAGCTGAGAGTTCATTTGGTTGGTCAGACCTTCAATTCATGTTTTAACCTTCTTCGATGATGCACATTGGGCTACCAAACAAATGAAACTTCATGTGAAGGTTACTTTTTTGTAGCTTTAATTCCCCGTAGGATGTCTGCATTTTAGGTCAATGATAGGTCTAAATGATATGTAATATCTCAGCCAACACTTTCTCATAGGTGCATACAGTTAAATATCTTTTAAACAACATTGCAGTATCAGTATCTGTATTGATTTAGTTTCTTTGTTAGATTTAGATATTTAAGCTCTATTGAAAAGGGGAAGTAACAGTGTTGAAGAGTTCATGTTACATGTAGTAATAGAAAAAAATTGCTCAAAAAATGAATGATACATGTAATATTGAAAAAAAATATGTAGTACAAACACTTGTTTTATACAGAATTTTTTAAGTGAATATTATAAGGCTGAAACAAGTAACTGAATACTAGGGGAGCAGAGATGGTTATAGTCATTGTAAGTCTGGTATATATTCATTAAACATAACCTTGGTGTATCAGTTGGTATACTTTGTATAGCTGAAGCAATGTTATGGTGTTACAAGATCATTTATGCATGAAATCAATGATTTATATTAAAGTAGCCAAAGTATTAAGGATGTAATTTAGAATTAACTACCTGAATTTTTTTTTTCTAGAATGTAAGCAACTCAAGCAGGTCAAGGTCACTGTAACTATTGAAAGGTAAAATGGTCTTCAAACAATTACTTCAATAGGAATTTTGTAATGCATCATAGGAACTCTGTTCCTGATTGATAACCTTATTCCTGAAAGTTATATTGCAAAGAAAATTTATGTTTAAATAGCTTATATGCAATTGTCGTTTGTATTGATGTGTTTTGAGTGTCTGTGTTCATGGTCAAATTAGTCACTGTTCACTAAAAATAAAAAATAAAAATTGTTACCTCACTTTGAAATGTCTAATTGAATTTAAACTCTTTATGTTAGTACCTTGTATTCAATTGTCACTTGGGGTAGTGGTTGGAATTGACTATGATTAAGGTCACTGTTAAGAAAATATAGTGAAGTTATTGATCAGGAATATCTTTTATATTCCTGATCAATAACTTTACTTCAGATTGTTGAAATGAAATGATACTTTTTTGGTTAGAAACTTTGAATGCCATATCGCAGTAAAACTTGGTGTGTAAGCAGTCATATTCAGTCATCCCTTTAAACTTTGTTTTGGATGTCTGCAATCAAGGTTAAGGTCACTGATACTAGAAATACTGGAAAACCATTTCTGATCAATAACTTCACCTCTGAATGTTGTAATATAATGCAGTTTGCTTTTTCAATAGGTTGTTTGCAATTGGCATCTGTAATTGTGTTTTGGGTGTCTGTTTCCAATGTCAAGGTCACTGTTTGTTAAAAATAAAAAATCTCTAGCTAAAGTTGGAAATTAGGTGCTAATACATTTGTTATTTGCATTTTCAGTTAAGCAACATCAGTAAAAAATATTAATAAAGAAAATCAATAAATTCTTTCAGAAGCAATTTACCATGTAAAAATAGAATACATGTTCCATGAACAGTTTATTACTACATTTATATGTTTTTACATGATTAGTACTTTGTACATTGTATTAATTTGCTTACTTCTCACGTTTTTTCAAGTAAGAGAAAACAAAAATACATGCTTCAGTGTATCATATGCGGTGTTTCAAACTGTTAAACTGGAGTGACAGTTTATCACAGGTAAAATGGAATGTCTTCAACAGGGTGTAAGGAAATCAATTTGTAAGAACAGAGTTTGAGTTGTTGTAGTAAGAAAAAAATCATGTGTTTCCTATTATGTTTATATAGTAAAATTAACAGGTCAAAGTAAAATTGAAAGGCACTAAAAGAAATCATTGCTTGAAGAAATATAGACAAGAAAATTTAAACACACTGGGGAGGAAAAAGTAGTTCTCAAAATAATAATGATTGTATTTTTCAAAAGATGCATACTAGTTTATATAAGATCTACTTCTTCATGCACTTCATGGATTAAGTGGAATTTATTCTGTCTGCTTTTGCTAACCAATATCTTTTTTATACCAATTAAAAAATGGTTTTCATCAAATCTTCACCAAACTTGCTGATAATATTTATAGGTATAATATCTTGGCCAGTTTGATAACCAGCTGAATCCCTCCGGGCACTTTATAGTTATGGCTTTTCATTATTACAATATTGGCTGAATTAATATTTTCCGCTCTCTTCAGTCAAAGAGTTTTCATCCGATCATCACCAAACTTGCTGATAATGTTTGCAGGCATAATCTTGGTAATTTTCTACAAGAGCCTAGTACATTTAGATACTGTAGACCTAAAAAACACACAACAAATTCTGATGCCTACAAATAATCTATCTGTCTTTTGCTTCTGTTGCTAATTTGAATATTGTCAGTTTCACTAAACTACCTATATTATGTTTATTGATCCAAAACATGAACAGTTAGGCTGTATGCAAAAGATTTTAATAGGGTTTGGAAAAGCTGTTAAAAAATTGAACTTGAAACAAGGAAGTTTCCATATATTTAAGCTTGTAAGGAGTCTGGTATGACAGAGGTAAGTCAGATTAAACTTTTTTGATAATTTTAACATATTTGGGGGAAAGTGCAAAAGGTATAGTTTGAAAAATAGTTTTAAGTGGAGAAATAACTGAACACAAGTAATTTCTTTTACAAAAGCATAAAGAAAAAGCCAAGAAGAGCAAATGAAAAATAAAAAGTTCAGAACTTAAACTCATCTCACATGGTCACTCTCCGATGATACATCATATTTCATCAAGTGTATAATGACTTAACATGAAAGTACATATATCAGTATTTATTCAATGAGTAATTATTCTTGAAATACTAAAACATTGAGTGATAACCAGGAAAAAAATGAGCCAGGACATAACTAACCTTGTAGGTGCTGGTGGAAAGCCACCAGAAGTTTCTAGGTAGGAAGGATTGGCAGGTATTCAGTCAGCTTGCAGGAGTTGGTAGAGTGGCCAGCTTGTCTGGAATACCAGAAAGTTTCAGGTATAAACTTGTAGGTGCTGGTGGAAAGTCAGCATATGTAATATATCAGAAGTTTCTAGGTAGGAAGGATTGGCAGGTATTCAGTCAGCTTGCAGGAGTTGGTAGAGTGGCCAGCTTGTCTGGAATACCAGAAAGTTTCTTCTGGTTTAACCTTGTAGGGACTGGTGGAAAGCCAGCATATGTAATATACCAGAAGTTTCTAGGTAGGAAGGATTGGCAGGTATTCAGTCAGCTTGCAGGAGTTGGTAGAGTGGCCAGCTTGTCTGGAATACCAGAAAGTTTCAGTAAAAGGTTAACCAACTTGAAGGAGTTGGTGAAATGGCAAGCCAGTCTGAATTATAAGTCAAGTTACCTGATTTAGCTTTACAATTACTTTCAGTAAGGTATACAGTGGTTAATGAAATGTATATGATGTATTTCTTATATTCGAAGAATGTTTGGAAAAAGGATGAGATATATGATTGAATATGCTGTATAAATATGATGATTTAGTAAAATGTACATAATTTGCAAGTGTTCATAGACAAATATTCTCTACTTTTTCAAAATTCTTTTCAAAGAATTTTGTGATTAAAATTTTAATATAGATAATGTGTACAACTGTTTTTTCACAGTCTTGTCGCAAGTTATTCCAGACCTCCTTTTACACTTGGGGCAAAAAAAGACTATTCTTACAGCTTGTCAGAAGATGAAGAAAACTTTCTAAAGCACAAAATTTTGAACCGAACAAAAGTAATTGATTTGAATTGACATAATACAGGTAATGGTGAAAATGACTTAATATTCAAGTTGACAATACAGTCAAAAGATGGGACATTATTAAAAGTGTATATTGTTCAATTTGTTTGGTAAGTCATATGGAACAAAATTATGTTTACAATGTATCTTACTACACATATTTATTGAAATTATCAGAAATTTTGAAATGTGTAGATAAATGTAGAAAAAATGAATTGGTGTTCAGTTTGGTAAAAAGCTACAGGAAACTTGAAACATAAGCAAATCGGATTGGGGAAGTTCTTAATTAAACTGCAACCAGATACAGATTTTCTGTAGCAGTAAAATAGTGCTACACCCAAATTTCTTGCTCTTGTGTGAATGTCTTCTGTCCGTCTGAAAGTTTATGTTGTGAGCTCAGCAAAATTATTATACCTTAGGCTTTGTAACTAATAAAAGTATAGGTCAGCATGTCAGCTTGTGCCCTTGGAGTTTTGCATCCTCCTAATTTCTGAGGAATAACAGAGTTATGGTTCTTGATTAATTAAAGGTATATTTTAGCATGTACCTCATTCTGAGGAAACCATAACAGGGGCACTTGTGTCCTGAGGACACAATTTTAGTTCTTGTTGTAACAATAGCTGGCATGAATTTGATCTGAGTAGTCTCAGTTTTGTAATTTTGTAAGCTGTCTTCATTCTGGTTCTCATTAACCCTGAACATGCTAAAATTTTGTAATGGATTTGACCAGCTTTGAATTTTGAACAGTCCATTCAAAGTTTAAGGGATTTCAATATCAAAATACAAAAATGGAGCTACCAACAGTATAGAGCCTGGTCAGGCTGCACAGATGTGCAGGCTGGCCTGGCTCTATACTGGTGGCAAAGGCTAATCACTTTCGGTTCCATGTTGGGATATTTAATGAAGATTGGACAATTTTTCCTTTTCTAGAAAGTTCATTCATCTTGACCAAAGTAACAGTAACAGCTTGTTCATTATTAAAGGGATTCAATTGAAACTTAAAATACTTGCATATAGTATGAAGAAAGGTTTTTATTTTTTAATTGAATGCACTTTGCAAACAACCATGAGAAAAATTTCATCAGTATGAAAAATGGCAATGTTTGTCTTTCTTATTTTCTCAGAATTTATTTATTTTTTTTTTTTTAGATTTTAATTTCTTTTTTGAAAGTGAGATACATAATGATAGTTATACTCTATATTGTTTAAAGTATTGCGATTGCAGTATTTCTGTGCAAAAACATATGAAATATAGTAATAAACTGTTCAACTTTGGGTTGGTGGGGGTGAATTGGACTTTTTTCCAACCCCTGGTTAAATGATCTTTTTTTAAGAATCAACGATCTCTCTTTATATGTGTGTAACAATATCTGGTACCGTTCACAGTAAAATCGGTTCAGTTCATTTCCTGATAATAAAGCACATAACTTAAGGTGTATAGTGATGAAAATGGAGACTGTTGTGATCAAAATGAAAATCACTTTGAATATTGACTGGCTACGCTGGTAATCTGCAATGCTAGATGCTTTTAATTATTCAAATACCACGGTGCATAACCATATCGGCAGTCTCTCTGCGAAATCTGTCTTTTTGGAGGTCTCTCTGCGTCGGTACCGGTTATTCTCTGCTGTAAACACAGTTTGTGATGGAAGACCATCAGAAAAATCGGACAGGCATCAGTTCAAACAGCTAAGCTGCTTAAAATTAATAAGTTCGCGGAACATTAGAATATCTTTGCTAGGTATACGCGTGTCTACTTTTCAATTATCAGTCACTGCGCTCCGAAACTCGGACAAATTGTTCAATGGTGTACTGACATGAACAGAACTTTGGCACTTTCTACCGGCTGAAACGAGTTATTACTTTTATAACGCACATAACAATCCAATCAAACATTATCACTGTTCAAAATCCTTCAAGAAAATACTAATAAACTGGTCGCTATTTATTTAGAAATCTTGTACACCCTCTACTTTCGGTTTTGATGGTGCACAGGAGGTCTCTCTGCACAGCAGCTTTTAAAGCACAGGTAGGCTCTCTGCTTACAGCACGGGCAGGCTCCCTGCCTGCGATAGATCTGAGCAGGAAGGGAGTCTTCTATCGATCATTGTGTTAATTACAAAAAGTGCGACCTTATATCATTATGCTACTTACACTACATGGTGTTTCTTAAATAAACTTTTTCATTCTCTGCAATGCAAGAAGCACAACGTAATGTAGTTTGTATGAAATTGTTTTCGCAGTCAGCCGGTGTACAAATCTACCAAATATTTTTATGGTAAGTTTTGTCAATTTTAGCTCTGAATTTTATCAATAACAAGTTTTAAGATAAATATTGTCTGTGTTACATTAACAATTATAAACTGAACTAAATGACTAGGGTTCGAATTACAGTTTTTCCATTCAGAAAAATGCAAGTTTGTAAATATTTTTTTCGTAAATGTTAAATCATACCTGCATTTTTTAATAAAATGCCGAAGTATTAAACAAAAGCCTGAAAAATAAGTTATTCCTGGTTCTAATTATATTTTATTGAAAAGAAAACAGAAAATATACTACCGTTGAAAAAACATGTGTACATGTCAGATAAACTGGCAATATATGATTTAATGAATAAAGGTTTGCGTTGATGGATAGACTGAAGAAAAAAGAATGAATGAATACTTCTATTACAGTGCCTCTATCTACTCATATATTTACTTTACGATAAATATACTGTAGAAATTTTATACGTCATGTTTCTGAGAGCTCTCCTGCACCATCCAGTAAACGTATAGACGTCTGAGAGGTCTCAGACGTTTGCCCGTAGCGTGAATTAAATTGATACTGACTGCAAGACAATCGGTCAATGCGTTATCACTCTGAAGACGTTCAAAGTGCGTGTCCTAAACAGAGCAAATTCTCGCATTCGCAGTACTTTCTTCTGTTACAGTGCCTTTATATATGGCAATGTAACGCAGGAAACAGTTCGATCGTTCTTTCCTATGATTTCCAGCTGCATACTTAGCACAGTGCTCTTCGGTTATTCCAAGATTTTAACTATATTTTCCTCAAAAGCAAAATGAATTATACTACTGTTAAAAAAACACGTGTACGCCAGATAAACTGGCAATATATGATTTAATGAATAAATGTTTGCGTTGATGGAAAAACTGATGAAAAAAGAATGAATGAATGCGTCGATAAATTAATAATAAATGAAAGCATGAATGATTGATTGACTTAGTGAGTGAGTGAGTGAGCGAGCGAACGAAGAGTATAATTTCGGTGATTTGTCAAAGCATGACCGCCAGGGGCGTGTCTAACTTTATAAAATAAGTTGTAAAATAGAAGTGGTAATTTTACAGAATTATTTCATTATTTTGATACTTTCTCATACTCGACCAGAAGTACTTAAAAACTTATAAAAGACAACGAGATTCCTTGTATAGTCATGAAACATTACAGGATATACCTCATTGTAGTCAATTCCAGCCATGTAGGCTTAAGACTTGAACTTTTAAGTTTGTGCATTTAACAATTCACAAAAATTAAGAGTTCAATCTCAAAAAACAGCGATTGCTTAAATCATTTGCTGGCAGAGAGCCTACCTGTGCTTTGAAAGCTGCTGTGCAGAGAGACCTCCTGTGCACCATCAAAACCGAAAGTAGAGAGTGTACAAGATTTCTAAATAAATAGCGACCAGTTTATTAGTATTTTCTTGAAAAATATTGAACAGTGATTACGTTTGATTGGATTGTTATGTGCGTTATAAAAGTAATAACTCGTTTCAGCCGGTAGAAAGTGCCGAAGTTCTGTTCATGTCAGTACACCATTGAACAATTTGTCCGAGTTTCGGAGCGCAGTGACTGATAATTGAAAAGTAGACACGCTTATACCTAGCAAAGATATTCTAATGTTCCGTGAACTTATAAATTTTAAGCAACTCAGCTGTTTGAACTGATGTCTGTCCGATTTTTCTGATGGTCTTCCATCACAAACTGTGTTTACAGCAGAGAATAATCGGTACCGACGCAGAGAGACCTCCAAAAAGACAGATTTCGCAGAGAGACTGCCGATATGGTTATGCACCGTGAATACTGAAGTAACAAATTGTGTCATTTCCTATACCATATTGTGTGTTAACCATATTGTTACATCCTTAGACTAAGTCTGTCAACCAGCATTCTTAGTCGCAGTTAACATATAACAAAGGATGTAGTGATATGGTTACTATATGATATGTTTCATATGTCTGGATTGTTTTGTTATGCTATGATGTATATTGTATGTTAACCATATTGTTACATCCTTAGGCTAAGTCTGTCAACCAGCATTCTTAGTCGCAGTTAACATATAACAAAGGATGTAGTGACATGGTTACTATATGATATGTTTTATATGTCTGGATTGTTTTGTTATGCTATGATGTATATTGTATGTTAACCATATTGTTACATCCTTAGGCTAAGTCTGTCAACCAGCATTCTTAGTCACAGTTAACATATAACAAAGGATGTAGTGACATGGTTACTATATGATATGTTTCATATCTTAATTGCTTGGTTATGCTGTATTGTAATACATTTTTTTTTATTGGAAAGATTTGCAGATACTGTAAATAGTATATTTTTGCAGAACATCATTTACACAAGTATAAACAGATCAAACAGTTTCTGAATTTCAACTAATAATATTCTTACCAGAGTAATATTCATAGTCATTTCCATTTTGATCTCAATTATCTCTGTTTTCATTATTAAACTTATAAGGTGTGTGCGTTTATTCCATGAATTGAACTGCACCAATTTTAGTGTGATAATCAGGGCTCAACATGTTGTTACACGGTGGTCTGGGTTCCCTTACTGTGTCAGTTTATTGATATATAATTTATAACAGATACGAATGTTGGAAAACAGTTTTGATGAATTCTGCTTTGTAACAACATACATGTATATTCATACCAAACTGAGCTAACATTTATTTATTTTAACGACTCAGATGACATGCTCTTACCATCTTGTTTTTCTTGCGATTTTCCTTAAAAGTATTTAATGTCAACTTCATGTTATCAACGTATGGCACATTTGGTAATGTTCTGCATAACACGGAAACTTTATTCTTTAAGTTGAAATTTTTTTATTAAATTCTTACTTTGGCAGTCAAAATCTTGTGTTTCCTTCCTGGTCACCTGAAATGGTACCCACATAATGGCGGCTAGAAATAGGTCTCAGTTTTCTTGGCTGTTTTGAACATTTTTACCTTAATCTTTGCATTTTTTTTGCATGAATCACTTGGCCTGACTGTTTCTGATTGTGACTGGTAGCAATTTTATGTTCAGAGTCATCCAGAATAAAATTCATGATAGGAAGTTGTTGAACATACCCAAATCTGAAAATCAGGTCAGAATGTTTGGTCATTTTAGGGGTAGGTTTCCCTGAGCAAAAATATCTTTCTTGTTTGAAACACAACCTCCCTCTTTCTTTTTATTTTTCAAGAGTATAAATGCAAATCTACAATAATAAGTAAGTTTAAGTAATTTAAAAAGGGTGTTGCCGTGTTTTACAGTCTCATGAAGTAGGTCAATTTTATATAGAATTACAAAGGAATTGTTTTGGTGGTTTCACGCCTATAATGTGTATGTAATTTGATAAATTCCATGGTCAATTACATGTAGCTTGCACGATACACAGAGTGATGAAGTGTTACTTCCCCTTTTAATTTCCTGGAATATGAGCCTTTTGGTGTTTCTTAAAATTCAGCACAATTGTTGTGTCAAAGTTTGTGTTAAGTTTTGAAACCTATAACTAACAACTTCACTGGAGTGAAATATGTGATAGATTACCTATTTAGTTATCAATCTACCAGCCTGCAATGTCAGCAGTCTAAGAGTTTTTTGAAACCCACTCAGATTACGGTACCCAGAATTTGTCTAAACGCTCGTAATGATGCCACTTTAGGTCTGGACCCAGCTACAGCTTTTCCTGTTAGAAGAGAAGACTACTTTGAGATACACAAATAATAGAAAACAAGATAAATAAAAAGGGGGAGAATTTGTTTAACATGTACTTTTTACTGATAAAGCATAAAATTTATTTTAAATGGTTTCAAGAAGTAATGTATTTCTTTATGTAAAATTATTTAACTTAGTGTGGTTGACAAAATGAACTTGCATTTAAAGTTTTTATCAAAACTATAATGTTATTGCCAATTTATGAAAATAATCACACCAATCCATGGACAACTTGCTAAAAAGAAAATTTGCTGTTTATTTTCACTTCTAACTTGACTATATTTGTGGATGTATGTGGATACAAAAACACCTTTCATTTTCTGTAATCTCCCTACTATTACTTGGGTTTAGTTGAAAGATACTAATTTGCATACATAAGTTATTTTTAGAAACAACATTTCATTTAATTTTGTGTTGTAACTTATACTTGACAAGTACTTTAACCTCTGTACTTTTACAACCGTTTCTCAGTCTTGGACAGGTTTTGGCGACCACCCCTTTGAGTACGTTTTAGTCTATTTTTTCAAATTAATTTACATTTTGACTGATCCACTACTGTTGTCTACGTCATGAATTAAAAATTGATCATGTGATATTAACGACTCATTTTACAGATATTGGCAAAGTGTGTTCGGCATATCCTGAAGCAATGTAAGAACAGCGGGTCATTAATTTTTTTTTTGATAATAATTTAATCCACATGATTATAACCTTAACAGAAAGATAAAAGAAAGATTATATTATATAGAGACATGTGAATCTACAGAGAATCTCTCAACAATTTTCATAAGAATTTTCTTCCATGAGATGAAATGTGAATAAAACAAAGGGAAGTTTTGTTCTAGATTTATAAGATCTTTCATACTTCGATACTTTTTTTGTCAGTGAAGCTTTCTTTGAAGTGTTTTGTGAAAAAAAAAATTAAACAGGTGGTTGATTATGAATAAACCCATTTATCATTAGATGCACAATGGTGTAATATAAAGTTTTTACTCCTATCTATAAAAAAACCCCAAAAAATCCTGCTTATTATCAAAACAGTGACTGATATTGAGCAACCTTGGCAAGACAGAGGGTGACAGACTGATGCATGGTACATTGATTTGTTCCTTCAAGTGAAAAAATGTGTGTGTATCTGTGTGAGTGTGTTAATTTTTCTCATTTTTAGCTCACCTGAGCCTTTGGCTCATGGTGAGCTATTGTGACTGCCCTAAATTGTCCGTCATCCGTCAACAATTTCATTCAAATGACATCTCCTCTGAAACCTCTGGGCCAAATTTAATGCAACTTGCCTGGGATGTTCCTTGCATGAAGCTCTGCCAAAGTGGTTCAAAGAATTCAATTCCATCAAGAACTCTGGTTGCTATGGCAACTTAAAGGAAAAACTTTGAAAATCTTCTTGTCTGAAACCACAAGGCCCTGAGCCTTAAGATTTGGTATGTAGCATTGTCTATTAGACTTCTATCAAGTTTGTTCAAATTATGCCCCAGGGGTCAAATTTGGCCCCAGCCCAGGGGTCAATTGATTTTACATAGACTTATATATAGGAAAGCTTTAAAAATCTTCTTCTCAGAAACCACAATGCCTACAGCTTAGATATTTGGTATGTAGCATTGTCTAGTCACTGTGGATGTCTACCAAGTTTGTTCAAATTATGTCCCCTAGGTCAAAATTGGCCACGCCCCAGGGTTCTCTTAGTTTACATATAGTCATAAAGAAAAAAATGAAAAATCATTTTTCTCCAAAACTAATAGGACTAGACCTTAGATATTTGATGTGGAGTATTGTGTTGAGAATCTTTACCAGTATTGTTTATATGTTGACCCCGCGTGGGGGCCTTTAATATGTAAAAAAGGCAATCTTTAAAAATCTTCTTACTGGAAACCTCAATGCCTACAGCTTAGATATTTGGTATGCAGCATTGTCTAGTGGACCTCTTCCTAGTTTGTTTGAAAATGTCCCTGGGGTCACTATTGGCCTGGCCCGAGGGGTCACAAGTTTTAAATAGCAGTATAGAAGAAAATCTTTAAAAATCTTCTTGTCTGAAACCACAAGGCCTAGAATTTTAAAATTTGGCATAAAGCAAGCTTTATCAAGCTTTTGAAATTATTACATTAGGTTAAAGGTCACAGAGCCTAAAAATAGATTTATCTACTGTACCTCATAGAGCCCTCATTTATAGACCAATATCTTTGATATTCAGTATAGAGGTTCCTTGCATGGACATCTACCCATGGGTAGGGTTTGAGGTCACTGGGTCAAGGTCAAGGTCACCATAGCTTATAATAGATATTTCTACTTTCTGTCATAGAGCCTTTATTTATTGACTGATATTTTACATATTTGGTTTGTACGCACTTACAGTTTTTCATTAAAAAAATGAAATACTGCTTAACAGCAAACCTACAGCCAAAGTACTCAGGTGAGCGATCCAGGGCCATCATGGCCCTCTTGTCTTATATTTTGTTGTTGTTTTTCTTTTTGTTCTTTTCATTATACCCCCACCACAAAATGTTGGGGGGGCTATAATGGATTCGCTTTGTCTCGTCCGTCAGTCGGTCCGTCCGTCCGTCCATCTCCATTATCGTGTCCGCTCTATAAATCCTATACCAATTGAAGGATTTTCTTCAAACTTGGCTGAAATGTTTACCTCAACAAGGGGATGTGCAGAACCCATGTTGCCCATGTGTCAGCTCAAGGTCAAGGTCACAATTGAAGGTCAAATTTCAAACAATCAAATATTAGACATTATGTTGTGTCCGCTCTGTAAGTCCTACACTAATTGAAAGATTTTCTTTAATCTTGGCTCAAATGTTCACCTCAATAAGGGGATGTGCAGAATTCATGTTGCCCATGTGTCAGCTCAAGGTCAAGGTCACAATAGAAGGTCAAATATCAAACAATCAAATATTAGACAATATGTCGTGTCCGCTCTATAAATCCTGTACTAATGGAAGAAATTTCTTTAAACTTTACTCAAATGTTCACCTCAGCAAGGGGATGTGCAGAACCCATGTTACCCTTTTGTCGGCTTAAGGTCAAGGTCATACTTGAAGGTCAAAAATTGACTTAGAAAATATTCTTAAATTCTAACATGTACTTGAATATTTCTGAAACTAGCACAGGTATTTGCTTGAAACTTAAAAGATATATGAGGTATCACAAGTAAGATATGCAGGTCAAGTTTCATAACTCTGTATTGCATTTTGACAAAGCTATGCCCCTTTTTAAGTCTTTTAATTTACTTACAATCAATAGACAATATGTCGTGTCCGCTCTATAAATTCTATACTAATGGAAGAATTTTCTTCAAACTTGACTCAAATGTTCACCCCAACTGGGCAATGTGCAGAACCCATCTTACTCTTGTGCCAGCTTAATGTCAAGGCCACACTTGAAGGTCAAAAATTGACTTAGAAAATGTTCTGAAATTTTAACATGTACTTGAATATTTCTAAAACTAGAACAAGTAAGCTCAGTATGCAAAGTTTTTCCACTCTTAATTACATTTTGACATAATTATGCTATTTTCTTAACTTTACTGCTTTTGTTTGTTTTAGTACATTGGGAAAATGAAAGGTTATTTGTAACTGTTTCGAACATTATTTGACAATATATATTTAAACTATTACCTGTACAATTTGTTTTTTTTTTTTACCAGAGATAATTTCTTTTTATGTATATGTATTTGTGCCACTAAAGTTATTCCCTTAACCACCTTTCCATGTCGTCTTCTGTCAAGGACATTGGTGGGGGTATGAATAGCATTCAGCGATAGTTCTAGTTTTTAATTGACTACAGCTTAATATGCTCATGTTAAACATTGTGACCTGAGACTTGTCTCTTGAGTTTGATTTGTGAATGCCTCATTTTTAATCTAGTCTTCATGCAACTTTGAGTGGATGATCAAAATATGAGGGTGTTTTCACATGTAATGTTATCAGTTCCTGTTAATCTGCTATATTTACAAAATACTCAATTTTATTTATATAATATTCAAAGTATTCCCCTTAACTACTTGTATAAAAAGTGTCAAGCATTTGATCCAATTTTTAAAAGCATATTCATAGTCTTAAAAATATACCCTGCAGACACTTGGGTATAAGTATATGTAAACTGCTTCCTGGCTGGGTAACCTGTCCCGACAATTCTGTTGTATGAGTAAGCAGCCTTGGAATAATACCTGGGTGTAATATACAAATATATATCACACAAATTGAAGTGCCTGACAAAGAATGAAATGTGCATATGATGTTGCAAAAGAACTTCTTTCTTAGTGACTGCGGAGTCTGGAATTTACTCAAAAGATACTGGGAAAAGTCTTGCAAAAATCTGGAATTTTACTATCAAAAAATTGTGGGAACCTGTTTCTTTCATGCATCAGAAAAAGATGACCCTTTCTTGGGATACAAACTCATGTAAGCTTGGTTATAAGGTGTTTGCAATACAAATGCTCTGTACCACTCAAACAAAGAACTTACTGCTTGACACAGAAGTTGAAATCGTACCAATTAAAGCAAGGGCACAGGTGACAACAGCATTTTGTTATCTGCATTTAATCAAGCTGAGACCAAAATTAGTAATCATTTAATCATGCTGAGGTCAAGACCAAAATTAGTAATCCTTAAATTTTTAATGATATAAATTTCAAATGAAATTTTGTTTGATTTTGAGGTAGTTTACTTTAGATTGCAAGGGATTCTGTGACAAAGAATATTTTGACAGCTTGGTGAGACTGCCACCTATTAAAAACACTTAATTGGCTGTATTTTATTTTTAACAGTTTATAAAAATGCCCTGGGTAAATCTTAAATCAATTTTGAAGGTCTAATGATATAATTTATCATCTCTGTATATATTGGTTTTGGTTTTATTTTCACTAAGTAGTAGTGTGTGCATGTATGTGTGCGTGCATACGTGTGTGTGTGCGTGTGTGCGTGCGTGAGTGCGTGTGAGTCTTTTTTGGCTGAATTGTCACTGGATGGAACCACAATGTGCCATATATCAGTTGGGCAAGACTGGTGCACACAGACAGACAAAGGTATTCCTGTATGGCATCTGTGTGGCACTCACTTCAGTCTATGTAGTGTTTCAAGGGCTGCCAATTGCATGTGGTTTTCATGTACAGATCCACTTCTGTGCATGTTGGCATGGAATCTGGATACCCCGGGTGTCGGTCCAGGCAGACGTTGGGGTCTTGGACCTCTTGTTACAGATGAAAAGTTGTGGCATTCTTTCTAATATTCATTTATCAGTTCCGAAAAAATGCAAGAACAGAACAATGTTGTAGACCCCTTTTCAACACAAGTAAGGTATATATTGTAATAGTGTATTTTTAGCTCCACTTTTCAAAGAAAAAAAGTGGAGCTATTGTCATGACCTCCTTGTCGGTGTCAGCATCGGTGTCGGCGTTGGTTAACCTTTTTGTTAAGGTTCATTTCTCAGAAACTATGAAAGCTATTTACTTCAAATTAAGAATACCTGTTCACTATCAAAATGCGACACCATTTGTCAAGGGCAGATAACCCTCAAATTTATTTTTGCAAAGTTATACCCCTTTTTCAACTTAAAATTTCTTGGTTAACCTTTTTGTTAATGTCCATTTCTCAAAAAGTGTGAAAGATATTCCATTCAAACTTGGAATACTTGATCACCAGCAAGATCCCTGCAAAGTTTGTTGGTACCAATGTCCCTGGGGTCAAAGTTAGCCCACCCTAGGGGTCACTTGATTTTGCTTATACTTATATATAGGGAAATAACTTCTTAAGCCTAGAAATAAACTATTAAGGCAAGTACTTCCCCCCCCATCTTCCCACCTGCATGGGGACCCCCACTTACCCCCTCCCCCCACCTGGCTTTACCCCCCCCCCCCCCCAATATTCTTTTTTAAATATGTGGGTACTTGACTTCCCCCAACTGACCCTGTATTGGACACCCCCCTCTCCTATATTGGAAAAGAACTTCTTAAGCTTTGAAATAAACTTTTAACTTACATGAGACATGAAATGGGTCAGTACTCCCCCCCCCCCACCCCACGTCTCCCCTACCAAATTTTTCCAGTATTTTTTTAAATACATAGGTACTTGAATTCCCCCTGCATGGGGACCCCCCTCTTACCTCCCCACCACGTTCCCACATCCCCCCCGCCCCCCCATTTTTTTTTCATTTTTTTAAATATGTGGGTACTTGACCTCCTTCCCCTCCCCCTACCCCCTCAAATTTCTTTTTTCTTACATGAGTAACCCACACCCAGTCCCTAGCCTAGAACTAGACTATTTATGTACATGGGATGAGTCGGTACTTCCCCCACCCCCTGCATGGGATGCTTGGCCCCACCCCCTCGGCCCCCATTTTTTTTTTTTATACATAGGTACTTGATTCCCCATCCACCCTCCCACTACCCCCAAGTCAACAGACACCCTCCCCCCACAAGAAAAAGAAAAAAACAAATCTTTTTCTTTCCATCTGATATGACTAGGTACTTACCCTCCCCCACTCAAATTTTTTTCAGTTGGGCCTCTTATTTGACTTGGCTTATAATTTATTATCCAGCACTGAGAAAAGTGGAGCGAGCTGTCTGCAGACAGGTCTTGTTTAAAAAGTTTTGATAGGAAATAATGTAGTGCAAGGTATAATTCAAGTTAAATTATTTATGTGGTTATAGCATATGCTGTGTCACACTATATATAGCTTTACACATTGTAAGAAAAAATATTAAATGTACATGTATGTAGTCTTTGCTTGACTAATTGCATTTCTAAACATTTTCAGCTCACCTTATACCACATTTCTTATTTAGTCATAAGGGAACTTGCACAGAATGTTTGTTCTGATGATACCTCAGATGAGTTTGAAACTGGGTCATGTAGGATCAGAACCTAAATCACCAGGCCAAATCAGAGGAAAACCTTGCTAACATTCTACAGGCTACACTTTGAATTCAGATATCATTATGTTTGGTCAGAATGTTTGCCTTAGTAATTTCTAGGTCAAATTTAAATATGGGTCATCTGGGTTAAAAAGCTAGGTCACTGGCCTTAATTAAAAGACTGTCTTGTTAGCTCTAGAGGCCACATTTTTGATGTCCGTCACCATGTCACAATGTTTGTGTTGATGTTTTATAGGTCTACTTTGAATATGAGTCACCTGGGTTAAAAAAACTAGGTCACTGGCTTAAATCAAACAAAAACCTTGTTAACACTCTAAAGGTCACAATTTAAAGTCAGTCATCATGAATTTTAGTGAAAATGTTTATGTTGATCATTGAATATGGGTCATCTGGGGTCAATATCTTGGTCACCAGGCCAGATCAAAAGAAAACCTCCAAAAGCCACAATTGTTACTTTTTATTAAAAATGATTGTCCTGATTTCTAGATCAAGCTTGAATAAGGAAATTCTCAGGTCAAACACTAGGTTACTGAAATAGTTCTCAAGTCAGTGATTTAGGGCTGTTCTACAACATAAGATAGTTTTCTATTGGCATGCAGTTTAAGTATTTTATCTACATGTTTTGTTACATATTGAAGATAAAATACAGTTAAGAAGGTTTTTTTTTCCTTTTGAATTCCAGAGTTACACAAAGATACTTAGTTTCCTAAATTTTTAGCTCACTTTGTAAACATTCCAGATGCCACATTTTGAATTCAGATATCATTATTTTTAGCTCACCTGAGCACAACGTGCTCATGGTGAGCCTTTGTGATCCCCCTCCGTCCATCTTTGTGCATTGCGTGGCATATGTAGTCAACAATTTCTTTAAACAACATCTCCTCAGAAGTGGAATACTGGATTTTGACCAAACTTCACGTAACACCTGGGTGGTCCCCTATCAAATTTGTTCATATGGTTCTGGTCAGTTGCATCAGTAGGTCACAGGGTCAAAAAAGGAGTTTCAAAAATGCAAATTTCAAAATTCTTTTGTCTGAAACTACAGGGCCCAGAGCTTTTATATGTGTATATAACATCAGAGGTCCTCTACCAAATTTGCTCAAATTATGGGATGTCATGGCTTTTCCCCATATGTATATAGTAAAAACTTAAAAAATCTTCTTCTCTAAAACCCCAAGGGCTAGAACTTAGATATTTGGCATGAAATATTGTCTAGTGGACCTCTACCAAGGTTGTTTATATTATGGTCCTCAGGTCAAAATTTACCCCGCCCCAGCATTCATGGGTTTTTCTTAGTAAAATCTACCAAGATTGTTCAAATTATTGGTCCTGCCTCAGGGGATTCAAATTATTGGCCCTGCCCAAGGGGGTCATGTAAAACCTTTAAAAAATCTTCTTCTCTGAAACCCTAAGAGCTAGAGCTTAGATATTTGGCATGAAACATGGGTATTTGTTATATGTATTTCACTTAGTAAAGCCTTCACCTCATCTCACCAACATTGCTTGCTTGACTTTTTCAAAAACAACACTTATGACAAAACCAACAATAATTCAAGTATGACCTTGACCTTAAAATGAGATTGACATTTATTTACGGATTTCATTCATGCTTAGACAAAATAACACTTATGACAAAACCATTATGTTGAATTCTTCAAGTATGACCCTGACCTTAATTATCATTGAATATTGCTAAAATGGACATCAACACTTATGACAAACTGATATGTTGTATTATTCTAGTATGACCTTGACCTTCATTTGACCTTGACCTTAAGGGTCAAATTATTGAATACTGCTAAAATTGGCCACAACACTTAAGACAAAATTAACAAATTGAATTATTCAAGTATGACATTGACCTTAGAATGATCTTGACCATCAAAGGCAGGTTATTGAATTTTGCTGAAATTGCAATAACTTTGTTTTTAGCTCACCTGTCACATAGTGACAGAGTGAGCTTTTCTGATCACCTTTTGTCCGTCCGTCCGTCCGTCCGTCACCAATTAGTTTGTTAACACTCTAGTGGTCACATTTCTGCCTCAATTGTCATGAAACTTGGTCAGGATGTTTGTCTCATTAATATCTCGGACGAGTTCGAACATGGGTCATCTGGGTTCAAAAACTAGGTCACGGAGCCCAAAAATAGAAAAATCTTGTTAACACTCTAGAGGTTACATTTTCAGCCCAAATAATCTGGAAATTTGTCAGAAAGGTTGCTTTAACGATTTCTAGGTCAATTTCAAATACGGGTCATCTGGGGTCAAAAACTAGGTCACAGAGCCCAAATATTGAAAAACCTTGTTAACACTCTAGAGGTTACATTTTCAGCCCAAATAATCTGGAAATTTGTCAGGAAGGTTGCTTCTATAATTTCTAGCTCAGGTTCGAATATGGGTCATCTGGGTTCATAAACTAGGTCACAGAGCCCAAAAATAGAAACATCTTGTTAACACTCTAGAGGTAACATTTTCAACCCAAATAATCTGGAAATTTGTCAGAAAAGTTGCTTCAAAGATTTCTAGCTCAAGTTCGAATATGGGTCATCTGGGTTCATAAACTAGGTCACAGAGCCCAAAAATAGAAAAATCTTAACACTCTAGATGTAACATTTTCAGCCCAAATAATCTGGAAATTCGTCAGAAAGGTTGCCTTGAGGATTTCTAGATCAAGTTCGAATATGGGTCATCTTGGGCCACAAACTAGGTCACAGAGTCCAAATATGGAAAAACCTTGTTAACATTCTAAAGGTAACATTTTCAGTTCAGATAGTCTGGAAATTTGTCAGAAAGGTTCTGTCGATGATTTCTAGCTCAGTTTTGAATATAGGTTTTCTGGAGTCGAAAACTAGGTCACAGAGCCCGAAAGTAGAAAAACCTTGTTAATGCTCTAAAGGTTATATTTTTAGTCCAAATGTCATTTAAATTTGTCAGACAGGTTGTTTCAATGATTTCTAGCTCATATTTGGATATGGGTCATCTGGGATTAAATAACTAGGTCACATGGCCCAAATATTAAAAAACCTTTTTAACACTCCAGAGGTTACATTTTCAGCCCAAATAATCTGGAAATTCGTCAGAAAGGTTGCCTTGAGGATTTCTACCTCAAGTTGGAGTATTGGTCATCTTGGGTCAAAAACTATGTCATAGAGCCCAAATATGGAAAAACCTTGTTAACACTCTAGAGGTAACATTTTAATTCCAAATAACCTGGAAATTTGTCAGAAAGCTTAATTCTATGGTTTCTTGCTCAAGTTTGAATATAGATCATCTGGAGTGGAAAACTCGGTCACAGAGCCCAAATATCGAAAAACTTTGTAAATACTCTAGAGGCTACATTTTCACTCCAAATATCCTGGAAATTTGTCAGAAGGGTTGTTTTGATAATTTGTAGCTCAAGTTTGGATATGGTTTATCTGGGGTCAAAAACTAGGTCACAGAGCCTAAATATCGAAAAACCTTGTTAACACTCTAGAGGCTACTTTTTCAGTCCAAATATCCTGGAAATTTGTCAGAGAGATTGTTTCAATAATTTCTAGGTCAAGTTCGAATATGGGACATGTAGGTTAAAAAACTAGGTCATAGAGCCCAAATATGGAAAAACCTTGTTAACACTCTAGAGGTAACATTTTCAGTACAAATAACCTTGAAATTTGTCAAAGAGATTGCTTCAATAATTTCTACGTCAAGTTTGAATATGGGTCATCTGGGGTCAATTAACCAGGTCCATAGCAACTTTGTTAAAAGCAGTCATACTCAGGTGAGCGATACAGGGCCATCATGGCCCTCTTGTTAATGGACAGATTTGATTCATACTGGGACAAAACAACACTGAGAACAAAACCAACATGTTGGATAATTCAAGTATGACCTTGACCTTTAAATGGCCTTGATGGTGCTAAAATTGGCTATATCTTTGCTATTAATGGATGTATATATTGCCTTCATACTTGGACAAAAGTACACTTTGGACAATACCTTGAAGAAGATTAAACTGAACTTGACCTTGACCTTCAAGGTCAAATTATTGAATATTGCTAAAATTGGCCATTACTTTGTTGTTAATGGATTGATTTGATAATAATAATTCTGATTGATTTTGCCTTTGAAAAATCCTTCGCAGCAATGTGCTTTCTCCAATGTGTTTGCCTTTGGAAATAGGAAAAAGTCGACTTATGGTAGCTCTTGTTCAAATTCTTGTGATAAGCCCCTTCATTAGCTTACAGCATTTTTACACCAATACCATTCTATCCTCAGGTGAATGATGGCTAATGGCCCCCTTGTTAGTCAAAATGTTTGTCTTGATGATTTCTAGGTCAAGTTTGAATAAGGGTCAAATATTATTTAGACAAAACACAGTTTAGGAGTGTTTCTTTTTCCTTTTGAAATCCATAATTACACAAAGATACTGTGTTTGCTCACTTTGTAGATTTTTGTTCTTTTATCACAAGTCTGGAATTTTTTGTTTTGTTTTTATGTTAACTTAAGCAATGACAGTCAATGCTTTTTTTTCAATAAGAAAGTATTTTCAGGTAGAAAGTTTGATTTTCAAATTTCATGAAAAATTTGCAATTATTAGATACCTTTTCATTTTTCTACACTTCATGAAACAAAGCATATGCTATAACCAATACAGTGATGGCTGGGAGCAGTACTGTAGTAAGTTGGTGTAAGTAAAAATCATTTTATTATAGAACTGCTCTCGGCCAAAATTAAGTGGTTGAAATCTCTTTTCATCAATCATATTTTTGTAACCATTTATTTTGGTAAAACTTATTGTATGCTTACCATATATACAGTTGAGAAGTAATTTTTTGAATTGAAAATGTACCTGATTGATTGGATCTCTTTTTAACGGTAATTTCAACCACTAATTTGCTGATAAGAGTTCTATGATTCATCGTAATTCGTTTGTATTTAGTTCATTTGGTCACAATATACTGATGCATGCATTCTTAATTTATTGTTTCAGCATCACACACAGAAATTGACAACTGCAGATGATCAGACCTTCCTGAAACTTCTACAAAATGCAGAGTAGGAGGCAGAAAACAGGTAATATTCAGTCTTAAAGAGGCTGTACTCCAGATTTGACATAAAAAATTTTTTTTCATAAATTATATATTTAGATGCCGTGAGATTATAACAACATAATATTTTACTTGAAAACTGATTATAAAAGTCAAAATAGAATAAAAAAAATATTTTCGCTCCAGCCTGATTTGAACTCTGGACCCTCATGTTAACAAAATATTTCTAACGCTTTAACTGTCACCACCATCGCCGCATGTGATATTACAGATATTTACTTTAAATCTTATACGATACGGTATAGCACTTTGAAAGGGAAAAATATCAATTTATAATGTAATTATTTGACTTATTTTTTGTCAGTAAGTTATTTTTTAAGCATTTGTCATAAATATTACAAGAAATTTATAATACAAGAAAACTTTCTTTTTTTTGGCATCTGGAGCACAGCCCCTTTAAGGGTATTAGTGGAGGCACTGCATTTTAACAGTTACCTTAAGCTAAATTTGATAGTAGTTTCTGTTTTCAAATAAAAAGGTATAATAACTTCAATGGACAATAGTATAATCACAATTTCAAAATGGATATGTTCATCTTAAGAAGAATCCTTCTCTTTATAAATTAGTCATTTGAATGTTTGAGGAATAAGCTGTGATACCTTTGTCTCCATGGCCTAGTGGTTAAGGCTTATGGAGCGGGAGGTCAAAGGTTCAAGCCCTGTTTGTCTTGTTCTCATGCACTGCTGGTTGGTGAGCCACCAGCTGGTTAAAGAATGGTTACCAATTGCCAGTATGCCTGACACCTGGCACATAGGATAAGGCATCGAGGAAAAAAGTGTACACTAATAGAAGTGTCTAATATGTCAATAAGGCTGGCCCTTTCAGTAGGGGGGGACACTATAATAAACAAGCACTTTACTTTTACAGGCTTCACAATAAGACATAGGGATCCATTGTACTTGCCAAGAATTTCTTGTCAAGTGTTTAAAGTGACTGACTCACAGACAGATCGAGCATTAAAAAATGTTCATAAATTTATCTAGTTGTAATTGTGAAGAACATATCTAAACTAAGTTACTGTCTTATTTTTTGTTACAGAAAGACATCATATAATAGCAAGTTTTACACGATTTGATTGGTAAAAAATTTACCCCATTAGTCAATGAGTAGATACTTAGTTTACATTCTTTATATTTTGAAACTTTGTAACAAGAAGTCTCTGTGACTCAGTGGGTAA